>CM077469.1:32176291-32735639 GCA_039654755.1 Calcarius lapponicus | reverse complement strand
CTATAGATATTCCCTTTGCATCACATCAACTGCTCCCCTCTCCTGTTCTGGCTGCTACAGAAAGCCAAAAAACGCCCTGGACTGAAACATCCTTGGGAATAAAAAGGGGTGATTCTGCTGCCTTGGGGGATGCTGCTGGAAAACTCTGCCGGTTCTTTTTGTCTGGTCTATTTGCCCCTGGAAAAATCCAGCAGCACTCAGGCTTTAGGGGCTTTCTGGGATTATTTATTTATTCTTGCGTTAGGTGGAAAACACAAATCAATATTGTTTTGTGCACATCCCTAGTCCTGTGTCTGATATTTTTTGTGCACATCCCAGTCCTGTGTCTGATATTTTTTGTGCACATCCCAGTCCTGTGTCTGATATTTTTGTGCACATCCCAGTCCTGTGTCTGATATTTTTTGTGCACATCCCAGTCCTGTGTCTTACCCCAAAAAAAGGATTTAAATTTGCCAACCAGAGAGACCAAATGTGTACAAACATCTGGGCTATGCATGTTACAGATCTTGGAGCAGATTTTCCTTCATGGAACCACTGAGAGCTTCAGGAATCTTTGGCAAAGCCTGGTGACATGTCCAGCTGTAAATGAAGTGCCTCAGTTAATTGAGATTAGAATTTTCAGACAGGGTCCTCTGTGTTATGGAGCCCTTGGTTATTTTGCCTGTGCGATTTCTCCTGCTCTCCTTGGATTCATTCTGACAGTGGTTCACGTCTCTTAGCAGGGCCCACAATTCTCTTTTCCTAATTAGGATCATTGCAATGGTTTTGATTTGGTTTGTGGCATTTGCATCTCATTACGTGGAACTTCTCTGAGCAGCACAACTGTGTTTCCATCCAAGCCCTGTCCTGGAGGAGCAGAGAGCTGGATAAAACACTCCCACAGAGGCTTCAGCTCCTCAGTTTCAATAATTTTGTGCTCAGACAAGCAATTCCAACTCAATTGCTACACCAGGGCTCCATTTGTCTGTCCTGACCATTCCCACCCATCCCTAATGCCCACAGAAATGGGGTGGACGTGTCTGGAGTCTGACGATTGCAGCCAGGAAAAGTGTGATTTAAAGGAATTACCTTGGGAAGAAGAGGGTTTTCAGCCTCCTGTTCTTGTGGAGCAGAGAACCACTTTTCTGTCCTTTTCTGCTGTGACAGGAGCTGGGAGCTCAGGACCCTTCAGGTGAGGTTTGGGTGGATTCAGGGTCAGTTTGTGATGGAAATATTCCAGGATTTCAGCAATGGGCTCCCTCTGCCTTGTCCAGACAATTGAAGTGAAATCATTACAAGGAGAAAGTCAGTTAGAAAAAGCACTGACATAGAAAAATGAGACCTTTGCCCCCAGCTGGGGTAAAGCACGTGGCATCCTTTAAAATATTGGTTCTGGGATTTGCAGCAACTTGATTTCCATTTCTTCAGGCACTTTATCATTATCAACAGCCCAAGCACGAGACTAAATGCACTAATTCCAACAAACCAGAGTGCAAAAAATGGTGCAAATCAATACCCATAAAGGTACATTTCAGAATAAAGTAACTGAACAGGAAGTGCTGGAAAATTAAGGCTTTTTTTTTTTGCTGCTGGAGCTTTACTAAACTCTCCACTAATATTCTTCCCTAATGGAAAATGCCTTCCCAAAGCTCTGGAATTTTTTTCTAAAGTAAAACCCCACTAGGAATGGGTCTGGGAGATGGAAAATCACAGAATCAAAGGCTCCCAATGGATTTTAAATTCACCCCATTCCCCCCCTGCCATGGCAGGGGACACCTTCACTGTCCCAGGCTGCTCCAAGAACCAATGTCCAGCCTGGCCTTGGACACTTAAAATTCCTTTTTTTGTTGTTGTTTTTTCCCATTGTGCTTTCCCCTCTGCAATGAGCTGCAGAGGCCTTTGGAGCAGCTCTGTTCAAAAGCCCTGGGGAGGTGGCACTTGGGGACATGAGGGCAGGTGGTGGCAATGGCTGGATTTAATAATTTCAGAAGCCTTTTTCATCCTTAATTATTCTGTGATTTTTTTTGATGCATTTGCTACAGCCTTGGGCCACTCTGGGCCCACTGAAGCTCCTTTAAATGCCCTCCCATTATTTGCTCAGGGTGTGAAGAGTGAGGGGGGGTTCTTAGGTGACATCAGTGAGGTAATGAAATGTAATCATTAAAATGCCCTTCCCCTGCCTCTGCCAGAGCTCTTCCAGACACTGCTTTTCAGAAAAAAAAATCATATAAAATTGGAGGTTTTGCAAATACCAGAGCGGGTCCTGTCAGGATCAGTAATCTCCCAGGGCAGTGGCAGTGAAACAACAGCAAAAGTAAAATTAAAATAGTTCATAAGTACTTCAGGAATTGATTTAAGGTGGTTAAGGGTTGGATTCAATATTTGTAGGGCTTTTTCCAGCCTTAAAGATTCAGAGATTCTGCATGGGACAGCAATAACTTGTATGAAAAACTTGGGATTTCCATGGGTTTAAAACGCTGGCACCAACATAATGGATCCGAATGTTTAATTTAATTTACAGCAAGAAATCTTGGCCCCTCCTGAAAAAGGAAAAAGGAACTCACTTTGGGGGTGCACCTTCAAATGGGAAAAGAAAAAAAATATTTGAAATACTGAGGGCAATTTTGTTTCTCAATTTTTTGTTCAAATTTGAAGTTCTTTTGGCAATTTTGAATCAATCAGGAGGGACCCAACAGGGACCCAACAGGTCCCTGATTCCTGGAGCAGCGGAGCCCATGGGAGACACAGACAAATGTGAGGCTCAGATTTCATCTCCAGGAAACTCCAGAAACTTTGCAAAATGGTGCTTCAGACACTCCAAAGCTTTTTCTTGGCAAATGTAACAACAGATAGCAGCTCTGAGAGGTGTTATCCTGGGTCAGGAATGGCATGGCCAGAGGAGCCATGAATTCTGAGAATTCTGTGAATCCAGGGCCAAGGGCTTATAGAGACAAAACCCAGCATCATCGATGAAGAATTGGGTGATGAAGGAGTGCAGAGAATAATTTTCACGGAATTCACAGAAGGACAATGGAGTTGGAAGAGACCATCAAGATCATCGAGTCCAAGCCCAGCCCCAGCCCCTCAAACTCAAACCCTGGCACCCAGTGCCACATCCAGGCTTTGTTAACACACACCCAGGGATGGGGACTCCACCACCTCCCTGAGCAGAACATTCCAGAACTTTATCCCCCTTTTCTGTGAAAAACTTTTTCCTAATTCCCCAACCTGTTAGGAGAACCTGTTTTTCAAAGCCATATTTACACTTGGAATTAAAAAATTCCAGCCATTCCAGGCTTGAGCTGGGTTTTTTGATTCTCATCCCTGTGCATCTGAAGAATTCAGAAATGCCCTTCAAGCCGTGGGGGAATGAGAGCACATTTAGTGCAGCTGCCGAGGCAGAGTCTCAGTTGAACTGAGCAGTGATTATGTTGTACCCCTGGAGCAATGAGGCTGTCATGGAATTTCCAAACAAGATGTGAGAATCTAGGACAGTTCTGTTGTTGGGGTCACAGCGTTTGCTTGGCACTTCCCCTCCCTATTTTCCGCTTTAGGGAATGAGAAATCCCAACACTTCCAGGATCAAATCCTCCCCTGGCAGGGAAAAGATGCACAAAAAGCTGATTTGGAGTAGAGGGCAGGCTGTTGATCAGCAGGGGATGGGTCAGACACAGGGCAAACCCAGCCAGAAATGAGAAATTAAAATGGGGGAAAATGAGAATTTTGTGGCTTTCTGCTGCAACCCTGACCTCAGCTAATTACTTGTTGTACACCAGCTGCAGTTCTGCATTGTTATAAAACAGCTGAAATTATTACCAATGCTATAAAACATAATCTGAAGTTTTGGCTCTGTCGCCACACCCAGACCCCATGGAAACCTCCAGGTACTGACCCATAAAGTCATTTTGGATGCACAGGGAGGTTTCCTCCAGAAGGAAATTTTTAAGCAACCTGTTGCTGAAACCACACCCTGGAGAAGCCCATCCTACACTTCCCTATTTTAATTTATGAATTTTTTTTCCAAATAAATTAATAAATTAATTGTTTTAAATAAACCCAAACAAAGAAAATAAAAAATACCTGGAAAGGTTTGATCATATTGTTTAGTGGCAAAGATGAAATTCTGAGGTCACCTCTGTGTCTGGGACTTGTTTTTCTGCCCAGCACAGAGCAGAGCTGCCTGTAGTTTGTCCAGCATGGACAGAATTCCACATTTCCAGGCTTCACAGATTCCAAGAGGAGTGAAATGGCACCAGTAAACCACAAAAAAACAGCTCTATTAATAATTAAATTGGCTCCCTAACGTGGTCAAGAAAGGATGGCTGCCACCAAGAGTCACAGCCCCTGCCAAGTGCAATAAAATGGGTTTATGCAAACATTTTGAGGCAGCCTCCCCCTCCTGAGCCCGTCCTGTGCACAAGGAGCTCCCAAAAGTCAGCAGGAATGGAGCTGAGCTACAGGAGAGGGGCATTTCCAAGGTAATTGGTGCTTTTTTAACCCAGAAACTGTCAAAGTGTGGTGAGGATAATGGAGCCTGACAAGGCTGAGGTTGAAGGAGAAAATGGGAAGATTGATCTGCTGCGTCGGTGTTGCACTTTTGGCAGGGTGGTAGCAAACAAGTATTTCCCCAAATAAAGGAAAATGGTCAAATGCAAAGAACAAACCCCAAAAATACTCACAGCCCAGGGTTTTTCCCCTGATGGTTCTATCTCCATTTCTCTCACCAGCACATAATAAGAGGGAAAGTGTTGGTGATGCCTCAGGTTTGGTTTTTTATATTTTTCACATTCTGTGCTGCTTTAGGTGTGTGGGTCTGGGTTCACATCAGGGGATGCTGAGCTCTGTGCACAGAGCAGGGAGACAAAATCAATTCCTGCTCCTAGCTGGGCACCAAGGACAAATGATCCCAATCTCAGCCCAGGAGCACAAACCCCGTGGGCTGCAGAGATGAAAAACAAGCAGGGTTGGGACTGCAGGTGCTAAAGCTGGGATGGGACAATGAACTGCAAGGTGCAAATGGAGCAGAACTTGATCCCAGGGACAGAGCCCGTGCCCGCTCGTGCATTTTGGGGCCATTTTGGTTCATCTTGGGTGCAGCCCTGGCTGGGCTCTGGTGCTGCCCAAGGTGGGTCCATGGGGGAGATCCTTGGAATCAATCCCTGCTTTATTCTGGAGCTCTGTCCAGCCTCTGCTCTGGGGCAGCCTGCACAAGGCATCATTGGATGATAAAATCAAACCCATTCTAGGTGAAAATCCATTTCAGTCTGGGGGCTCCCCTGGGTGTTCAGCTCTGCCAACCCCTCAGGGACATGGAGAGCTCTGCAGGGACATTCAGGGGCTGGTGGGACTCCAAGCCTTGATCCAGGTGAAAAGAGCCCTGGAAAGCCATGGAAACAAGAAGGAGATCCCATGGAGGGCAAGGAGCAGGATGGGAAGCTGTAGAGAATGGAGGTGTCACCTTTTAATCACCCACCCAGTAATTCAGTCCTCAGTTCAGGGATGGGATTTTTCTCCTTCTCAGCCCTGCCCAAATCCAGGGATCTGGGGGGAGCATGGGATGAAGTAGTGCAGAACCTGCTTTTCAAAGGCTGAAATTTCCACAGCTTTACCTGTGGGCCCTTCCTCTAAATCCCTTCACATTTGGGAATGAGACAACAAAAATGTTTAAAACCCCCTTAAAGGCTTTAAACAACCCCCTTAGAGAATTTTAAACAACACCCTTATAGGGTTTTAACCCCCCTTACAGGATTTCAAGCAATCCCCTTATAGAATTTAAAAAAAACAAAACCTTAAAGGATTTAACCTCCCTTACAGGGTTTTAAACAACCCCCTTACAGGGTTTTAACCCCCCTTATAGGATTTTAAACCATGCCCTTATAGGGTTTTAAACAACCCCCTTATAGGGTTTTAACCTCCCTTATAGGATTTTAAACCGTGCCCTTATAGGGTTTTAAACAACCCCCTTATAGGGTTTTAACCCCCCTTATAGGATTTTAAACCATGCCCTTATAGGGTTTTAAACAACCCCCTTGTATGGCTTTAAACAACCTCCTAATAGGGTTTTTAAACAAACCCAAAGCAGACCTGCATTAAAACACAGCTGCAGGAATTATAAAATAATCAATTCAGGAATTAAAAAATAAAAATTTGATTCAGGAGGCCAGAGGTATTTTGCTGGCTGCAGCTCATTTCAGTGAGGTTTGAGGGGCAGGCACAGAACAGGAGGAGGTAAAAGGGACAAGGATGAATCTGGAAGGTCACTGAGGTGTTTCCCAGAGAACTGATACAGCACTGTTCATGTACATTTAGATTTTTTTTTTTTTTGCAATATAGATGTGCACAGCTATGCCATGATCTAAATCCAAATTCCTCAGATTGTTTCTTTTTTGGTTTAGAAAAAGCAAAACCCAGCAAGGCCAGCAAACACCATGTAACCTTGAGTATATAATGCAAGGCTCAGCTGCCAATACCAATTTCAGGGCACCTTTAAAGGTTCAGCTCCCATTTCCCTTTTAGGTGCAAGACTGAGCAGAAAGAAGAAATTAAACCACTGGTTTTTAGGGGAATATTGTGTAGAAAATGTTGCCCTCAAACACATGAACACTTTGCTCCCCCATCCAGAATCCAGAGGTTAGGGAACAGGGATGCATTTTTCAGCTCTTTTTGCTGCTTTTATTTCCTTTCCTTCCCAGTTCCCCCTTTTCACCCTTCCCAGCTGCAGGACCCAGGGAATGCCAACACCAGCCCATCCCTCAGCAAACACAACAAGAGCTCCAGGCTGGTTTCCCACCAGCTCTGCTCTTGCCTGAAGGTGCCTTCCCCTGCTCCATCCTTTTGTTCTAAGGGAGCAGAGAAATGCAAGCAGCACTCATTTCACAGCTCAGCTACAGGTAAATTATCTGAGAGAACAGGGGAGCACTTGGCTCCTCTCCCTTTCATTTTTCTTGGTGTGAAAATCAAATGTAATGGGCTCACTGATTTATGACTGCCAGCAGGATGGAGCACAGGGATCATTTGGTACCTGCCCAAATTCCTGGCTGGATCACAAAACCCTTTCCATGTGGTTTGAGGTTCCCTCCAAACCTCTGCTCCCCAGCTGCACCAACTTTTAAGAGGAAAAAAACTCCCTCCAGCCCCACATTTCCATTGGAACAATCCCTGTGGCTCCTGGGGCGTGTCCAGGCTGGAAGTGTCATTCCCAAACTGGATGAAGGCTCCAGGCTGTGAGCTCAGGGGCCTCCAGACATGTTTTATGAAAAATCCTTCTTTAGGATCTTTCCTCCTGAGAAGCTGAGAGGCCTCAGGAACAAAATGTAACCAATGGTTATCTGCTGCTGTGGGATGCAACAGGTGCATCTGGGATTGGGCTCATGTGGTTGTTTCTAATTCATGGCCAATCACAGCCCAGCTGGCTCGGACTCTCTGGTCAGTCACAAGCCTTTGTTATTCATTCTTTCTTTTTCTATTCTTAGCCAGCCTTCTGATGAAAGGCCTTTCTTCTATTCTTTTAGTATAGTTTTAATATAATATATATCATAAAATAATAAATCAGCCTTCTGAACCATGGAGTCAGAGCCTCGTCTCTTCCCTCATCCTCAGACCCCTGTGAACACCACCCCGTGAGGATGAGGGATGGCACAGGCAGCTCATCCCTTGGAACCCCAAACAGCAACATGGAATTTGAACAGGGAATAGAAGTACAAGTCCAAACACAAAAATCTTTGGGAATGGTTTGGGTGGGAAGGGACCTTAAATCCCCCCCAGTGCCACCCCAGCCATGGCAGGGACACCTCCCACTGTCCCGAGTGTCCAGCCTGGCCTTGGGCACTGCCAGGGATCCAGGGGCAGCCCCAGCTGCTCTGGGCACCTGTGCCGGGGCTGCCCACCCTGCCAGGGAACAATTCCCAATTCCCAATATCCCATCTAAATCTACCCCTTGTCAGCTCAAAGCCATTCCCTGTGTCCTGTCCCTCCATCCCTTGTCCCCAGTCCCTCTCCAGCTCTCCTGGGGCCCCTTCAGGCCCTGGCAGGGCTCTCAGGTGTCCTTGGAGCTTCTCCAGGTGAGCCCCCCCAGCTCTCCCACTGAACAGGAGCTCCAGCCCCATTCTTGCCATCAAACCAACCACAATTTCCCATTTTCCAGATCTTTTAGAGACCAGGCCTAACCTAAGACACAACTTCTGCTCCTGGCCTTACACAAACACCACGGCCCAGAAAACCTCACACCAGAGAAAAGGAATGTTTTTTCCAAAGTCACTTTCTGCCACCATGTCCAGAGCCCACAGGGCAGCTGAGATCAGACCAATGCTGATTTCTCTCCAGGACCTTCTGATGGGAGGCTCAGAAGAGCTCTGTCTCTTCCCAAAGGTTTTTGTGTTTGGACTTGCACTTATATTCCCTGCTCAAATACTCCCACAGATCTCTGCCCACCTCCACAGGGACCACAAAGTGAGGAAAGACACACGCTTCTTTAAAAATCCCATTATTTCTAAATTTTTTCTCCTATTATTTCCCTCTGTGGAGCAACTCAACAATAATGGGCTGCTTGGAAAAAAAGCAACAACAAATCTATTTGCCAACTGTACAGAGTAATAAACTCATGGAAGGAAGTTTATAGCCAGTAAACTGAATATTATTGACAACCAGATCACAATAAAATGTAAAAAATATCTCATGACAGGCCTCCTGCAACACAAGCAGGTAATAAGTGCCTCGTCTTTTGAAAGACGGTGTTTTACTTTAAATTTTTTTTAAATTTATGGTTGGATTTTTTCTTGGTGAGCTTTTGAGCTCATGCAATTAAACGCAGGCAAACACATCTAATTTCCAGAGAAACAATAATTACAGCTTAACCCAACTTCCTGCCCTCTGCAGCGCCTTCCCCTCTTGCTGCAAGAACACACTCCCCAAACCAGTGTTCATCCTGTTAAATTGGATGTTAATAAGTGGTTTTAGCTGCATAATTGATGCTGAGCTAAGGAATGTTTTGCTCAGGCTGGAGCTGCTGGGATTGTTTTACCTCTCCAAGAGTTGATCCCACGTGGAATTTGTGTCTGGAACGCTGCCTGGCTCCCTCTTCACTCCCACAGCTTCCTCCAGATCCTGCTGAGGAATTCTCTTTGGAGTCCAGGAAGGTTTTTAGTTCATTTTCTGTGTTTTCCCCTGTCAGAGCAGTGATCTGGCACTGCTTGTGGGGAGGATGGAGAGAGGAAACTCCTTTGAAATTGGGATTGCAGCACTGGGGGAATGCAAGCACAGCCATGGGAGTATGGAAGAAATTTGGGTAGAGCAGCCAACAACAGGAGAATGCACCAAAGAAGGTTTAACAGGAGCCAGTGTCACATTTGGGTTTGGTTTTGCTTTCTCCTTGTAAGGACTCCCTAAAATGTTGATGACAAATATCTTCTGCTTCATCTCTCTCATCCCTTTTCTATTTCTTTCTTCTACCTCCCATTTACTGTTAAATAAAATCAGAACTATTGACTCCCCATGGTCTCCTGAGCAGATTAATTTGGGCAGAGGAATCTCTCAATATTTGGATTTAACATCATCCCAAGGGGGTCAGGACGTGTCCCCAGCACTGCACTCCACAGCCACCTTCCTTTGCAGGGAAATGAGTTATTTAATTCAGCCACTTCCCTTTGAAGTGCTTGAATAGAATGCCACACACATTGGAAATGAAAAGTAAAAGTGTCACTCAACAGAGAAACACAATTTACAGTAATTATTCATGTCTACAGAATACATATGAAAAAAACCCCAAGGGAAATTAAAAACCCCATGAACAGCCTCACTGGAGAGCAGTTGGGGAGACCCCATACAATAACCAAGTATTTATTCTGATCCCCACCTTTCTGCATCCCCAGGAAGATGGCAACTGCAAGCTGAAAATCAGTTTAGAGCCACGGAAAGTCCAAAAGGAGAATGAGAGGAAATGGAAATGTCAGCACAGCCAAACCTCACGCTTCCCATCACTGCTAAAAACCAAGCAGAGAGGAAACCCCTGAATTTCAGTGCTCACATCACTCGAGTGCTTGCTCTATTTTCCATGGGGGAATCTCTACACATGCTCCAATTTATTGATGTATCACAGGGAAAGGTGAGGATGGAAACTGGAAATCCTTTCCTGGTTTGTGCAGGGGATGCAGCCACAGCCTGGCTCACACCATGTCACATTTCTGGCACAGGATGGTCCCCAAAGAGGCCACAAGAATTGACAGAGAAGATGTTTAACATGAAGGAAGAAGGTGGAGACCTCAACCAGTCAGTGAAGTGAGATTATCACATTAAAAATGTGTTTGATGTGTGTGCATGAATACACAGCTGCACCTGCACTCACATGAATCTCTATTCATATATCACAAATAGATACAATTTCACTGCAAATTTTTCATCCTTTGCCTTTGTAAAGTCACACAGAACGACAGACAAGGTAAAGAAAAATGCCAATGTTGAGACAAAACTGAATTTAAAAACATTTTTACCCTCAGAATTTGTGGTATCGTGGGAGACACTCAGTAATCATAAATGTCAATTACAGGAACCAGCTTGAGAAGTGACCTTTGTGTTGAGCTTCCCAGTGAAAATAAATGTGATTAAAAAGCAAACAGCCCCTGTCCAACAAATCTTGCATGCTTTTGTGTGGGACAGATCTGTGCACCTGGAAAATCCACCCTCGCTCCCAGGCTGAGACTCAGGGAAGTGGAATGAGGAATCTCCTTTTATCCTGGCACTGTTGAGTTAACTTGCACAAAGTGAATTCAAGCTGCTTTTCAAGAACTGAAACTTAGTGGCCACTGGAATTCTGTTTTTTCCACTATCCAGGAACTTGGCACCTCTGAATTCCTCTTTCAGGGAAATCTGTGTCACAAAGCCCAGAGGAGCTGCTCTGAGTGTGAGCAGAGGGAAGAGAATCCCTGACTTGTCCCAGGTGGTGAAAACCTGGCCCCTGTGGATCCTGCCAATTCCCTGGCCAAGGTCTGCTATGGAAAAGATGGATGGGTCACCTTTGTAACAGAAATATTGATTTGAATCAAGTCTGAGCGGGACCTTTGGTTGTGGAGGCCCTGGGAGGATAAAGAGGTGATGAATAAACCAGGTCATCCCAACCTCACCTTCTCCACATGCAGCTCAGGGCACGGGCTGGGGAGAGCAAAAGGCTCCTTGAAGCCATTTAGGGATGAATTCCCACAGGAAAGGGGCAGATGGAAGGGACAGGAGATCCACCTCTGGTAAAATTCAAATAAGTTTCTTTTCTGAATTGTTTCATAAAGAACTCTTGTGCATTAGCCCAGCTGTGTCCCAACAACATGACAAGGAATTCCCAGGCACTGGGATGCTCTGACTCCCAACTGGACAGCAAAGGAGAGAGCAAACCATGAGAAATAACAGCATTCCTGGGATTGTCCACTGCCTGTGAGGAATTAGCTGCTAGCCTTGCTCAAGTGTGTTTTTACCCCATTTTGAGGAGGGCCCTGACTCATTCTGGGTCCTGCACAAGGCACAGCCCAGGAGCTGTCAGATTGTAAAAGGGTGACAATTCAGGTCTGGCAGCAGCTCTGAGAGCCTGATTTTCAATTCCCAGGCTCAGCTTGCATATTTGTAAAACACACACAGAGATGAGATTTGGAGTTTGTGCTGTGAGACAGATTTGGAAGTGCAGCTCTTGTTTGAGGAGTCTCACAGGGCTGGAATTATAACACTTGCCCGAGCACAGGAATTTGCCAGGGACGTGGGAAAACAAACACATTATCAGAAATACAATTTACAGGCATCCACTGAAGGGCCACGGGAAAGCTCCTCCCATCCCTTAGGCAGCAAATGGAACAGAAAAGAGGAAAACTCACCCAGCATCCCAGCACGAGCAGCAGCAAGAGCAGCCTCTAAAACAATTCTCAATTAAATACAAGATTTATAGACTTAGAGTGGTAATATGTTATTGATTGACTATGGATATCTGATTGACTGCAGCCAAGAATCCTTCCCTGCCTGCTCCTCTTGAGCAGAGATTATAGGAACAAAACAAAGAGGGAATTGCAGGATGAGATCCAGCAGTAAATCCTGAGACACTCCAGGAGCTGATTTTACAGCAAGGAAAGTGTGTTTGTTTGATCCAAAGTGACACCGTGGTTTAAGGCAAAAAAATGAGAATATGTAATTGACCACAGGAGCCACTTTTTATGAGAAGGGCAATTTTTCTGCCTCTGTAACAACAACGTTGTTTTACTGCTGTGTAAAGTCACTTCTGCTTGCAACTTGCATCGTGTAGCAGGTACCTGAGGTGGAAAATATTACATAAAAGTCATCTGTTTTCTGAAGCATTCACTTAGAGATACCCAAGCCATCATTTTGGGCATGGACAGCACACAGGGATGGATGTTCTTAGTGCTGATGTGTGTTTTAGCTCCAACCAGCAGGGACAATCACAACAGCAGTAAAAGATTTCAGTTTTCTCACGAGTTCCCCTCCTAAACTGTCCTGAAAAAAAGAAAGGGTATACACAGCCTTCTACATAATGCACTAGTTTCCAAAATTCTGCAGTGAGGACCAAAAATACCCAAGGGATGTATTCATTTTCTTAGACAAGCTTTTAAAATAATAGTTTATTTTTTTGAGTCAGTGGTATATTTAAAAACAATCTACTGTAAGAGTTAAAAGATTGTAGATAATAAAAAAATCCAAAGTGTGATGACAATAAAAAAACACTAGAATATAAAGTTAGTTTCCTTCCTCCCTCCCAAAACCCCATCCCATCAGTCTGATATTTCTCAGAGCTTAATATCTGGAAAAAAACCCCACTTTTTGTCTTTTCTTTACACTTTCAGCAATTAGGAAATTAAGAATACATAAAGCATTCTTTGCAGGCACATTAATCATTATGACGTGAAAAGCAGGCACCATAAAAATTAAAACATTCTAAAAACCATCATATATACAAACACTGTACAGAATGATGGCACAAGGACAAAGTGATTCTGTTCAGTTCATCCTAATCCAACATGAAATATTACACAACAGAGAAAGGAAAAAGCTCTTCCCGTTTCTGCACTCAACATTTAGGTTCAGAATGACCAGGAGCCTCCTCTCTGCTCACTGTTTTCTCTGCCATACCCTCGTGCTGTTGGCAGCTCCAAGGCTTCCTTGTTTTCCCCCTCATGGACACCCCAAGTGAATGGCAGTGGCAGTGGGTGATCACCAATGACTGATTTTACAAAGCCCATTAATCACAGATTATGCTCAGCTGGGAGGGACCCTCAGGGATCATCAATCCAGCTCTTATCCCTGCACAGACACCCCAAAAACCCCACTGGGAGCACTGTCCAAACTCTCCTGGAGCTCTGGCAGCCTCGGGGCTGTGCCCATTCCCTGGGGAGCCTGGGCAGTGCCAGCACCCTCTGGGGATGAACCTTTCCCTAAACCCAACCTAAACCCCCCTGGTCCAGCTCCAGCCGTTCCCTGGCTCCTGTCCCTGATTGTGACAATGCATTGTGGCATTTCACTCACAAGGATGCTGCTGACCCACCAAGGCCTCCCCTCAGTCTCCTCTCCTCCAGCTGAACATTCCAGGCGCCCTCAGCTGCTCCTCACATGGCTTCCCCTCAAGGCCCTTCCCTTTGGACACCCTCTAACAGTTTTTTATATTGTGACTGGTGCCAGCCTGGTGTCACCCCAGTCACTGTCACCCTTTGTGCCCCACTCCTGAGCCAGCTGCTCACCCATCCCATGATGTGTTTCTCCAGCTGTAGGATGGACATTTTGTCCAAAAGGATCCCGTGGGAGACAGTATCAAAAGCTTTGCAGAAGTCCAAAAAGATTCCATCTCCTGGCTTTCCTGGATCAGCCAACTGGGTTACCCTGCTGTAAAAGGAAACTGGGTTCCACAAGCAGGACTTCCCTCATGGAGCTGTGCTGGCTGTGACCCATGACTGCATTGTCCTCCAGGTGTTTTCCAGGACCTCCCAGAATAATCTTCTCCAGGATTTTACTGGGCCTGTAGTTTCCAGGGTCCTCCTTCTTGCCCTTCTTGAAAATGAGGACAACATTCCCCAGCTTCCAGTCAGCTGGGACCTCTTTGGATTCCCCAGACTGCTCAAAAATCATCAAGAGGGATTTTATGATGACATCAGCAGCTCTTTGAGGATTCTGGATGAATTCCATCAGGGCCCAGAGATTTGCAGGGGTTCAGCTGGGGCTGCAGATCCTGCAGTTTCAGGCTGACTGGGAGTTGATCATTGTCACAGTCATGGTCCTCCAGCTCAGGGCACTGGGACCCTCTTGGTCTGTGACCCACGTTGAAGACAGACAAAGGATGTGTTAAACACCTCTGCTTGGTCCCTGTCCCTGTCTGTGAGGTGCCCATCCCCACCCTAGAGTGGGCTGCTGATATTTTTACACTGCCTTTTGCCATTGATATATTTGAAAAAAAACTCTTTGTCCCCAACAGTTCTGGCAGCTCCAACTCCAGCTGAGCTTTGAACACAGGAATTTTCTCCCTATAGTGGGGAGCTGCAGCTCTGTTGTTCCCATGCCCCCTGACCTTGCTTCCACTGGCACACACCTTCCTTTTCCACCTGATATCCAAGAGGAGATCCCTGTTCAGCCAAGCCAGCTCTGCTTGACTTCCAATATTTGGGAATTGCTGCTCCTGTGCCCTTGGGAGGTGATGTTTAAAAAGGGACCAGCACTGATGGACCCCAGCACCTGCAAGAACATTTTCCCAGGGGACTTTACAAATTCCCTGAGCAGCCTCATGGTCAGAGGAGAGGTTCTGCTGGCACTTTTCCTCCTCTCACCAGAGGTTTTAAACTCGATGGCATCGTGGTCACTGTGGCCAAGGCAGCCCCAAATCCCCACTCTGCTCATTGCAATCAGGTTATTTGTAACACAGGCCAATTTCACAAATCAGTGGTGTCTGATTTTTAACCCTGGGCTAAAATCCCTGTTATTCAGGGAAATCCTACAGCAGCTTCACCTCACTGGGAAACCTCCTCTTGCCCTGAATTCCATGTGAATATTGTCATTGATTCCTATATACACTGAGATTAGGTACAAAAACTCTGCTCATTTGAAACTCCAGAGGTACCCAAAATCTTTAGGTACAACATTTCCAGCTCTCATTTTAATCTCCACGTTTAGCTCTGTGCCTGGCGTTATCCAGAAGCAGGGAGAAGGTTTAGGAAGAGGGTTCTGTCAGTTGATGGAGTTCCCAGTCTCAAGTAGAAATCCAGATTTCTTTCAAGTTATGGGAGGGAATGATCCCAAAAACAAGGGGATGTAGTGCTGGGTCCGACACACGGCGAGAAATGGATTTCTTACAGAGTTACCATTGCACTAAATGTTAGATACTGCACACCTGAATGAGGTAAACATTATAGACCATAAAATACTTAGGGAAATGAATTGTTACAGCTTGATCTTTGGAAAAAAACCCGCTTCCTTCTTCACTGGACAATCCCAGAGTCAACAGACGTTTGCTTCCGCGTCGTCTTGGGAGGCGGCGGCGGCGGAGTCTTGCTGGGCAGAGGAGGAGGCAGGTGCTGGAAAAAACCAATTGGGGCAGGTCATGTTAGGAATGAATGGAATTCTGCAAGGTTTTTGAGTCACCTCTAAGTGCAAGAGGCAGCAGGTAGGTCTGCAGCCCTCTGGCTCACAAAAACCTCTCCCTGCAGAATTTGCTGTGAACACAGAACGCTCTCAGCCATTACTTTTAAATATAACTTTGACTTTTGACAGTGAAAAAAAATCTCTCAAGAGTTCAGGATTAATTAGCTCAATATTTAAGGGAAAAATCTTTTGAAAGCACTGGAGAAGTTTATAATTCCCCACTTTATATCATGATAGGATATTGATTTCTTGGTCTGTATCGATTGCCCTCAGCCTCTAGGCACTCAGAGCTTAAAAACCAAGCTGAAGCAATAGCTTCATTGCTTTTCCATTATGTTTTGGATTTTCCACAGCTAGAACAGAAATATTAAAAGAAAACCCAAAAAAGAAACAATTTAAAATAATTTAGAGAGATAAGTAACTCCCAATTTACTATTGCACACAGAGTTATAATTAAAATATTCCAAACAGAAATGCAGAACCTTCAGATATACGTATTTTAAATCACTTTACATATCTCACAACAGAAAAGCATCCCCAGTCAGAATCACCAGCTAATTGGACAAATTAAAAAAGCCATTATGGAAATTAAGACCTTTTTTCCCTAATGTTGAAACCTACAAGTGATAAAATCTGTGGCAGAAAGAGCTGGAGAACACTGCAGTTTGCAGGCAGGTTTTCCCAGATTTTGGCTGTGCAGGCAGCACAGGTTTCCCGGAGGCTGTGCTGCAGTGTCACAGCTCATCAACTCTGCTCTGGCTTTGTTTTTCCTTATGATTCTCCCCCACTCCCCAGTCAGGGCCTTTTGTTTTCCTCCAAGCCCAGCGATGCTTTCCCAGCTGTTTGTTCCTGTCCTGCCTCCCCCAGCCCAGCACCAGCTGCTGGCTCCACACAGGCACAGCCTGAGGAGCTCCAGCTCTGCCCAAATTCCTTGGGCACCTCTGCAAGAAGAGCCCAAGCAGCTGCAATGCCTCAGTGCTGGACAGAATTCCTGATGGTTTGTCAGGGTCAGGAAGATCCTGGGATCTAAACAACTGAGAAACCCCATGGAAGTGCACAGAACCAAAACTGGTCCTTTTCAAAGCTATCCAAGGATGCTGCCCCAAAAAGGAAAGAGGTTCAGGGTGATGCCAGGACATCTCAGTCCCTCCTCTGCTCAGAGCAGCTCCTGATGCTCCTGCAATCTCATGACTGGGAGTTTTTAGAGATGAGTAAGAGCAGAAGAAAAACAACCTTTAAGGTGACTAAACACGCTCTCCCAAGCAGGTTTGAAGCCAGCATGGAGTTACAAATCTGAGATTTCACCAGACAGTTTTACTGATCACAGACTAAGGAGAAAGCTAGGAATGCAAACCGGCAGAGCCAGGCAGGCTGGATCTTTGCTAGAATCTCTTTCCACTCCATTTTACACCTTTCCTCATTCCTCCCAGGCAAAGGAAGAGGGATCCCAAACCACCACCAGGTGAGCCATGCCCTGAGCTCGTCTCTCCATTCTGCTCCATCCACTCTCCATTTGCCAGCCCCTCCAGCAGCACCACTGCTCTTTCTGCCTGCTCCCAGCCTCCTCCTTGGCTTCCAAATGCTCTCTGGCCCTCTGGAAATCCACTGGGATTGATCTGCTGCTGAGGGAGAATCTCTGAACCAAAAGCGAGGCACCGGAGCAGGGTGTCAGGGTGGAAAGCTGCACTTCCCTGCCTGCCTGGAAAAGAGGCACCCAGCCCTGGCACTGGGGACAGGGGGCACTGGTGGCCTTGGCAGTGCTGGGGGAACACTGGACTGGATGATTTCAGTGGCCTTTCCCACCCTAAATGATGCCATGATTTCCCACAGCAGGCTCCAAACAGGCGCTGCTTGTTCCCAGCTTCCAGGGGGACACGATGATCTCTGAGTCAGAAAAGCCAACAGATTAATATGAAAGGCAGATAAAATAAGAATTTAATTTTTTTACTACATGCAAAACTGAAGATTTTGTTTGGTTTTTAATTAAAATGCCACTGCTGATCTGCCTCTGAAGTGTTACAGCCAGAACTATTAAATATTTCTTCTACCTGAGCAAATCCACTCTTAACCTGGCATGTTAACTCCTGAATTCCTGCTAAGGCACCTGAATAAATGTCAATTGGGATCTGAAGATTTCAAAACCTTTGAAAACTTGCTTAATGCAGTCCTGTATCCAGGCAAGGGCTCTGGGAACGCTCTGGGAAATGCTGGTGGTCTGCAGAACATGAACATCTCATGGAGCTGACATTCCCTTCAAACTCCATAAACCACGTGCCCCTCAAAAACACAGCACAAAATATAAAACCTTCCTCCCTGCTTTGCTCTCTTTAACTTCATATTCATCACCAGGAAAAAAACCCACCAACTCTGCTGATAGCATCATTTGTGCAAATCCATTTTGAATTTAAATAACACTCTATTGGCAATAATTCTCAATTCAATTAGATCAAAGGCATTTCTCAACTAAATGAGCCCCTTCATATTGATCAGAGAACAATCAAATCAGCCCTGAAAACCTGGTTCTGAAAAGCAGAGACAATGCAAATACAATGAGAAGAAGCTAAATATATATGCTATAAATAACAAGCTCAAAACCTACCCGAGCTCAGATTCTGCAAGCAAATTAGGCAGAAAGAAATAGCAGAGATAGGTAGATAATTATTATAATTGAATTTACAATTTCCATTAGAAAGTCGGATAAATTTAGCACATGTTCATTTATATAATAAGCTCCCAATGAATATATTAAGTAGGATGTGTAATGCTGGTTGGGGCGACACTGTTGGGAATTTTGCAAGACAAAACATTCCATTATGGAGCTGGGGCAACTCCAAAGCATCACTCCCAGGGCTGATCCATCCTTCCTTTTATCCCAGGACAGAAGAAATTCAACCACATTTCCTCCCTCCCTTTAACACCATGCTCACAAAAACCATTATCAGGCTTATAAAGTTCATCTGTGCTGTGCTTCCCCTTAGAAACTTTGCAATAAAAATAGAGTTTGCCTTGATTTTGTGTTTAATTAAGACTCTCTTTGCCGAGTTGGTGTTTCTATCTCGGTGGTTAATTGTGAACCTGACTCTTCCCTTTCCTTCCTGACAAACTGACAGAGGCTGCTGCTTCACATCCCAACCTATTTTGGGCAGAATCCTTGACTCAGGGGTACCTCAGGGGAAGCAGAAACCTTATGTAAAAGGCACATCTGCAACACAGGAACAATCTGTTCCTGCTGCTTCAGACATGAAATTGCTCCCATTTGTTTGCTGGGTTTTTTTTTCTTTCTTTCCCTGATACAGAAAAGAATCAAGTTTAAAAACATTTGTCTGTCTTCTCTTACAGAGAGATATAAACTGCACTACACCAGGCGTGTTCAAGATGTAGTAAAAATCAATTACAGAAGATGAGAAAATGCTTTTTTTAAATTTTTTTTTTCTGCTACTCTCAAGCAGCAAAATGAGAGACGAGTTGTTTTTCGTTCACAGAATACTGTTAAAAGAAACAACTGCCAAAAAATCAAACAGGATTTGACTCTCCAAAAGGGTCCTTGTGGCTCTGCATGAGATTTCTTCCTGCGCAAGAAACTCTTTGAAATTCAGTGGTCATCGATAGGACACGCTCTGGAGATCCAGGGAGAGGCACTTTGGTTGGAAGAATTAAGGGATCTAATTAGGTCAGAAGCAGCAGAAATGGGATGTAAATAGACCATCAGCCACCCAGGACTGTGAAAACGTTTCAGACACTGAGTTGTTCCTTCAGCACGGAGCTGAGGTGCCTGATAACAACGTGGTTATTTCATATCTGCAATGAAAAATAACATTTGAGTGTGAGGCTCTGGCAGAATAACTCTCCAGCAGGGAGAACAGCCCAACTCCACTAATGGCAGCCAAATTACAGACAGTTTAAGCTAATTGGCTGTTTGACCCAGGGAGCAAAGTTCTGTGCAAAATCCAGCAGGTAACTGATGGGAAATGACTGGTTAGCCCCTGGTTCATCCATCATCTATTAGAGTCTCATTTGACTCTGCGGCACAGCCATTACCTGCCCTTGCTGGAGTGCCCTGGGATCAGGGAGAGGAACTGCAAGGGTTCTCCTGCAGAGATGTGTGTTCCCACCCCCAGCCCTCACAGGGAACAGCAGAAATGCCTCAAAATGGGAAACAGGGAATTGCTCCAGGCCAGTATCCCAGAGCAGATCAAAGGGGCTCCTCTGCTCTGGAGCCAGGCTGGGAGATCTGGGGGGGCTTCCCTGGAGAGGAGAAGGGTCCAAGGAGAGCTCAGAGCCCTTGCAGGCCTAAAGGGGCTCCAGGAGAGCTGCAGAGGGACTGGGGACAAGGATGGAGGGACAGGACACAGGGAATGGCTCCCACTGCCAGAGGGCAGGGATGGATGGGAGATTGGGAATTGGGAATTGTTCCCTGGCAGGGTGGGCAGGGGCTGGGATGGAATTCCCAGAGCAGCTGGGGCTGCCCCTGGATCCCTGGCAGTGCCCAAGGCCAGGCTGGACACTGGGGCTGGCAGCACCTGGGACAGTGGGAGGTGTCCCTGCCATGGCTGGGGTGGCATTGAGTGGGATTTAAGGTCCCTTCCAACCCAAACTGATGACACTGACTCTCTCCATGAATCCCCCCCCTGCCTGGGACAATGGCAGTGGATGAGGGCAGAGCTGGACCTGTCAGGGCTCTGCACCCCTCATGCAGGGAGGACCTGGCTCCTGGAGTGTGACAGCTCTGCTGGAGCACAGCTAAGGCCACTTTCCCTCTGTGGAACCCCATTTCTCCACGTGGACTCCATCAGTGTTTCTGCCCTCACTGGATGATACTAGAGTTCCCCAGCGCTGCCTCCCTGCTCCAGCCTGTGCACAGACTCAGGAGTGATGAGCAAAACCCTCAGAATTAGCTGTAGACTCCAGACTGACCCTGCATTCCTCACTGAGGGCCCAGGTCCTGCAAGAGATAAACCAGCACACCAGCATGGCCCAAACCATGGCCTGATCCCGTGTGGACAGTGGGATGTGGTCACGCCCTGCACTGAATCAAGGCACACAGCACATGGCTGGGCAGACAGCAGAAGGAAAACACAGGTTTCACTCCAAATCCTGTAAAAAGCAGTGGCAGTCCACTGACTTGGAGACTTATTAAAAAGTAAATGAATTTTTCAGAAACTCTTTGCTCAGCAACATCTTAACCCACTGAAGAGTGAGGGCCTGGCACAGGAGGAAAGGCTTGCAAGGTTTCCCATCCCCAGCAGGCAAAAATACTGATCAGATGGCAATAAACCCTGTAGTTTAATTTGTTTTTTTCTTCTGGGTACATTGTTCAAAGGCTCCTGGAGCCCTGGCAGCCTCAGGGCTGTGCCCATTCCCTGGGGAGCCTGGGCAGTGCCAGCACCCTCTGGGGGAAGAGCCTTTCCTGAAACCCTCCCTAAACCTGCCCTGACAGAGCTCCAGCCCCCCTAGCTCCCGTCCCTGCTCCCAGCCAGCAGAGATCAGGGAGGAGCTGGAGGCTGCTACTGCAACCCCTCAAGCTGTGCTCCCTAATTCCCTGCTCCTCCATGGTTCCAGCTGCATTTCCAGCCTCTCTCTCCCTGTCCACATGAGGACAACACATTTGCTGAAGCCTTTCAGGTCAGTTTTTGCTCACTGCAGCTGCTACAAGAGAGAATTTCCAGCACTGCAGCACCTGCATTGCAACACATGAAAAATCCCCCTGGGTTGTGCCTTCTGTGTGTTAGATGTGAATATATCATCCAGTTTTATCCCAATGAGCAAGCAGAATAATCCCCATAGAGCAGAGTCAAGCCAAGGCTGTTCCGCTCCTCGCAGGCTTCAGCCATCCCCACGTTCCACCTGTGCTGGATTGATGGAGATGTTCCCATCCCAGCCATTACCCCATGCTTAGCAAGTGTTAGAGCCAATATTAGCAACCCAAGTGCTCCTTTATCTATTTTCCTTGAGCTCCCTCCCTGCTCTGAATACTAAGCAGGAGGTTGATTTGTATGCAAGGGTGAGGATGAGCCCATAAAGAATGATAAGTGCCTAAAGGAATCCCTTGATGTAATAATAATCCTTGCAGGAGTCGTAGATTTCTCTTTTTTTTATGTTCCCATATATTATTAAGGACATTTTTAGCAGAACAAATCACAGGGAGCAAGAAAATATCTACAAAGGTCTCAGAGCTAACAAGGAGTAAGGGACAATCAGGAAATGCTAATCAGGTGATCACCTGGATTAAAGACTTCAGGTAGACCAAGGTAACACTGGACTCGGAATATCTGAGATTGCTGTCTCAAAAATGACATTACTGCCTGCAGTTTGACTTGGAGCATCTGATCCCTTTCTGGCTGCCTGCTTTTAGTTCACTACAGCACTTTCCCTGCCTTTCATAACCCACTGCAAGCCAACCAGGGTGAAAAACACAAT
This sequence comes from Calcarius lapponicus, assembly GCA_039654755.1. Classification (NCBI taxonomy): domain Eukaryota; kingdom Metazoa; phylum Chordata; class Aves; order Passeriformes; family Fringillidae; genus Calcarius; species Calcarius lapponicus. Next base: position 32,713,640 of record CM077469.1, on the reverse strand, counting down.
CATTCCTCACACAAGGAGATATTTCCAGTTTAAAAGCTACTCAGATAATCTTATCTCTAATAGGTTTTACTGATTTTTCTTCACTGATACAACGGCAGTGTAATTTAAAAGATGATCAGTTTACCAGGCAGAGAATTATCCAGTTATGAATTATGGAGCTATTTGACCCATGAAACATAAGTCATTAAAACTGTGGAGTGGGATTTAATCACGGCAGCAATGAGAATTTACCCATCTGATCTTTCATGTCCAGCACTACTCATTTTCTTGATGTTCTTTAAAAGCTTCCTTCCTACCAGCCTGATGAAATAAAGGCACAGAGTGATTGTTATAAGATTAGAAACCTTCTCCAAAATCAATTCTAAAGCTAATACAGAATCACAGAATCTGCTGAGGTGGAGGGGACACACAAGGATCAGCGAGTGCCACTCCTGGCCCTGCACAGGACAGGTGGCTCTGGGACAGAGCTGCTTTAGATCCTTCTGCCAGGCTTTGAAACCACATTCCATGGTCTTGGAAAGCTTATAAAAACACAGATGCTGAAGAAAATTGTGGGCAGTTAGATAAGAAGATGTAGCTTGTATCTGATTGCATTTCTGAGCCATTAAATCCCGATGCCCTTCAACACCAGATGTTAAAGAATGGGCTCTGTTCCTACAGAGACAAAATGTAGTAAAAAAAATGAGAGGAGCCTGAGCAATCAAGACTGGAAAGAGCAAAAATATGAAGAGCTGAATAAAACTTAGCAAAAATCCACGGGACCATATTGGTACCATATTTCTGAACTCCCATTGAATGATGTGGAAATGCTGCTTGTGGCAGGTACAGGAGCTGCACAAGGTCACAGAGCAAATCAGGCTGAGTTATCTCCAGGTGTGGGCTCCCAAAACCACAGCCCCATGGCATTTGGGAGTCACACAGTAACTAAAATAATCTATCCCCAGAGTAGAAACCCTTTCCAAAAGCCTCAGCAGTCAGGAAAAAACCCCTGGCTGCTAGGATTTTATTTCTTACCACTGTTTAATGTTTTTAGCTAAAATCTGAACTCATCTTAGCAATCCTGAGCTACTACCACAGCCTAAACCTTACAGTACATCACACAAAATGAATTTACTGCTCTGGAGTTTATGCAGGAAGGAGTTGAGGAAAAGTGAATCCTAATGTGAATTTCTCAGCTTTCTTCCTGGGGATGGATTCCTTAGACAAACCTCCTGGCAGCCCTGCTGCACTTTCTGTAATTTTCCACTTAGAGGGCTGTGTTCAGGACAAATGAGAGCTGGCCCCTGAGACAGATGCTGGGGAAATGGGTTATAAGGTTAGAAGTGCAGTAAAGTTTGATGGAAATGAGAGGAAAAATGAAAATATTGACTAAAATGATCCAGCCATGGGGAACAACTATGGAAGAGAGGATTGGAATACAGAATTTTCCAGTATATGCAAATGAAAAGTAAAACATGATGTTTTGAATATCTCTATTCTCACTCCTGAAGTTACTTCTATACCTCTATTTTTATTTTACCATTCAGCCTGAAATGGTAAAACAATTCAAAAAAAGTCAGTTCCTGCAACAACAAAGGCACAGTTTTAACCATGGAAAAGCTGGACTCGTGCACTGGGACAATCTGTGTTTAACACAACCATTCCCAGGGTCAAACCAAACTCCTGCCTGACTCCTCCTCTGTTGAGATTTCTGCATTTCTGCCACCATGAAATTTGCTGGAAAGCAAAGTACTCCACAGAATTTCAGAGGGATCCTGGGATGACACCTCTGCAAACAAAAAAGGATCAGGTCTGCTGGGCACTGAACAGCTCAGTCAAAATTCAGTATTTCAGAATCAAAGAAGACTTGTGCCTTTGTGGGGTCTCACTGCCCTACTCTGATTTGATTGGTAATAAATTCAATTAATTTCCCAAAGTTGAGCCTGTTCTGAGGGCAAGGGGTGAGTGATCTCTCCCTGTCCTTACCTCGACCCGTGAGACTTTCATTGTATTTTCTCAGCCTGCCCAGCTGAGGAGGGGAGTGATGGAGCATCTTTGGTGGGCACCAGCCAGGATCAACACTCCACACCCCATTAAATGTATTTTTTTTGCCCATAGAGAAAATAAAAGGCATTTCTCAAAAGTGCTGCTTTAAAGAAAAGGACCACATTATTTTTAAAAGCTTCCAGCTACAGGAAACAAAGCTGAAAAAGCGAATTTTCCTCAGAAAGCTGCAAACCCTGTTGGTGATGAAGAGTTTCTGAGCTCCTTGCCTCAAAGGGGACACGAGTTTGCCTCAAGGAAATAAATGAGTGGTGACTGAACGTTGGCAAGCAGAGCTCCAGGAAGGGAAGGTGGCAGGTTCATGTTTTATTTCCTTTCCTGACACAGGACTGAAAGGCTTTAAATCCAATTTGCTGCTCCTGCTGGTTAAAGCTCCCTGCTCAACAAACCTGACAACACCTGCCTTGGAATTGCCCAGAATAAAGCCAACTTTCCTTCAGGTTCTGCTGTTCCCTCACCCTCCCGGCACTGCAGAGCCCTCTGGATCAGCTGATGGATGCAGGAGCAGGATCCCACCACCCCTGGGATGGCTCAGGGAACAAAACTGCAGAAGGGATCATTCTGTGGGACAAGAACTGCAGAAGGGATCATTCTGTGGGAACAGGAACTGCAGAAGGGATCATTCTCTGGGACAAGAACTGCAGAAGGGATCATTCTGTGGGATAAGAACTGCAGAAGGGATCATTCTGTGGGATAAGAACTGCAGAAGGGATCATTCTGTGGGATAAGAACTGCAGAAGGGATCATTCTCAGTATATAAGGAACTGCAGAAGGGATCATTCTGTGGGAACAGGAACTGCAGAAGGGATCATTCTGTGGGATAAGAACTGCAGAAGGGATCATTCTCAGTATATAAGGAACTGCAGAAGGGATCATTCTGTGGGAACAGGAACTGCAGAAGGGATCATTCTGTGGGATAAGAACTGCAGAAGGGATCATTCTGTGGGAACAGGGACTGCAGAAGGGATCATTCTGTGGGAACAGGGACTGCAGAAGGGATCATTCTGTGGGAACAGGAACTGCAGAAGGGATCATTCTCAGGAAATAAGGAACTGCAGAAGGGATCATTCTATGGGACAAGAACTGCAGAAGGGATCATTCTGTGGGAACAGGAACTGCAGAAGGGATCATTCTGTGGGACAAGAACTGCAGAAGGGATCATTCTGTGGGATAAGAACTGCAGAAGGGATCATTCTCAGGAAATAAGGAACTGCAGAAGGGATCATTCTCAGGAAATAAGGAACTGCAGAAGGGATCATTCTGTGGGAACAGGGACTGCAGAAGGGATCATTCTGTGGGAACAGGGACTGCAGAAGGGATCATTCTGTGGGAACAGGAACTGCAGAAGGGATCATTCTGTGGGAACAGGAACTGCAGAAGGGATCATTCTGTGGGAACAGGAATTGCAGAAGGGATCATTCTGTGGGAACAGGAACTGCAGAAGGGATCATTCTGTGGGAACAGGGACTGCAGAAGGGATTATTCTGTGGGACAAGAACTGCAGAAGGGATCATTCTGTGGGATAAGAACTGCAGAAGGGATCATTCTGTGGGAACAGGAATTGCAGAAGGGATCATTCTGTGGGATAAGAACTGCAGAAGGGATCATTCTGTGGGACAAGAACTGCAGAAGGGATCATTCTGGGGGACTCACCCGTTGGTGGGCAGGGGGGGACGTGGTGGGGCTGATCAAGTCCTGGCTCTCCATGAGGTTCCCGTAGTCGGCCGTGCTTCCTTTGAGGGGCAGAGGAGGGGGAACGTCGGGGATGTCGGAGCTGGACATCCCATTCAGCTCCAGATCTGCAAAAAACAACACTGGGTTAACCCTGCCAGCAGCTGGATCCCACAATTCCACAATGGTTTGGGTTGGGAGGGTCCTCATGGATCATCCAATCATGGGTGATGGACTTCCACTATCACCTTCCACTATCACTCTCCACTTGCTCCAAGCCCTGTCCAACTTGGCCTTGGACTCACTTTAAAATGCCCTCAAAATACTTGAACAACCCCCTGGTTTTAATAAAACATAATTTTTGTTTCATGTTTCCCACCAAAATATTCATAGCTTAGAAAAGATCATTTCCCCACCTTCAAGCTCACCTTGTACATTAAAACACGAAGTTTTGCCAAGTGCGTGAAGAAAATATAATCTGGCTAAGTTTTATTGACTTTCTCCCAGTAAAATCAAAGTTCCCTGTTAATAAAATGCACAAATGAAAGCCTGGAATTAAGTACATCTCTCTCCAAAACTTTCAGGCTCCAGGTAACTATAACAAATGAGCGGCCATTAGCAGTTGAGTAAATAAAATCATGCACGAGAAAGTACCAAACATTTATTATTCCTGTGTGCTGGGTAGAAAATTCCCTTTTCTTAGCAGATAAATCCTCCCAGGTATGTGCTGGAGAGGCAAATAGCCTGAGGGACAATAAAGTTTATTGAGGCCTGAGTGATACATAGGTTTTTGGGGAGAAATCCCCCCACGGTGTATTTCAGGGTAATTCAGTCATTTTAATACAGTCATTTTAATTCAGTCATTTTAATAAAACCCACTGAGATCTCTTATGAGATAAGAAACTGAAATGATTTGTTTATAAATGAGGGAATTTTATTTAGGAAAAAAAAAGGGTGATTTCTATTTTGTTTTACTGGGGTGATTTGTGAAACAAGAGAGGACTTATTTATGTAGATGTTTTTATTGCAAAGCTCATATCAATATTTTATTAAAAGTGTGATTTTATTGTTCTCTAAAATGGCCTCTCACAACACAATTTAACTCTAAGGTGGCTCTATTGATTTGTCACTGAAAATTGTAATTTTATTCTTCATCCTTCCACCTGAACTCTTGACTACATGAAAAAAAAAGTTATTTTCCATCCTGGGACTGCACATTTTCAGTGGCTGCCTCTCCAATAGGCTGAAAATGTTGTTTGTCCACCTGGACCTGAATTTCTCATTGCTTTTTCCATTGCTCCTGTTTTTCATCCTTCCCTTTCTACAGAGAGGATTTCTCCATTCCCCAGACATTCCTCAGAGTTTCCTTTCTGCATCTCCATGAGAAGAATCTCCTTCTTCATGGAACTGAACTGCAGCTGGGAAACCACATTGTGCATTTGTAACTAAAGACGGATGCTGGGAATGAACTTCCCTGTCCATTCTGGATGAATTCCCCATCCATTCTAAAGAACTCAGGAATCTGAGATCTTTAATGTCACAAAACAACTCCTTGGCACAGGTCCTGCACAGTTCCCCCACTACTAAACATCTTTTTCTTAGCTAAATATATTGATATCTGAATTTTTGGTTGGTTTTTCCATGCAGTTTAGGATAATACAGGGAAACATTTGGGAAATGTTTTGGCATTTTCTTTTATGTGTTTAGTTAGAGCTTTAGCAAAACCTTGAATGCTGCTTCAGAAAGAGAAACCTTTCCATATTTTGTTTTTAGGCCTCTTTGTAGACATTTCTTGGGAAACCGAGTGGAATGACACACAATTCCCCCAAAATAAAGTAAATTTAACCTCCCTGAACACTTCAGCTTTGCATTGTATATGATATTTTTTCAAACAGCAAGATTTCACTTCTTTCATGAGAAAACTTCTGACTTCACCTAAGCCAATGTGGTCCCAAGAGGATGGTGAGACCCATTTTGTTAGGAATAACCCAAATCCTTTGTTTTTTTAGATAAATCCTTGGAAGACCCATGGAAAGGCAAGTTTTCAGGAAACATCTCAGGAATGTTTTCAGCAGAGCTGGAGAGGAAACAAGGTGTGGAGGCAACTCTGCTTGGAGAACCTGGATGGAACCCAACTGTCCGTGCAGTTGTGTCCTGCTCTGCTTCTCCCCCTTTCCCTACAGCCCCCAGCTGCAGCTGGCATTTCCTGCAGCCTGTCCGTGGCACCCTCCCAACCTCATCCTGATGAAGGATCCAAATAAATAAATCCCTGCAAGTGTGGGCAGAGCATTTCCACCCATGGGAAGAGCTCATAAAATACACGAGCAATGTGTTTGCATTCATCTGGCAACTGTTAAGTGGAACAACAAGATTCTATCCTGAAAAACAATGATTTGATCTTTCCCAGAATTCAGTGAAATCCAGGGAACATCTCCCCTGCAGCAGGTATTGAACAAATCCAGGAATTCTCAGTGTTGTCCCAAGAAAATCTATTTGCTGCAGATCTGTTCATTTCCTCAGCTGAACTAAACGCTCCTAAGACGGTCACTGAAATAATTACCCCAAATTTCTGCTGTGCTCCCATTATTCAGTGAAATTCATTATTCAAGGTGGTTCATCAGATGAGTGTGCTCTGAATATTTGTTCCTTGCTGGACATGTGCCACTGGGAAGATCCTGGAGCTGGCAAAGGCTCAGTTAAGGGACCCTTTTTCCATCTTACCCCAATGATCACATTTTCCACTCCCTTCTCCTCAAGTGCCAGCTAACAGGCAGCCAGGATTGCTTAGCAACCCAATAACTGCTTTTAGCCAATTGGGGCTCTGAAGGAACTTCTTTATCCTTGGAATTCCAAAAAAAATTATCACTGTAATTCCTGAAATGATTCTAGACTGGTGCAATAAGCTGATCCTATTTTATGTAACACCCACCAATCTCTAGCATAAAAACATTCTCAGAGATACCTGGAAACTTCAGATACTTTTAAAAAAGAGAAATCAAATTAAGTGTTAATAACATTTACACATAATCAAAAATCCAATTAAAATATCTTTTGCAGAAGTATATATCTCCTAGTTCTCTGTATTTCCTGTTTTTAGCATTTTTAGTTTTTAGTTTCTGGATATAAAATTGTAAAGGAAGGTGAGAGTTACAAGTTCATTGTAAACAAAATATTTGCTTTGTGTGTCTGCCTGTTTAAGAGAAAAAATTTTGAAGTACCACAACCAGTAAATAAAACAGTGACCTTGATGGAAAAGATTTTTTTTTTCTGAAGACTGATCATCTCTTCTCCTCCTTACTGACACTGAACTCTTGGCCACTGGAGTTGGATTTGGGGACATGTATAAAAAAGATATTTTTTTAGCTTTTTTGTCACACGCTGGCAGCTGCAAACTCTGAATAACAGGTTTTGGGAAAGAGCACTGGGAAAGAAATAGGTGTTGGATTACACCCAGTTCTGCAATAGGGTTTGCTGCAGACTGAAGCAAACAGATGATACTTCACAGAAAAGCTGAGTGATAGATGTCAATGGCAAACAAAAACTACTTCAAAAAGCCTGACCTTTATATTCCCTTCTGGTTTGTACTCACAACATATCAAAGAGAAGTTTTTTTAATGTACAATTACAAAAAAATACTGCTTTTAAAGCCTTTATGCTCCAAAACACTCACGGGATCAAGTACAACATGAATTTTTGACTGTTACTCTACACCTAATTAATTGTTAATGATGACTTGAAAAGAAACTGTTTCACTGCAAAGATTCTGCTTGCTTTTTTAAAATACTGAATTATTTTTTGCTGGCAAAGGTAAGAGGTTAAGTAATACTGATGCCTTCAGAAGGCTGACCTAGAAGAGGCTGGACAGAGTTCCAGAATAAAGCAGGGATTGATTCCAAGGATCTCCTCCATGGATCCACCTTGGGCAGCACCAGAGCCCAGCCAGGGCTGCACCCAAGATGAACCAAAATGGCCCCAAAATGCACGAGCGGGCACGGGCTCTGTCCCTGGGATCAGTTCTGCTCCATTTGCACCTTGCAGTTCATTGTCCCATTCCAGCTTTAGCCCCTGCAGTCCCACCCTGCTTGTTTTTCTCTCTGCAGCCCACGGGGTTTGTGCTCCTGGGCTGAGATTGGGATCATTTGTCCTTGGTGCCCAGCTGGAGCAGGAATTGTTTTGTCTCCCTGCTCTGTGCACAGAGCTCACCATGTCCTGATGTGAACTCAGCCCCACACACTAAAGCAGCACAGAATCTGAAACATAGAAAAGCCAAACCTGAGGCATCAATACCTGGTGCAAGAAATACCCTGGCGATGATGCAACTCAAACCAGGGTGTGAAGAACTGCTCAGGACATGCATTTCCACACTAAAAGGAGTTTACTTCAGAGAGAAGACTTACTGGGCTGGATGCTGAAGGCGAGTTTGGTCCGAGGGGTGATGGGGGGTGGGCTCAGCTGGGAGCTGGGCGATGCTGGGGACACGGAGAATCGCCGCTCGCTGGACATCACGTTCAGCACCTGGCTCTTGGGTCTCTGCGGCCTCAGGGGGCTGATCTGGGGGACAAGGAATGCAGAGAAGTGAGTGTCAGAGCTGGAACTGCCATGGTTTGATGGTCAACAGGGTGACAGCAGCACTAACAGTCAATATTGCTGAGTCCCAGCTCCAGGGTCTTCCCTTCTCCCAGCCTGGTCTGGTTTGCTGAGCTAATTCCCCAAATACTTGTTCAGTAACACCTGAAGAACTTTAGAGTCTCACACCACATTACACAGCACTCAAAAGATTCATTTTTTCTCACAGAGATCTACTTTCCTGTTAAAATTTACCTCTTTAACCATTTAACAAGGTTCCTGCTTCCCACATCCTTTCAAGGATATTTTTAGTAGAATGGATAAGCAAAGCAAACACTTTTTCAGAGGCAGATAATTATAAAAAAGCAACTAAGGAAAACACATAAATTGGTGAAGGAAACATGCCAGAATCAAGAGAAAAACCAACTGGAGGCAGATCCCCAAGTTAACCCACTCTTCATCAAACTCTCTTTTGATGAAGACATCATCTGTCCAGAAACACCTTGGTGGCTCCTGACTGTACTTATATTTAATTAATTGAAATATCTCTTATTCCCCCCCCCCCCTCTGGCTGCTTCATAATCCATTCAAATTTTCCATCAGAAACTCTCAAAAGATATTTGTAATCTGATGGGCAACTCATGCTTTAGTTAAGGCGATTCTTTTTACTGAGTTTAATTCTGAGCTTTACTGATTTCCCCATTCACCACCCCCATATTAACAGGAATCATAGTGGAAAAAAATCAAGCTTTTATTTCAAACAGGTCCCAGAAAATGGAGCAGCAGCCTGAAGTTAAAAGGGGAATTACTCCAAGCTGCTGCAGTGGGACAAAACAGAAAGTGCCAGGAGCAATCCAGGATTTTTCAAAGGATTTTGTCATTTCCCAATGTTTGGATTTCTATGAAGTATGTTGGGAAGGAGAAATCTGAAATTTTCTTTTTAGAAAACAAACCCTAAAAGGCTTTGCATCAAAGATTGTGCCTGTGAGACCCTTCTACAACAAATGAATGACCAAAAAGTATGGCCCTTTTTTTGGGAAGTTCATCGAGACCTCGGGGTGACCTCTAAGAAATTGTTTTGATGCTACAAATAAAATTCTAGAGATTACAAAGGTTTCTGCTTGCCACATCCTTTCAAGGATATTTTTAGTAAACTGGATAAGCTAAGCAACCACTTTTTCAGGGGCAGATAACTATAAAAAAGCAACTAAGGAAAACACGTTAATTGGTGAAGGAAACGTGCCAGAATCAAGAGAAAAACCAACTGGAGGCAGATCCCCAAGTTAACCCACTCTGTAATTACTGAAATAAATAAATGTGAAATCAATGCCAACTTCTCCTGTGATTGACAACTTGGGCCTCCTCTGAAAGCTCCACACAAACCACAGATCTGCTGAGCAATATGAGCTCTTGGGAGACCACCAATCCATAATGAAGCCATTGCTAATTTTTCCTGGTCTAGCCAAGGGCAGATCAATGGTGAGTGATGTTAGACACCACCAAATCAATAAAACACAGCCTGTTCTCCTGATTTCCAACAGCAGCCTCCCAGTGCTCTGCTAACTACCTGGCCTCAGAGCTGGCTTTGCTCTCAGCCCCCGGGATCAAAGTAAACAAGGACAATTTATGTTGAAGAAGTTGATGTGATACTTAAAAGAAGATAATAAATCTGTTGGAAATGATGAAGATATTACTGATATCTTCACATACTCAAGTGCTTGATTTATCTTTGTTGTTTTATGTAATTAAGGCCTGGGGTTTGATCAGTCAATAAATTCATGGTGAGTGCAGTGAAATTTGGGGAAGAGTATTTAAAGCATTCAATTAAACAGACTCTGAATGCTCCTTTTCTGTGCAAACCTAAAAGCTCCATTAAATAATTCTGCAGGTTTAGAATTTCCCCATGTTTTAACTTGGTGATTCATTTGATTGGAAAAAAGAAGAGCCCAGAGAAGACTGGAAACACTCATTTCTTTACACAACATCATTATTGGGAAGAGCAGCAGGAGCTCTGCAGAGATGGGGATGGCCACTGGCATTTCTCTCACATGATTTTCTCTGGAAATTTGTCTTCTGCTATAAAATCCCCAAATATTTCAGAAGTCAGAACTAAGAATCTGTTAAAAAAAATCACCAAATAACTGAAATGTTTTAATTGAATGAGTGACAGCACAACGAGCTGTAAAATTCTCGGCACAATGAATCCAGCATCTGTAATAAAAAACTTCGTAACTTAAAGTACTAATTACTAAAATGTCACTTTAGAAACTTTTTAATTTCCATTTCTAGACAAATCCGTACTCCCAACTTTTCTTTTTAAAAAAACCCAATACTTATTTCTTTTCTTCACCACTTTTAATCCAGCAAACTTTCTTCTTCTAAGTTCTTAATGCAGGAAAAAGCAAAATGTCTTTTTCTTCATACAGCACAGTGGTAGAAGTGCTTTGGGAGTAATTTCAGCTTAAAAAGGGAACTTGCACATGAATGTTGAACACAGGGAAAGCTGAATTCCTACCAAATTTCCCTTCACATCATTAACAGGGGATGCCTCCAGCACACAAAAATTTTAAGACAAATTTTATCTTTAAACTCATCCTTGATTTTATCTGTTCAGAATTCCAGATGACAGCAGTGGGAATTGGACAAGCACTCGTGTAAACTGATCTCAAAAGAGTTTCTTCTGCTTCACCTAAAAATGAACCCCCCACACACCAAATGCTCCAAATTGACTCAGTCATCTTGGAGCTCATCAAGGCCTCTGCAGAGGCTGAAAAGGGAGAGTTTTGCTCTCTCAACAGCAAACTCCTTTTCATATTATTGATCTGTGGACTTGAAGAAGCTCAAAATAACTGTAAGTAACCAATTCTGACATTTCATTTCCCTCCCTCTCCATAACCAGGGGAATATTGCTCACACCAGTCAGCCACTGAAAGCTCCTGACTGGGAAGATTGGAAGAACTTGAGTCAAACCATGTTGGGCTTTGCTGATTTTTGCTCCTCAGATGCCAAATGGGAAAATGCCCTGAGAGGTTATTTTGCCCTCCTTTCCGGCAGAATTTGCATTTTTTCTGCCATAAACTTTTCCAATGCCCAAGACCTCTGAGAGCTGAAGTGACCTCCCAGTGACACCAGCCAGCTCCCCAGCATCCTTGGATGCCTCCCAGCTGCTCCAGCTGACTCAGCTGCCCTGAAATACAATTTCCTTCTTCTGTGACATCCCACCAGCTCTGCTGGTCCATTTGGGATCTGGGAGATGCCACTGGAAGTCCGGCCATGGTGATCCCAGTCCTCAATCAGTCAAAACACAACTGCTGCAAGGTGCAGAATCATGAGACATGGAAATCTGTGCAGGAGGAATCTCCGTTTAACCAAAGCAAGGCTCATACAATACTGAAGTTGATGGAAAAACTCATTGGTTTCAAAGGTGAAAAGCCTGAGACCCTCAGATGGGATTTTACTGGAGTTTCTGACTGGGCATATCAAACACAAGAACTCTGATTTTTCAGGGTGTCCCAAGACATGTGTGAGAGATTAACTCATCTCTGAGAGGAAGAGGAGGGCAAAATCCAGAAAAGAGAGGAAGTGTGGCTGAACATGTAAATATCTTCCTATAAATACCAAACAGAAAGAATTAAAGGATCCAGTTATCCCAGGTGAGAGAAAAATAGTTTCAAAATCCAATGTCAGTGACACAGCACCAACAAGACCCTGTTGACTGCAAAGCTGCCTCTACAAGTACTTGTGCAGATCTTGAAAAGAACATTCCATTTATTTCTGGGAGGCGATTTTATACTCTTGGCCTCCAAACAGGTGTCCAGGCAGAGATTTGGAGGTCACAGTCAGTTCACACTCTCCCTGCTCCAGCTTTAGACATCCCTGCTTTCAATTTCCCAGCTCCAGCTTCTCAGGTTACCTAAGCCTTGAGGACAGTTCCAGTGAATTAAATCTAAGCCAAGAAGAGAGGGTTTAAGGGAGATATGCCCTGGTTTTAATATCCTTACACACAGGAACTGCTCAGGATTTTCTGCTCCAAACAGCCCTTCAAGGACACACAGCAGCTGACAGAATGACCTTGGAATGTCCCACCAAACACTGTCCTGCAGTGAAATGTGGGCAAACCCATCCCAACCTACTGGGAAGCAGCAGTTCCAAAGGCTGCTGGGATGGCAGCATTTATTTCAGCTATGCTGTGCCATCTGCTCCTTTATCAAACAGTCACCCAGAGCTTTGGGTGAAGATTTTCAGAAGATCTTTTCCCCACTGTAAATCAAATCTGTAGTTTTGATTCATTAGCATGTATATTGACACTGTGGTGCATCCCCTCAGAGTTATTTCTGGCCTACAAAGGAACTAAACGGTAAAAAATCAACATTTTGATTTCAAAAGAGAGAGAACACGGCTCAGAATTAGATAAAGCTTTCCTTGCTAATAAAGTTACCGTTTCTGAAAGGATCACTGCTTCAGCCTGCTGCAGAGAAATATCAGTAGATTTAAATTCTTTATCAAATATCTCTTGATGCTTGCTGTTCCTCTTCTCCTTCTTCTTTTCCTTTTTATCTTTATCTAGGTCATCCTTGTCCAATTTATCTTGCGACCTAGAATGCATCTTTTTTGGCAGGAGGGGCTCCAGCACGAACCTAAGGAAAAATGTTGTTGCTCAGATCAATAAAATGCTGTTTTCAAAACAACTAACTTTTATTTACATATTTCCCAAAGTCTCACTCGAGTTAATGAGGCTTTGCTAATCCAGGAAAACTCATTAGAGGGAGAAGGAGGGGGCAGAAGGTCACACAATCATAATTGTCTTATAATAAAAATTACTGCAGAACTGCTGGAGAAGCAGAGCTGCAGATCTCCCTGCTCTGCAGTAAATTTATTGGTTTCTGGCTGCACAAACTCCTGAATTTCACTTAAAAATGGGTTTTTCATTCAGCACTGCCACTCTCCATGCTGTGGCACCTGGAAACTCCAGTCCCACCCCCTGCCATGGACAGGGACACCTTCCACTATCCCAGGGTGCTCCAACCTTGGACACTTCCAGGGATGGAGCACTCTTGGCTAGACAAAGTATTTTATGATTTATTTTATATTATAAATGAAAAACACCACTAAGATCACACCTAGACAAAATCACGCTGGCAGATTTTAAGACTGTCTCAAACCACCACATTACAAAACCAAAACCAAAGCAAAACTTCCCAAAGAAGGACATTTTTAGTCCTGGAAAAGCATTTCCCATGCAATGGGGTGCATGCAGGTACAAGCCACAGTCTTTGCTGTGAAATTCCAGAGTATTCATATTTCAGACAATTTGCACTGACATTATCCTAATCCCCACCATTAGCAGCAATGCCCAGCAGCAATATCCCACATTATTGCTGGTTTTTGTTGTTGTTTCCACTCTACATCAGCTCCTTTGATGGGAAGATGCCCAAAGCAGCACCTGCAACTGCAGCCCCTGAGCCATTTCCCAAATCCTGAATGCCATGGGTTGGGAACAAACCCACGAGTTTATCCATCCCATTTTACAGAAAGAGAAAAGGGAAGGCAACAATTTGCCCAGGGCCACAAAGAACTCCAGTGTCAGAGCCCAGAGCAGAGCCCAGCTCTCCCAACATCAGGACTTTTTAGGAACCTGAGTTGTGTATTTTGGACTGGGTGGTGCCAGCGCCTCCGAGGCCAACTGCAAATTCACAAGAGGAATTTCCATCCTTCAGACAATGATTAATTGCTTCCCTTCCAAGCACTGTATTAGGACTATTAATTACTTGGATTATTAATGTATCTGTGCTAAAATGGGTCAGCACACTGTGCTCCAACTGGAAGCACTTTGGGACTGCCAAGAGCTGAGAAATCCCACTGGATCCCAGGATTCTCCTGCTTCCCACCACTGAGTGCAAGTGCTCACATTTGTATTTCTAAGTCCCATCCTAAGCGGGGAATAAATCCAAGGGTCTTTTTTGAAGTCAGTTTTATTTATACATAGAGCTGGGAGTTGTAAAACACATCCTGTGTCAAAATCTGCTTTGAGTCTTTGCTGTTAAAAAGCTCCAGAGCAGGAGCTGGAAGTGGCATTAAATAGAAATTGGGTGATTTGGATAAGACACTCCTTTAGCTTCAGGTTTAGTTGTTTTTTAGCTTCATCTCTATTCTCAAATTAAATTTATGAAGAGACATGGAAAGACAAGAGGAGAACTGACTGTAAACCCCACCAACTACAGCAGGAACAGGAGGAAACTTCTGCCAGGCCAGCAGTGCCAAACACCCACATGATTTTACAGCCACCTGAATTTTTGAGGTCTGTCACGATATTATTTATATCTGATGATTTTTCTTCTCCTCCTGATCAAACAAATGAGGGGTATTTTCAGGTCTTCTCAGGGACAAGAGTTGATCTTTTTTTTTTTCTTGTATTGCCCTGGGCTCAGAGCAGGAGCTGAGCTGCACTGTGGGATCTTTGTAGGATCTTTGTGAAAATACACCCTGAGGAGAATCAGACTCTCAAAAACTGCCACATGACACCTACCACAACACAGCTGAGAGGTGAACCTGAAGGAAATAATAACCAATGACAAAGTAAAATACATTTAAAGATTTTGAAGGGAAAACCAGAAAGAAGCAAGGGAAGAAGCTGTATTTTTCTTCTGAGGTAGAACAAATTTGCCCACTTACTTGGGATGCTTGTCCTGCCCAAGTTCCAGCAAGACAACCTTGCTCAGAATTAGTCAAAACTCAGGGTCTCTGCTGTCCCACACTTACACCAATGTGTCAAAGCATCCCAGAGGGCAGTGGAATGAGAGCTGAGCTGTTCACAACTCCTCCCAATGACTAAATAAACTCTTTGTAATCAAGGCAAGCATCCTGTTGGTCCTTAGGTGCTGGATTTAATTTTACTTGATGCCTATAGTTTCTAGCTAGGTAGTAACTCCCCTCTGAAGGTGCACAGGAGTTTCCAGCACATCCCTGTAAATCAGCAGCCCTTCAGAAGGCTTAAAAAAACCTGCTGCCTTGGTCAAACATTGCATTTCTGGATTACAGGGGTGCCTGAGGGGAGGAAGAGAGAGAAGGGACTTCTGAGGCTGCATGGAAAGCCCAGACAGCAAACAGATTATTTTGTTCTTTGAGGGATGTGACTGTGAGACAGGGCTTATCAACAGAATTCCCAGTTCTCATGTGAAATATCTTGATAAGTCTTGAAGTACAATCTTGCCATAAGCAGCTTTTCCTCTGGCAGCTGGAGTGAGCAGCAGTGATTGAGCAGTCAGGTAATCCTGCCCTGAGCTCCTGGGACAGGGCTGGCTGCACACACGGCCTGCAGAGCATCCCTCACACACCTGTGATACTCTGAAATGGGGAACTCATCTCCTCTTTGGGGTTTTTTGGTGTTGTTTGAATGCTTAGTGGGCATGAAAGAACATTGTATTTATCTGGGTTAGAGAACAAGAGACCTTGAGAGAAATGTCTCTGTAGGTTGGGGTTTTTTAGCCAATATTAGGCTGTCACTTAAAAAAATCATGGAATGGTTTGGGATGGAAGGGAACTTAAAACTCATCCAGTCCCAGGGGCAGGGACACCTTCCATCATCCCAGGTGCTCCCAGCCCCAGTGTCCAACCTGGCCTTGGGCACTGCCAGGGATCCAGGGGCAGCCACAGCTGCTCTGGGAATTCCATCCCAGCCCCTCCCCACCCTTACAGCCAAAAATTCCTTCCCATCCATCCCTGCCCTCTGGCAGTGGGAGCCATTCCCTGGGTCCTGTCCCTTCAATCCTTGTCCCAGGTCCCTCTCCTGTGGAAGAGGTTTTACAGCAGCTTCTGAGAGCCAGGAGAAGTTTGATAAGAGGATCCATG
Source organism: Calcarius lapponicus (assembly GCA_039654755.1). Taxonomy (NCBI): domain Eukaryota; kingdom Metazoa; phylum Chordata; class Aves; order Passeriformes; family Fringillidae; genus Calcarius; species Calcarius lapponicus. The sequence goes on along the minus strand of CM077469.1, from coordinate 32,697,512 downwards.
TTTAGCCCTGAAATAATTTTTTACCAAGGTCATTGACATGGAAATTAAGAAAGAGAGAAGGATAAATAAGAGAAACCTGCAACTCTGCTCCAATGAGCTCTTTGTTTGTCTTTCCTGATCAATGAGTGAAGTGTAAATTTATGACTTTTGTAAGAACGTATAAAAAGCATGCCAGAATAAAAACAGGTTTGAAGCCTTCTGAAAATGGAGTGTGCTGCTTTCTATTGTCTCCATCTCAACTATGACACTCTCCAGCTCTCCTGGAGCCCCTTTAGGCTCGGGAAGAGGCTCTGGGGTCTCCCTGGATTTTCCTGAACACCCCCAGCCCTCCCAGCTGTTTCCAGCTCCAAGATCTGGGAATGCCAACCACCCTCAAACCCCAGGAAGCTTCAGGGACAACAATCCCTGTCTGGGGATCCCCCACTCACCCACCCCAGGGAGCACCAGGGACAATCCCTGGCTGGGGATCTCCATCCCAGGGAGCTTTGGGGACAATCCCTGGCTGAGGATCTCTCACTTACCCACCCCAGGGAGCTTTGGGAACAATCCCTGGCTGGGGATCTCCATCCCAGGGAGATTTGGGGACAATCCCTGGCTGAGGATTCCCCACCCCAGGGATTTTTAGGGACAATCCCTGGCAGGGAGCCCCACTCACCCGTCGGAGCCGGGCCGGGAGGGAGTGCTGTCCGAGGAGAGGGAGGACACGGAGGCCACGGAGAGGGGCCGTGACGAGGAGGGCATGGTGAAGGAGCGCACCATGGAGCGCGGCCGGCTGCCCCGCCGCTCCTCCAGCCCCGACAGCTGCAGCAGGAAAGGACACACGTTACTGCTTCACCCAAAAAAACAGATCTATTGCAAAAAGCAGGTAACCCCGACAAAGGGGAGAAATGAAGTGTCTGACTCCACTGATATCAGAAGGCTAATTAATTGTTTTATTATACCATATTATTCTATATTATATTACACTATATTACATTATATCTACTGAACCTGTCAGTAGAAAATCTACTTCATCTCAAAAACTCAACTCAACCCAACTGCCCAGAATCTCGTCAGCCCACAGTCCTGACACACACACATGGCTTCAACTGGTCAATGAATCAAAACACTCACACCAGAATCCAATCACCAATTCCCTTCAGGTAAACCACCTTCCACAGTGCATTCCACTTGTGGAGAACAAGAAGAGCAGCAACTGAGGTAAGAATTGTTTTTCCTTTCTCTGAGCTTCAGAGAACGTGAATCCCAGAAATATCCTTGGGAAGCTGTGCCTCTGCTTTCCTCCTGGCTACAAATATCCACATGCCAAAGAGAACGGGGAAGTTCCATGGATTTTCTTCCAGGTGGAGTTTGGTAGCATTAATAAATTAATAACAACCAATACCTCAGGTTACCAACAAAGAAATAGGTTCTAAAGGAAATCCACCCAAAGGACCAAAAACCAAAAATTTAGGTCCTCACAGGCAGATGTATAATTTTAAGTATATTCCAAGAATTCCTTTGTTCCAATGGTATTTCCATGCTTTTTTACATTATGCCTTTAAAAAAGCTATCTTTTTACATATAATTTTTAATCCATCTCTGCCATCGTTGGGACTGCCCTGTCAATATATTTCAAAGAAAGAGACTTCATTAAAAAACCCCAAAAACCCAAAGTAAAAATCCACAAAGAGAAACTTTATGTCGAAAATATCAAGAGAGTCAATTTACAGAGTAACACCAGGTTAAGAAGAAAATACATTAAAGTTTTGGTTTTGTTTCAGACAATTTCAGAGTTCTGAATATTTCTCCAAGCTTTGTTAGTCATTAATAACTGATATATGCATAAAATAATTGAACTCTTGCAGTCAACAAATAAGAATCTCATGCTGTTTAATTACAGGTATATTTTCCACCCTGTCAACTACTGGTAAATTGGCCTTGTACAAGGAAGACAGAAGAGATAAAACTCCATCAATCCAGAAAATTCTTACTGGTGGGTAGAGTGAAATTAGAGAGATAACACCACTTTCCAGTCATCTCCTTGATGATGTAAATGGATATTACTGAAGTGACTGACATGCAGGTATCATTAATGTTAATTACTTCTGTTCTCCCTGCGAATAAATTACTGTTTGAACTTTTCCCTGAATATATAAATTCATAAAGTGAGATTTGAAGGACCACAAACAGAACATCAGCCAAAGGATACCACAAAGGCTGGAATGTTCCCTCTAAGATCTGTGTCCCCATTAAAAAAAAGATGTCATTGCTACAGACAGAATCCCAGGATTATTTAGGGTGGAAAAGTCTGAGATGGAATCCAAGCTGTGCCCAGTCCTCACCTTGTCCTCAGCTCAGAGCACAAGTCCAAATTCACCGATTCCTTGGACACCCACAGGGATGGGCACTCCAAACTGCCCTGGGCAGTGCCAAGGCCTGAGCACCCTTTCCATGAGGAAATTGTTCCCAAAATCCACCCTGAGCTGCCCTGGCCCAGCCTGAGGCCGTTCCCTCTGCTCCTGTCCCTGTTCCCAGGAGCTGTGCCCTCCTGGCAGGAGCTGTGCAGAGCCACAAGGGCCCCCTGATCCCTCTTTTCTCCAAGCAAAATAAGATCTCATAATAGCACCCAATCCATGTATTTTTGACTGAATTATCAATTGTATCCTGAATTAAAAAGCTGTTTGCTTTTTTTGTTCTGACCTTCACACTCAACACTGAAAAGCAGAACAAACCTCCACTGGAAACACCATGAAATTCTTGGCTTTCCCTTAAGGATGAAGCAGCAACTGGAAATAAGTTGCTGGAATGAGAAAAGCATGAACTTCAGTCCTTCTAAATCCATGAAGTAGGAGCTGTCATTTTCTTGCCTGCCTCCATCCAATGTAGGTACAACCACACGCTACCATAGAGGAGCCCTTCCCTAAAGGAATTCCACCTAGGGAAAGGTGACATTCAGCTCTGGAAGAATCCTGCTAAGTGCCCATTTTTAAACTCTGTTTTGTAACCCAAATCCTTCAGAACTGAAGGATTATCTTGACTTTCAAGGAACAGTCTCGGGCAGTTTAGGAATTGCTCCCATGCTGGGAAATGAAAGCACTGAGACTCCCTCAACATCTCTCATCTGCTCAGTATTCCATAATTTGATGATGACTGGGAACAACCAGGAACTCTTCACCTACACTGCTCTGTTAAATCAATGGAATCATCACACAGGAATAGAGTTGCTGTAATTCAAGGGAATTCCTGATACTGGGGAAAGGAGAAACTAGGAGGGAACTTACGATGGCGCGGACGCCGTACTGCTTTTCCACCTTGTCCTTCAGCTGCCTGAAACACGCCTCCATCCTCTCATGGAACGGCCTCAGGGCCTCTGTCACCTTCTCCCCGTGGATCCGGATGCCTTCAGCCAGGAATGGGATCTGGAAAGCAGAATTTGGCTGCTCCACCCTGCCCAGCCCCTCCTGAGCCAAGGGACAGGGCAACGCTCCCACAGCAGGGAAAGAGCTCGTGCAGTGATAATAATATTAGCAATAAGAGAAATAGTAATAGCAATTGTAACACCAATAATAATCATAACAATAATAACAACAATAATATTAAAAATTACAAGAATTATTATTGTGATCACAGCGACCATCATCATTCCTTGCATATGATGCACGACAGGATCTAAACCCCTGTTCTCCAGGTTTCCCTTTTTTTCTGTTAAACAAAGTCCTTTACATTTAATTCAGCCCTAATTCTGCCCAGAAATCCTATGCTGGATTTATCCCACAGCACAAACCCTCCTGTGATATTCCGTTCTCAAGCCCCCACAGATTCTGTACTTTAAAACACCAAACTGATGAATGATGAGTCTCACACCAGGTTATTAATACCAAATCCTTTCCCAGTTTCATGAGGATAAAACCCTGAAGACAAAAATAGTTTATGTTTTCTTTAATAAAAGCTCTTTCTAAAGCTGTAAATGAGCTCCATCCTTGGACAGATATATATTGCAGAGCAATATTTATTAATAAAACATACAGTTTTAGATACTATATAGTTCTCCTTAGAAAAATTATTTTATTTTCTCTGGGAAGAAAACAGAAGAGGGAAAAAATTAAATTAATTCTCTTTTGTAACTGAAAATAATCATTTATCTTCAAGGCTTCTGTCACAAAATATCCATGCCAGCACAGGATTATATAATTAGTTCCTAGTGTGGAGGTGTAGCTGACCTTTGGAAATGTTTTAAGAGAGACATTTTCATTCCCACAGCTACCCAGACACACCATTAGAGTTTTCTACCTCCAGCTCAGGAAAATATTTCCTCTTCCAGGTCCGTTTCAGCCCACACAGTGCTCTGATTCTAACTCAGATATTCTCTGCAGCAATCAAGCTAAGAGGCTTCTTCTTAATAATTCATAATTAAATCATAATACTGATTAAAAACAGATTTTTCTAATAAGACTGAGCAGCAATCAGAAGGAGCAGCTTTATTAGTAAGGAGAATAATAAATACACAGATGAATTACAGATGAACAAACTCGAGAATCTTATCAAGATGATTCCCTGAGATTTGGCACTATTTAAATGGACAGAGGTGCTTCTCCTAAGAGACTACAAAGAGAAGAATAATGACTTTTTTCTTTTTTTTTTTTTTTATGTAGTGGCTTCTATGTATAAACACATGGATTTGCACTTGACAAAAATTAAACATGAAACCAGAGAGTTTTCCCTGCTCTCAATAAGTCAATGAATTTCTAAATTTACATAATTACCAGGCCACACTGTGACCCTCTTGTTTTGGAGGGATAAGTGGTCACTTGGCTCATTTATTTTAAAGAGCTGTTGACACTGGAAATGGATGTTTTTTTTAAAAAAAAATGGAAGTACCAATTGAAGCATATGAGACCATTTTATGGGTAGAAAATGCACTGAAGAACCTGTCCTGGGGATCAGCCACCTTCAGGTTGGAAAATCAAGAACAGGAAGTAAATGACATTATTTGAAGGAAAAAAATGTGAGGGGAGGGAGAAGGAGAAGAACAAGAAGAGAAAGAACAAGAAGAACAAGAAGAATGTGAACAACAAGAACAAAACAAAGAAGAAGAAGAACAACAACAACAAGGAGGGGAAGAAGAAGGAAGAGAAGAAGGAAGAGAAGGAAGAGAAGGAGAAGGAGGAGAAGGAAGAGAAGGAGAAGGAGGAGAAGAGGTTTGTTATCTTTTCCAGAAGCTGAAATTCATTAATGTCCCATGGCTTTGCTGCTGAATCAGCATATTTGGCCTCCCTGTCCAAGACCACTTAAACATTTATCAAGTGCAGGAAGAACCTTCCAGCTGTGTTACCATTTCTGTTTCACCTTCTTCTACCAAGTTCCAAACTCCTCCTGTGTCTCCTTTCCAGACACAGGGAAATGTGCTGATGCCTGACATGGAATTTGACACCTGTCAGAGGCAGAATTTTGCCACGTTCAGCATATTCCCAATTAATCTGGCCTTGAAGAAAGGGCATTTTCTTATTTCATAACTCTGTTCTTGGCTGATTTTAAAATTTTCTGAAGTTCCACTATAACTTGAAATTATTCTCTGATTTGTTTCCCTTTTTTGTTTTTTTTTTTTTAATCTTGACCTGCTCGGCTGAAAAGACTGAAAAAAATGACATTGATTTGAATTATTAAACTAATCTTTGAAAACAATCTTTCAGAGCAAGGGGATCATAAAATATGAGCATAAAACCTGAGTTTGGTATGCAGCAGTTCTTTCATCTCTCTAGAAGGAGCACAAGGTTTTGATTTGCTGTGGTATTTTTCTGTTTTGCTGTGCTGTAAATACTTTAGCTAAATTCAGAGTGACTAATGTCATCAATCATTCATTTCTCTGCCTTAATTTCAATCAATCATTTCATTATCTTCACGTTAAAATGAAAGATCAGCTCGAAATGGTGCAGTTGCATGGGAACATTTTTTGCCTAAGTTGGAAAAGCACCAAGAAGGACAAAAATGGACACAGCTTTGCTAATGGAATTTATCTGGATTAATAAGAGACAGAAACAAAATGTACACTTGAAGTTCACAGGAATTATATGAATTATCAATTATGAATTCCATGGCACAGTGGAGAAAGAGGTAAGGAGATGAAAAAAATTGAATTTAACCGGTCAGCTGGTAATACAATTGTCAGGCTGCTATTTCATATACCCAATTGATTTATGCAGCAGGGAGCAAATTCCATGTGATTACAAAACTCCAAGCCCCACATTATTGAAAAATGAAATCTTTTTGCTTTCCATCCCTGTCAGCCCAGGATGAATTCAGCCCCCTCAAAGGCTTCCATACACATCCCTCTCCCAATATTTGGGAGCTGACTCCCACCTGGCTGGAAACTGAAGTAATTTGAGAGGAATTTTGAATTTTAGGATCCCTTAAATATGTATGAAACATCCAAGGCAATTTAAAAGCACTGAAAGGCTTTTAGTGACTCTTAATTTTCAGATATAAAAATAAATTTTGATCCCTTTTCTCTATTTTCCTGGTTCCTGTTGTTTTTGAAGTACAAAACTGATGGGAAATCACGTGTTTAAAAGCCCTGAATAATTACAATACAATGTGATCAGCTGCCGTACCTATTTTCAAATTGTAATATTATTTTAATACACAAGTGTCACCAAAGTGAGCCTTTGCTGAGGGAAAGTGTGTTTGGAATTCATTTGAAGTATCACTCTCAAAGGCAAAGACACAGAGTTGACACCAAGTCAGTCTGCTGGGACCAAATTATTTTCCTCTATAAAACTTAAAGCTTATAAAATCTAATCTTTTCTAAAAGCTCACAGGAAAATAAATTAAAAAGTGACTTTTTTTTTTTGTCAGACCAAAAGAGTTTTTTACTCACTGATAGTTTTAAGGCCTTCAGAGAATATTCTATTTTTGAATTCTGTAGCTTTGGCTCCTCTACCTCTAAGACTGACATCAACGGAAACGTAAATTATTCCCTTTATTATAAAGACAGAACTGAATATGAAAAGACAATTATTCACTTTTTTTTCTGTGGGAAAAAAATTATTTCCATTCAACCTGGTATTTTTTAAGTTACCATAAAATTATACTGAGACCACAGAAAAATGTCCAATATGCAATTATGGAACAAAACTGGAATTGTCTCTTGTTTGTCCTGAAAAATATTTTCTCATCTGATACAGATGGGAGATTGTCACTTACTGTGTTTACAAAAAAAAAAGAAACAAGAAAAAAGAAAATATCTTGATCATATTTGTTCGCAGCAAGTTTATCAAAATGAGCAATTATGTCAGATTTGAAAAGATGAACTTTAACTCAAGCTCCAAGACAGATTTAAATGGCAAAGAAATGTATCCAAGGTGAGGATAATGTCTGAATTTCCTCCAAAGTGACACCAAGCTGTCTTTCCACAGCAGCTGCCTCTGCCAAACCTGACTTGAAGTTTTTTACCTGCCAAGCAATCAGATCCTTCAGCTTCTCAATCTTGTCATGATCCTCTGGATGCTCATGCATGTATTTTTCAGTAAAAAAAGCCTAATTGAGAGAGAGAGAGAAATGAGCCATTATTCAGAAAATGAAACATCCACTACCAGAGGAATGAGCTCCAGCGAAGATAAATTGATCAGCTTAAAAAAACTTAAAAATTCTGTGAAGTATCAGCTACAAACACAAAGTGAAAATTATGGAATCACAGAATCACAGTGATTTGGGCTGGAAAGGACCTTAAATCCCATCCAGTGCCATCCTTTGGGACACCTTCCACTGTCCCAGGCTGTTCCCAGCCCCAGTGTCCAACCTGGCCTTGGGCACTGCCAGGGATCCAGGGGCAGCCACAGCAAATCTGGGAATTCCATCCCAGCCAGGAATTCCCAATTCCCAATCTCCCACCCAGCCCTGCCCTCTGGCACTGGGAGCCATTCCCTGTGTCCTGTCCCTCCATCCTTGTCCCCAGTCCCTCTCCAGCTCTCCTGGAGCCCCTTCAGGCCCTGGAAGGCCCCAGTGAGGTCACCCCAGAGCTTCTCCTGTCCAGATGAACAATCCCAGCTCTGCCAGCCTTTCCTCCCAGCAGAGCTGCTCCATCCCAGCAGGGCAGGGATTCCCGGTGGAGTTCAGGGATTCCTGGTGGAATTCAGGGATTCCTGGAGGAATTCAGGGGATCATGGTGGAATCCAGGGATTCCTGGTGGAATTCAGGGAATCCTGGTGGAATCCAGGGATTCCTGGTGGAATTCAGGGGATTCCTGGAGGAATCCAGGGAATCCTGGTGGAATCCAGGGATTCCTGGTGGAATTCAGGGACTCCTGGTGGAATTCAGGGATTCCTGGAGGAATTCAGGGATTCCTGGTGGAACTCAGGGATTCCTGGAGGAATCCAGGAAATCCTGGTGGAATTCAGGGATTCCTGGTGGAATTCAGGGGATGCCTGGTGGAATCCAGGGAATCCTGGTGGAATCCAGGGACTCCTGGTGGAATTCAGGGATTCCTGGAGGAATCCAGGGAATCCTGGTGGAATCCAGGGATTCCTGGAGGAATTCAGGGGATGCCTGGTGGAATCTAGGGAATCCTGGTGGAATCCAGGGACTCCTGGAGGAATCTAGGGACTCCTGGTGGAATTCAGGGAATCCTGGCGTTACCTTCTCGTAGTTGGCGAAGCCCCCCATGACGGCGGGGTCCACGATGCCGTTGAGCAGCATGGACAGGGGGTTGATGGGCAGGTTGGGGTCGTTCAGGTGCTGCTGCACCATGTTATTGATCTTGTCATTGGTCAGCTGCATGGTTTCTATGGCGTTTTCCAGCGGGCTGATCTCCACCTAAAACCCAAACAAAAGGAGATTTTAAAGCAGGGGCAGAGTTTTTAACCTGCCCAGCAAAACCCCACGGGCAGAAACGTTCAAGAACCTTTCAGAACTGAGGTTATTGGGAGATTTTTGACCAATAATGACCAGAAAGGTTGACTGAGGTATTTGGTATCTCTGTGCTGCAGTAACTGATATGATGATGGGTATCAGTGGAGGAAGTTAACTGCATTTTGCTGCTGCAGGAGGGATTACATCCCAGCACAGCATCCAGAAAGGCTCTGGCAGCAATCACGTGAGGTTTTTTGGAGGATTAAGGAGAACATCAGAGATTAAGGGTTGGTGAGTTTTAGCAGCACAAAGAAGATCCAGCTTAACGTAACAGTAAGAAAGAAATGATAACTTTAACGTGGATTTTCTGATGGAAAATGTAATCCTAAGCCGCTCAAAAATCACGAAGATATTTTTGCAGTGATTATTTTGGTGTGTTTCCAAGGACATGGAGTTGAATATGTTGATGAGATGACATCTAAACTATCTGCTGTGCTTTTTCCCAAGAGGTCACATTTTCTTAATCTGACCACTGAGAACTGAAGGGAGAAATTTTCTTTCTACCTGGACTTCAGTGAAGAGTCACCTCAGATGCCTTCACGGGGTGAATTAGCTCCTATGCTGTCTAAAACTTGCTTTATTTTAATGGACTGACCTCCAGCTACTTTTTATGCCCAGCTACCGTGTCTTTCAAAAAGTTCATGTTGAAAAAAACAGTATTAAAATATTTTAACTATTAGTGAATGGGCTGAAAATCAGTAACTTGCAGTGACCCAGAGTGTAGAGAGTCCTCACTGGAAGCCACAGCCTGCTTGTATGAAAAAAATGATGTGGAAGGGAGAGGAAAGGAAGGTTAATTGAGGCCTGTGAGGAAAATGCAAGTGTATATTTGATTACAGCCTCATTTACATAAATGCTACATAAACAAAGCAGCACTTCTACCTGGCTATCAGTTGCTTACCCTGTTTCTGAGAACCACTTATAATCAAATCTCTTTAGTTGTTACTCTTACACCTGCCAGCTGATTACATCAAGGATGTTTTAATTAGCATTTTGAGCAGCCTGCCTGCTGAATGGTTCTGGAAGGCAGGGAAGGAGCCTGGTGGTTCTGCTGGGAATGGGGAGCAGGCCAGGCTCGGACAGAGCCCAGCCTGCCATGGGGAATCTGGACTGGGGAGTGAAGCCACATCCAGCATCTGATTGGGCAAAACTGCTGGGAACATCACAGGCTAAATTTAGCATTCTCTCACTTGTATTAATGGCCTTATAACTATGCAATAATGTGTTGATGAACCATTGCTTTTAAAGCTCTTGAGCATCTCCAGAAATTAGCACTCATTGAGCTGACAGCTTTTTGACTTTTCTGTAGCAGCAATCACGGCTTGCTTTCTCATTCTCCTTTCTTTTACTACTCTTGTAACACTCCCTCTAATTTTTTAAAAGCAGATGGAGAATTGCAGTTGCCATCTCACTACTACAAACTGAGCTTTGGAACCTGGTGAAAGCTATTTATGATAAGTGTAAATTCTGAGCCTTGCTCCCAGTGCCACTCTGGGCACTCCTCACTCAATCCAGGGAAAACAGGAATTACATTCTCCTGAGACATTTGCACCAGTACAAAATTCCAAGATAAAAATCCCCAGAGATTAGCATTTGTGATTTTTAAAACTCAAGTGTGATTCAAAATCTGATTTCTAATTCCCTGGCTGGTCTCTCTGCCCTACAACTTCTTGTGCCCAGCTAAAGAAAATCAGATACAGAATAAGAATGCTGGCCCCAAATTCCCCAATAAAGAACAGATTGCAAAGGTTTAGGTAAAAGTACTCAGAAGGAATTGAAAAGCCAGCAGATTTAAAGCAACTCTGCATGTTCCTATGGGTTATGTAACATAATACACTGCATTTATGAAATTACTCCGTTCTCTCAGCACTGATTTGATGTAATCTCACCTCTCCCTTTAACGATATTCCAGTTCCATCAATAAAACATGACACATGCAGAGCTGCTGGAGTATCCTGGTGCTTAGCAAGGGATCAATAATATCTGTATCCATAATCACAATTTAGCATTACAGGGATGTAAACCCTGTGATCCTCCTTGCAGCATTTTAGCTGACAGAGATCTTGAGGAAAGTCAATACCCATTTTGTGGGAACTGTGCCAGAGGAGGTCAGAAGTTATCTGTAGCAGTCTTCCCACACGTTATTAAGTTCCATTCTGCTATCATTTCTCAGCTCTGCAACTCATACAATCCTTGCTCCCAAAAGGCTGAGGGGATTTGTGCCCATTTGGATGCCAGGCAGAGCAGGAGGGGTGCACACCAAGCGCCTGTCAGGCTCTGCTCTCCGCTCACCAGGACTGGCATCAGATCTGCCAGCCTTTACAAACAGCACTTCTTGCCATCATGAAGATAAATACAATCTTCTCCATCAGGGTTATATTGAAACTACGAAATTCATTAAAAATTCAGTGTGTTTTATTCAGCTGCCTGTTACTGTCACACATCACATTCATATTCTGTTACTATAGATACCATAGTAATTTTCTGCATTACTTCTGTTCATCCAAATACAACTGTCCAACATAACCTCAATGGAGCAATGAAAAAGGTTTTAATTAATCATATGCAAATTGTTCTTTTCCTTTAAAAATAAGCCTCACAAGAGAGATTTCAAAAACGCAGTAACAATGTTTTTATTGCTACTTAAAAATTACAGCTGCATAAGAATAATTTAATCTTAAAGGCGTTTAATGGATATGTCTTATCTAAACAGTCTAAATGGTTGAACAGAGAAATGAGTAATTTGGAGTTACTCTGTGAGGTTGCTGAGGGTATATTTAGCTAAATATGGAGAAGAAACAAAAACAACCTTTAACCACAAGTGGCAAGAAAGGCAGACATACAATGCCTTTGATTATTGGGGTATTTTGAATTAATGACAATCAAAACATCCAGATCCTCTTTGGTAAAGTTCAGGCTAGATTCTCTGGGATGGAGCAGGGTTTCCCTGCACCACCTCAGGTCTCTCTTCATTCTAGAACCTGCTGAGAGACACAAAGGCTTTCTAAAAGGGCTGAAGGCCTTGGAGGGCTGGCTGCATTCCCTTTGCTTGGGAATGGAAAAGCATTGCCTGAGTCACCCTCAGTCAGCAACCAGCACCCTCAGCAGGTTCCCTCCGGATGTGCCAGGTCCAATCCCATGGATTCCTTGTTCACAGATCTAAGCACAGCCACTGAGACACACAAATGCTCCCTGGCTGTATAAAAGCCCCATTGTTTTACACAATCTCAACACATCCAAGCTGATCTTACCATGAAAACTGATTTGACTTCAAACCACCTGAGGATCCCTGGTAATTTATAGGCTGTCACGTAGATGGTTCTCTCAATCCACATGTTCTGCAAAGGGAGCACAAGTGTCACGTTATCAATGGGCAGCTGGGACCTCGAGCAAAGCCCTAAAACATCAGCAGCAGGACAAGGACCAAGGGATGGCAGATGTCACAGAGCCAGGGAATTCCACATGGAAGATGGAGCAGCACTGATTTAAATCTGGCATGTGACTTAGCAGGGAACAACTGCTCCCTTTCTGAAGGAGAATACCAAGGAAAGATCCCCTGGTTTTACTGGATGTTCATAGAATGGTTTGGGTTGGAAAGAACTTTAAAATCCATCAGGTTCCAGGAGCAGGGACACCTTCCACTGTCCCAGGCTGCTCCAAGCCCCATCCAACCTGGCCTTGGGCACTTCCAAGGATCTGCACAGTCGCTCTGGGCACCCTGTGCCAGGGCCTCCTCACAGCACTCATTTATTGACCATTAGATGAAACAAATGGTTTAAAAAAAAAAGCAAGAAAAAGCAAAAGGTATTAGTGACAAAAGATTTTCAGATGCCTGACTGGAATCTTCACGGCAAGACGAGTTTCAGGTGTAACAATTTAAAATCCTTTCTCAGAAGAGCTGTTTTTACAAAATAAATACAGCTTTGCCCATTTTTTTTCCTATTGGTATAAACAAGAACATGATAAATTGGCTTAATTAACTTTCTATGAAAAATAATCCCTTTAAACATAGAATTTATTTCTCAACAAGCAAAAGATAATGAATGGCTCAGATGCTCAAAATAGAGGGGGATAAACAAGCAAACCAAAAGTGGTTTATTTTCTTCATAATTTCTTACTGCAAATTCGTTGTCTGGGTTTTTCTCTCCTTTTCGAACGGGGCGTGAATACTCAAAGCGTTGGACTTCATTTACCCTGTAGAAACTGAAAAGAGCGAAAAGAATCATGGAATCACTGAATGGATTGAGCTGGAAATGACCTCAGAGATCACGCAGTTCCAAGCCCCAAATGCACAATGAAAATCAAATGCTGCCTGTTTAGGAATGGATACGAAACTCTAATATTAGAGGAAGTTCATCAACAAATATGGGATCACAGTTTTGCAGTGGATTGGAATGTGTGCCAATATTAAAAATCACCATTAAATGCTCTCATAAAGCCCATGCCCCTAAACTGTGCACAGATTCCTAATACAACAATAATGTGTTATAAAGGGGACTGAGAAGACAACAAAACCCAACCCAAACTCACCTCACTATTTGCTCTGACACCGGCCTGTGAAATTTTGAGGGTAAATCCAGTTTGGGCTTTACAGTGAAGCACTGAATATCTGAATTTCAGGGGTTAAGAAGTGAAAAGGGAATTTTAGTCACACAGAGCAAACAGCTCAACAGGAACACACACACACAAAAAAGGACAAAACAACAAAATTGGTGCGTTACACCCGTCAGGGCAGAAGTGCAACAGGTTGGCCATAAATCCTTGACCTGAGCTGCTGGATGCACTGGTTGCACTGGTTGTACTGTGTGTACAAGTGCCCAAGGATACACTGGCCAGAGGAGGTTTTGATGTCATCACCAGGGGGTGACGTTGTCTTCATCTTCTCAGCGTTGGGGAACTGCGTCAGCAGCCGCGCCTCGAAGTCCTCGCGGCGCTCGTACTCCTTGCCCCGGTAAATGAACACTTTGTTCTGCAAACACATGATGCCTCAGGTTTAGCTTTTGTATTTTTCACATTCTGTGCTGCTTTAGTGTGCACTTCTGAGCTTTGTATCAGGGCATGGTGAGCTCTGTGCACAGAGCAGGGAGACAAAACAATTCCTGCTCCAGCTGGGCACCAAGGACAAATGATCCCAATCTCAGCCCAGGAGCACAAACCCCGTGGGCTGCAGAGAGAAAAACAAGCAGGGTGGGACTGCAGGGGCTAAAGCTGGAATGGGACAATGAACTGCAAGGTGCAAATGGAGCAGAACTGATCCCAGTGACAGAGCCCGTGCCCGCTCGTGCATTTTGGGGCCATTTTGGTTCATCTTGGGTGCAGCCCTGGCTGGGCTCTTGTGCTGCCCAAGGTGGATCCATGGAGGAGATCCTTGGAATCAATCCCTGCTTTATTCTGGAACTCTGTCCAGCCTCTGTCCTCGGGCAGCCTGAACAAGGCATTACAGGGGCACCCACCAGCACCCCCAGAGCTAAAACCAGTGCTCCCAGTACAGAACTGGGGCCTCAGAAGGGCTGACAGCAATGCTGTTAGCACTACTCAGTATGAGAGGAATGTCACACTCCTCACACTGTGTCGTAATCAATACTTTATCAATATTTTTTTCTCATCTCTAATTCCATCCTGGGATCATTAAGCCCATGTTTACCTTTAGTTATTTTTTAAGCCACACTAAAATCACCTCAAAACATGATTTCAAGGATCTGTAACATTGGTGGCCATTGAAAATATATTAAGAGAAATTATTACCAAATCCAAGATGTCTCCTCCACCTTCCACAGCTAATTATGGAATGGATGTCATTAAATAAACTGGATTAGGCTTTTTACACATAAACATTTATTCAAAGGCATTCAGGTGAGCAAAAAAGAGTAGCAGAGGAAAACAGAGACATAATGCAGATTTAAGGAGGAATATTCAAAAGTACTGACTCTTATAAAAAGACTCACATTAATGTATTAGATTTCTGCCATTATAAACTTTAAACTTTTTATAACTTAAAAATTAAGTTTATTGTATTTTTAAGCATTGGTTTCTTCTTTGCCAACAAAGAAAATGAAGAGATATTTTATACGGTCCATTTACATGCTGAGTTCATTAAATTCTAAAGGAAAATGTAAAAGACAACTTGCATATTTTTAACTGATCAAACATATTAAAGCAAGTTTGGATAAAATTTGCATCTGAATATGCTTAACCTCATTACTCATCTCAAAACGAATGCTTGGTGAAAAAATTATACAGCACTTATTAAAAAAGGGTGTTTTGACTGGGGGCAGGAACCTGGAGTTGTTCACATTTGCCCAGTTGGGTGTAGTTTTGCAATGCTGCCTTTTGAAAAGCTCAGTAGGGGAAAGAAAGGTAATAATAGATGGCTCTGTATAACTGTAATTTATGTATATACATTTGTAATTCACAGGGAATGCTGGAATAGAGGGAGAAGTGAGAATTTTCTCCAGCAGCAGGGCACTCAACAGCCTGGTTTTCACAGGGCAAATTGGGAAGGAATTAATTCCTGTGAGGGTGGTGAGCCCTGGCACAGAATGCCCAGGGAAGTTAACGAAATAATAATGGGTTATTTCTGTGTCAGCAACTGCCAAGTGCCAGAGAATCATAATACAGATGCAATTCAGACATGTTATAGCCCCACTTTTCTTTAGCCACTAATTCAACCCATAAAAATCCTAATATTAGTGAAAAAAAACCCTTAAAATGTCACTAAAGCTATGATCCTGGCATCAACCGAGTGACACGTCTTAAATTGGCACATGACACACACAAATCAATGATAAAAATTGCTATTAAAGGTGTCACACACACCTTTGATAGTCAACTTCATTTTAGTGACAGTGCTGGAAAGGACACCTGAAAACACGGCCATACAAAAGGTTTCTCTACCATGCTCATATATATATATTATATATATAAATATATATTAACCTGCCAGGCAAAAATGTCACCATTTCAGATGGTTATGACCCTGAGTGATGGATTGGGTCATTTATCTTCATTTCTAGTGATACCCTGAAGAAACAGGGTATACGTTTGAAGAGAAAGTTTTTCTACTAAAATTCAACTATTCCATCATAGCAACCAGAAAGGAAAAACCAGTGTTTGTTTTGTACACCTAAAAAACACCTAGCAGTGTTAGGCAGGTTTCTCCAAGCCAAGGGAAATTTCCAGAGCAAGAAAAGTCTCTGGAAACAGGTGACACTTACCCTTATGAAAGTTGGGAATCCCTGGCCATAGTATCCAACAGCAAAATAATCTGGTTTTGGTCGTATCACCTTCACAATGTTTTCATAGAACTGGGCTTGCTTTCTCTGCAAAATAAACAGGAGGGATTTAAATGACCTGAGTTTTTAGGAGATTCCTTACACTTAAGATCTTGTATGCATCTCTAAATTAAAGCTGTTTCATTCCCTTGTTTTTCCTCACCTTTATAACAGATTCATGGTAATATCTGGAAATACCAGACTCTGTAGCCATGATTTTTCTACTCACCATAGTGAATCTGACTGTTCCCTAAGGAATATCTCAATTTTGATGAATTTCACCTTATCATGGTGAACCTCACTGCTCCATATCCAATATCTCAATTTTGATGGACCTCATGCTGGTGAACTTTATTGTTCCATATCCAATATCTCAATTTTGTTGAACTTCATCATTGTGAACCTCACTGTTCCATATCCAATATCTCAATTTTGAGGGCCTTCATCTTGATGAACGTCACTGCTCTACATCCAGTATCTCAATTTTGATTAACTCCAATATCTCAGCTGATGAACTTCATCACCATGAACCTTACTGTTCCATATCCGATATCTCAATTTTGAGGGCCCTCATCTTGATGAACGCTCCATATCCAATATCTCCATTGATAAACTTCATCACTGTGAATCTTACTGTTCCATATCCAATATCTCAATTTTGATGAACCTCATCTTGGTGGACCTCACTGATTCCCATCCACTATTTCACTGGCAACGAAGGTCAGGAATTTGCAAGGCAATTTGAAATTCCAGTTGTGACACTTCTGACGCCGAAACACCGGAAGGATGAAGCCACACACAGCTCATCCCAATGGTGCTGACTTGCCAGTTTTGGGCTCTTACATCTCATAACATTTTTCTACTACTTCTCTTCCATATTTACAACCATGAATTTGCATATGGAAAGCAGGCAGTTGAGAATTGCAGGAAAATGTAAATGTTGGAATAAACACACGCATGTCAGACGCCATCTGCTTTCGATGCCGACTTCTTTATCTCTAATGATGAAATAATAGCAAATGAGCAGCTTCAGAAGATCTGTTCATTAACTATTTTTAGTCTATTATTTCTGCAAAGACAATGACTTTTGATCTGGGGGGAGGTTTAGTGCTGCTCCCACACGACAGATAACTGTAAATGGCACCAAGACTACAAAGACCCAGATCTGCCGAGTATTTCTCAGCTCGTCTGGAGCAAAACTATTCTGTCATTTGTGAATTGTCTTAGAGGCTAATATTTAATACTGCTTGAAGAAAAGAGACAAGAGAGAGAATAGAAAGAACAAAAAACTCCTAAATTTTATTGTGGGAGAAAAAAAAGAGCTGTTCAGCAGCAGCAATAAGAAAAGCTGATGGGGTATGTGAGACCTGACTCATATGGGAGAGTGAATTTTGATCTCTGTCTTGTGAGGGAAATGCATGCCAGGACTAATTCTCACCTCTTGACTGATGAGCAGATAAACTCAATTGTCTGATGTGAGGATTGGAAGTTCTGGGTCCCCTTTCTTAGAAGAGGGAGAAACTCCATGGAAATATGCAAGGCCAGGTTGGACAGGGTTTGGAGCAACCTGGGACAGTGGAAGGCATCCCTGCCCATGGCAAATTGGGTGGAGCTGGATGAGCTTTAAGGTCCTCCCAATCCAAATTGTTCAATCACTCTGTGATCATTGGCTACAATGAATAAAGTGCAAATCCCAACTTCTCCTACAGAATGGATCCAGTAGCATAATTAAAGAGTGGCTGCCTCTGCGACAAACCCGTTCACATTCCCATGTGCAAGCAAAAAGGAGATGGAAAATTAAAACTGAGGGACTTGGAGAGTAGCCACCCCTGGTGAATAATCACCTCTGACAACCATTTCTAGCTGAGGAACAATCCTACCCAACTCCTTTTATACTGAAATGAAGAATATTCTGTGCCCACCCCACCAGGAGCAGTGAGCTTGGGGCTGTGTTGAGCTGAGTTCAACACCACAGGAAAGGCCAGCTCAGACCTACTGGGATAAAGAAAACAGATAAATAATTCAAAGAAATTGAGGAAAATGTACTCTGAGCGCAAAAGCAAAAGGTATCAAAAACTTCAGAGTCGAAAATTTTCAGAAACCAACTGGAATCACATCCCAACTCCTGTGGAAATGGTTGGGACCTGAGGAGGGACAGTGACAGCTGCCATTTATCTCTTTGGATGAGAGCAGGAGGAAAAAAATGGTGCAGGAATAATGAATGGGTAACGTCAGGGCAAAAATAACTGACTGGAGACATGAATGCTTGGGGATTATTCATACCTAAAAAAAGAAATGTGAATATAGAAAGACACTTGAGAGAGAATGGGGATTTTTTTTCATGTCCCCATTTATATTTAAATTCAAAATTTCCTTTTATACCCCAAATAAATCAGCTTAACATTACTGAAATGCTTTTCTTTCAGCTAAAAGAAATAAATTCAGTGTTTTTCAGACAATCCAGTGGTAGCCAGTTAACTGACATTGGTCCAACAAAACCATGATGGGTACTTGTTTCTGAATTTTACTGTCATTGATATAGTACTTTTTATATAATTTTAAAAGCTTAGAAATTCGACTCTGAAATAAATTATTGCGGTGTCTATGTCATTAAAAAAACCTACCAGCAGTTCACTGAGTTGTTCATAATCAAACATCTCATTTTCATACTGTTCTGCAAGTTCTTTACCCAAGGCAATGGCCTCTTCCCACATCTGTTGGAAAAAAAAATCACAAAACAACAAAAAGAAGCTGAATGACATACCTTGGTTAAACATCAACATTAGAATCAAATAAATCTGGGCAAAGCAACCAAATTAATTGTGTCACATGCCTTAAAACATTGAGCATCTGACGTGCCAAAGAGCTGTGCTGGGGTTATAAATGTCTCTATTCATGGAATCATGGAATTGTTGAGGCTGGAAAAGCCCTCCAAGTTCACTGAGTCCAACCATTCCCAGCACTGCCAAGGCCAACACTGCCCCATGTCCCCAAGTGCCACCTCCACGTGGATTTTAAATCCCTCCAGGGATGGGGACTCCACCACTGCCCTGGGCAGCTGTGCCAGGCCTGGACAAACCTTTCCATGAGGAAATTGTTCCCAAAATCCACCCTGAGCTGCCCTGGCCCAGCCTGAGGCCGTTCCCTCTGTTCCTGTCCCTGTTCCCTGGAGCAGAGCCCGACCCCCCCGGCTGTGCCCTCCTGGCAGGAGCTGTGCAGAGCCACAAGGGCCCCCTGAGCCTCCTTTGCTCCAGGCTCAGCCCCTTCCCAGCTCCCTCAGCCTCTCCTTGGGGCTCTGATCCCTTCCCTGGAAACTTTCCCCCCCAATGACTTTTTCATCATTGAGGGGCCCAAAACTTAAAAATGAGATTGGAGATGCCTCAGCAGTGCCAGTGCAGAGGGACAATCTCTGCCCTGGTCCTGCTCCGCACAATTTTTGACACACCCCAGGTGCCATCGGCCTTCTTGGCTTGGTGGCACTCAACGTGATCTGCTCCATGACCTTCCCTGGCACAGGATGCAAATTTACTGGATCCCAATCAAGTGAAATGATCAAAGAGCTTCAGAAGGGAAATGATTCCTGCCAGCCCACCCAGAAATGTGTAAACACAGCCTGTCCACCAAGAAACCCAGGACCTAAGGCTTTGGAGCAAGGCTGGTGATTGATTATATTTCATAATCACCTCTCTCTCCCTCTAATATCTGTAATCTGTATTAAACAGGACAGGCAATTTGCAGATATTGCTTTGAACAAATACTCATTATATTTCCATTGGTTCTTCTTCTTCTTGTTCCTCAACCATGAAATTCAGCAGCCGTCTCAAGTGACCCAAAGAAATTTAACAATATCCTTCAGCTCCTCAGAAGGCAACAATCTTAATGAGGAGCAGCAAGAATGGTTTTAAATGTGCATTTTTCATTTGTTTTTTCCACTCCAAAGATAAAGAACCACTCCAACTCAAAAATATGCTTAAATTAGCACACCAGGCTATCTAAGATCAAACTTGATGATCTACCTCTGCTGCTGAAATTTGGTTGGCATTGCTGACCTCACTTTATTATAAAAATGAGTTTGAGAATAAGTTAGAAATGCAGATTTTATCAGCCTTCATCTTAAATTGAAATGCTCTGGCCACACCACCTCATCCTCCTCTTAGCATGAGGCCACACGTTGTCCTGGTGGGATCCTGAGGGGATGCAGCAGCCAAGAGCAGGTGGATGGAGAAGGGCTGAGGGGAAGGGCTGAACACATAATTCCCCATTTTTCCCCAAAAATATCCACCTCTGGGGATAGGGAGTTTGGGATGAAGCATCACAACTTCCAAAGATGGTGGGAGGTGGATGCTGGGGAGAGAAGAGGAAATGTGACCTGGGGAAACCTTCACAACAACTGATCCTGGCATCCATCCCATAAAAATCCCTCAATCCCATCCTCTTCAAAGCACTGTGCAAATAAGAGATATTTTACACCCCAAACCTCAAAAGCTCCCCAAACCACACAAATGAAATTTCAAACTCAAAGCTCCCAAATCAGCGTCAGGTGAATTCTCTTTGTCTACTGATCTGCAAGGTGAAACTGCAATTCTTAGTATATCTGGAAAACTTTGAAAAAATAAGACTATTAGAAAAATTCCTGGTTCTAGAAGCTGATTTGAAAAATAAGAATAAAACATTAAGGATGAATCCTCAGCAAGTCTTCATATGGAACATGCCAATGTCACAAAAAGCAAGATGGGTCCCATTGGTTCACTGACCATCCCTGCTCTTCTCTGGAAAAAAGGAGCCAATTTTCAAGGGGAGGGATGGACTGAAAGGTTATCCTGGCAAAGTGAGTGGGAATGGCTAGAAAGCAGCAGCTTGGAGAGGCAGGGATGCCTGGAGAGGCAGGGAGCTGCTGATGGAGCAGGAGATGAGGAAATGCAGAGGGAAAACCATGGGAGATCACATGGAGAAAGGAGAGAGATTTCTGCCCTCCAAGTAAAGACAAAATAAGGGTTGAAAACTGCACTGTGGGGCTGAGCAAGAGGAAAGGAGCTTCTGAGTCCTGCAAAAACCAGCTGGGATGATGTCTGGACAAAGTGGTGACCTAATTTAAGATCAAAAAGCCATGAATGCTCACAAGGAGCAGAATCTGGTTCTTCATTAACCTCTCCTTGCAGCTCCTCGTGATATTCGACCCCTCCTCTTGATTTTACTTATTTCTCCAACAAGGTTCAGAATGTTATTTATCTAGGGAAGAGGACTGGAATGAGCATGAGTTGCCTCATGTTTGTAAAGTGCCTTGAAGGTGAAAAACGCATCAGAAGGACTAATTACAATCACGGTAATGAGGGATCACGTCTGCAGGAAATTACAAGGCAGCCTGAACGCTCTGCAACGCAATTTTTGCAAATGGAAGGATCTGAATGTTTTTATCCATATTATGGATCTAATCTAGCATGATGATACAGAGTATGTTTTTATTTTTAAACAAAAATTAACATGAATTTAAGAGTAAAGGCACACTTGCAGAAGAAGGGGGACATTTTCACACACCAAGATGAGTTAATTTTGATTCAGAAGGGCAATACAGCACCAATTTATAGGAGCTGAACTAATATTCAGGTGTTGGTTAAGTCAGCAAGTGAAAGCTTTCAAAATCACTTAACCTTCTCTCATTTTGAGTGCCATTTTCTTCTGAACTTCAGTCATCCATAACTTGTGCACATTTTCATTTCAAAGACAATCGTGTGACCATCGCTTCCCTTGTCCTGCTTCCCTCTCTGTGTGCTCCAAATTTAACCAGCCCCTCTCCAAAATGAGACTGGAAATAAACTGAAACCTAAATAATTTTTGATTTGCATCAACACTGTAAACAAACTCCTTTGGTTCTTCCCACTGACTCCTGGATGAGCACAGATGTGTTCCCAAACCATGTCTGGGAATGCAAAAGGTTTAGATGGGATATTGGGAAGAAATCCTTCCCTGTGAGGCTGGGCAGGCCCTGGCACAGTTGTGGCTGCCCCTGGATCCCTGGAAGTGTCCCAGCCATGCTGCAGGAACCTGGGAGAGCTGATAGATGTCCCTGTGACAGGGTAGAAACAGGTGACCTTTAAAGGTCCTTCCCAACCCAAACAACTCAGTGATTCTGAAAGCAAACACACTCTGCCTACACATCACTGCCTATAGGTACCACAGCACTGCCACTGATTAAATAACAACTTTAGCAGAATTAAATCTCCTTTGATTTTTTTTCACCTTCCCACCCTTGTCTGTCAGCACCGTAAACACACCGGAGCAGAGGCTGCACCTCCTCTAGCCTGAACAGAGCCTTTAGATGTTACTGAATATTAATATTAATAATGGATTCTGTAAATGTTCCAGAGCCTGAAAAATGAATCCTCAAATTAAATGTGATCCAGATTTAGTTCATGTACCACAGACAATAATCACATAATCCTTGCACTCTTCCTAGCAAGGAAGTGGAGATGAACAGGAGAAAACCAGACCATGGAATCACACCAGAATCATTTGGGTTAAAGATCATCTCCTTCCACCCCAGCCATGGCAGGGACACCTCCCACTGTCCTAGGAGGCTCCAGCCTGGCCTTGGGCACTGCCAGGGATCCAGGGGCAGCCACAGCTGCTCTGGGCACCCTGGGCCTGCTCACCCTCATAGGGAACAATTCCTAATTCCCAATATCCCCTCTAAAGCTACCCCTTGTCAGCCTAAAGCCATTCCCTGTGTCGTGTCCCTCCAGGCCTTGTCCCCAGTCCCTCTCCAGCTCTCCTGGGGTCCCTTCAGGCCCTGCCAGGGGCTCTGAGCTCTCCCTGGAGCCTTTTCCTCTCCAGGTGAAACAATCCCAGCCCTCTCAGCAGAGCAGCTTCAATTAGAACACTAGTTTTTGGCTTAAATTACTAGAATTCCTTTAAAGTTTCTGCAAAAGTCAGTTTACAAGTTCTCCTGCTGACATGGTGTCACATTATCTTTAATGGAACACTTTCAGGAGTGTACTGAAAATCTATTGTACTGCAAACACAGCAAAAAAGGGAGAAAGGGGAGAAGATTCTTTCCATTTTTGCCAGACTCCAGCTTTGTCCCTCTCCAGCCAAGACCTCTGCCTAAGAGAAAAAGCACCCACATTTTGTCTCTACTGCCTCTCAGAAACCTCACTGTGCTCCAACACCTCTGTTTGGAATTCCCAACTGTCCAGTTGTTCCTTCAGAGGAACAAAGAGAACTTGGATTATGGAACTCCATTTCTTGAGTGGAGAGAGCCCTGAACTCCAGAGGCCCAGGAGTCCATAGAATCACTAAGGTTGGAAAAGACTTCTGAGATCATCAACCATCACCTTGTTAAACAATAAATCCTGTTCTCAGGTGTCAAATCCATGCATTTAAAAATAATTCTAGGGATGGGGACTGCACCACTGCTCTGGGCTGTCACCATCATATTTTTTGAAAAATCCCTTTGCCAGGATTTCTTCTGAAGCTGAGAAGCCTCAGAGAAAAGGGAGGGGAATATTATCTCACTTGCTTCTCCCTGTTTTCCTGCTTTGGAATGTGGCTTGGACATTGTTATCCAACATGTGAATTGTTGTTACTTAACAACCAATCATGGTCAGGTTGTGTTGAGACTCTGGAGAGTCATGAGGTTTTCATTAGTTATCTTGTTAAGCCTTCTGTAAGTATCCTTTCTCTATTCTTTGGTATAGTTTAGAATAGCATTCTTTAAAATAATATTATAAAATAATAAATTAGCCTTCTAAGAACATGAAGTCAGATTCATCATTTCCTTCCTGTCACGGGGAGCCCCAGAAAATACCACACTGGGCAGCCTGTTCCTCTGCTTGCCAACCCTTTCCATGAAGAAACTCTTCCTAATATCCAACCTAAACTTCTCCTGGTGCAACTTGAGGCTATTTCCTGATCTACCTTGCTTTTCCTTTGTGCAGCTGCAGCACAACATCACAGAAAACCAACCTAAAACTGGAGATTTTCCCACCATTTTCAAAGAAGCAGGGACTGTGTGTCTCACAACCCTCCGAAAAATTCAGCTGTTTGCTCCAGAGCCAATTTATTCAGGTGAGGACAGCACGGCTGGGGCCCAGGATCCTGATAAATGAAATCTATATTCTTGAAGGTCAATAACTCCCAATCTGCTGCCTCGCAGATTTCCTGCCTTGGAAGCTTTCCCAGCTTTGCCCAGGACATGGCAAGTCTTCTGGAGAAATGAGTTGTACAGGGAGCTCCTACACAGGATTTGTACGAGGTACAACTCATTAATAGGAGAAACAATTTATCTGGAGAGGGGACCAGGGAGAGAGGCTGCTGATACTGGAAGGAAAATGCTTCTTTTATACTCAGGGGGTAAGAAAAATGCGCAGAGCCTAAATTTAGTTGTGTAGACATGAGCTGCAAATTGTTATGGGCAAGACTTTGCAGATGCAGGAGATCTGTTTTAAGGAAAACCCAGAGATTTAATTTATTTTTCAAGCTGGATTGCTTGTTGGCCAGAAAGAACTACAGCATCCAATTTAGCTTTTCAGGTTAATAGCAGCAAAGGAGGATCTCAGGGTATTTCTGAGCTCCTGCAGAGTTAATGGTCAGGAGCAGTGAAATAGTCTGGGATAAGAATATTATGGTGCCATGTTCTGACGTGTCAGGGACTTTCTAAGCTGGGTAAATTTCAGGTAGTGTTAATTAACCAGCATGAAGGCTTAAAATTGGAAATAAAATGCCTAAACTCAGCATTTCTCTATTGTTAGCACTGCATTCAAGATACAGCCATGTTGGAAACTCTTTAAATAAATAAATATATTCATTTGGAACACGGTCAGACTCTGTATCCTCCCTCTCCCAAGACTCTCTGTCCTTCCCAGCTCTCAGGACAGCTCTGGGGCTGAGCTGGCCATGAGCCTCACACAGATTTTTGGCAGACAGGTGAATTTCACCAGTCACTTGTTAAGATGGAAGAAAAAGCCATTTGATGTCATCCCACAAGCCAGAAAAAAAGGCCTTTTAAGCCAAAGCATGGCATTTGCTGTATAATTTCAGATATTTTCTGTTCTGTAGAGCAGTAAAAGCTTTTTTTTGGAGGAGGAGGGGAGAAAGGAGGAGCAGAAATAAATGAGCAGTGTGCATTTATTTAGCTTTTTCTCCTCAGGACCAACACTTTCAATTTATGGAGGAGCAGAGGAAAATCTGTCCTGATTTATGGGCAGCAGCATCACCAGCAAACCTGAGCCTGTGGCTGGTCCCACATTTCAGCAGGCAGGAACAAGAATGCTGCTGCTTCCCTTGTGGCTCCACAAACAAACCTGGCTTCAAACAACACCTTATTTTTGCCAAGGAGCATTCCTTGGATTCAGGAGCTCATCAGCACTGATTTCCATCAGCTCCTTCCCACAGGAAAAATGTCACCCCTTCCCCCAACCCTTTAGTCCCATCACTATTTCCCTACTCACCATGGGACATTCCAACCAAGAATTTCCAGCAAAGTCCCTGCATTAGAGGCTTTGCTGGAAATCACAAAGCTTCAGGAAACCACAAACACTTGAGAGCAGCTCAAAAGGAGGGGTCAGACTGCTGGGATAACCTGAGGATCAGGATTTTAAGGGTAAAAGCCAAGAGAGATGGAGAGGAGACTGGGAAGTGCAGTGCAGTGAAGAATGATCCAGGAGAGAAAAGGATCCCTGTATCATGGAAACAACTTTCCTTTTGGAAAGAAGGAGCTTAGAAAAGGAATGAAGAGCATAATTAATCAGGAATCTAATCCATAAAGTAGAACAACTGCAAAATGCAAAAGTGGTTTCTCAAAAATGCTCCTCTCCTAAAGGTGAAAGTTGTACTTCAGCTTTATAAAAGGTTGGTTTAAGGACCAAAAGTCATATACAGGTAAAAAACCAAACTTCCTTTAAAATTAAAAATAGAAATAATTTTTAAAAATAAGATTAAAAATAGAACTCAAAATGAGGAACCCTGAATGGACCTTGAACTCCCAGTACCAGGGATACTCAGGTCAGGGCCAGCATTTTGTTCTCAGCCCACGTGAGGTGCCACATTGCTGCCTTCAGGGCAAGTCCAGCTCCCTTTTCCTCACTTCAAAATTTCTCAGGCACTTCTGGGCCAGAAGTGAAGTGTTCACTCCACTCCAGCCTGTGTGTAGAGGATTAAATCTAAATTCACCTGCCCATGGATGCCAATATTTAAGGGATAAGCCTCATGGTTGGCTTTCAATAGACAAGGAAATTGTGAATTCCCCCGGGAAATTACTCTGCCAAGAGAAAGGCATCCTGATTTTTGAGAGGCTGAACTACACCAACCTTTAAAAAACAAAAAGCCAATGTTTTAAACCCAATTTTAGGAAATCCATTTCTTCTACACAATGTTTCTAAGTCCCACATCTCCCTCCCTTCCCAAATCCACAGCTTCCCATCAGGCAAACAAGGGGAGCTGAAGGATTCTCTCAGCTCTTGTAACTGCCAGAAAAAGTAAATTACATGCATCATTTTTTAATTTACTCCATATGCCCATAGATTTACCCTTAGAGATGAGTTATAAATGTACCATTGATTTCTTTTGACCTTTTTTTTTTTTTTTTGGTAATATCATTATCTCTAAGTGCTTCCTGAAGGCTGGGAGAGGCAGGTTGGGAGAGGCAGAGGCTCACAACTGGAAAACAAAACTCCTGAGCTTCTGGAAAAGCCTGGAGTGTGTGCACAGCTGCCCAGTGCTGGTGACCTTCTGCTGACACCTCTTGTTAACTTAATGGGAAGGGAAATCAAACAAGTGGGATCTGGAGTGAGCTGCCAGGCAGGGACCCAGCTGAGTGATAATGGCACAAAAAAAGCAAAAATTGGTTTGGGCATGGGTTCAGTGTCCCAGAAATGCACAGCAGAGGCTGTTTCAGGTCTTTTACTGATGTGGAGAGCTAAAGCAGCTGCTGGGCTACATTTGCAAACTGCTCAAGGAATGCAAGAAGTTGATTTAACTTAATGTCAGAATGTCCCAAATGAGAGGATTACCTTCCATCTACACTGGAAACCTCCACTTGGAGCTTCCTGACATTTGCAAAATCACACAAGATGAATATTCTCAGTCTATATTGATTTTTTTATTTCCCTTTTCATGGAGTAATGTGAAAAATTATCACCAGCTTGAGTGACCAGAAAACGAGGGGAGGAATATCTGTAAGTAGGAAAGAGCAGTTTGGAAATAAATCATCTCCTCAGAGACACAGAAATCACACAGGAGTCCTGGCACTTGAGTTCTGCACAGAACTGGAGCTCAGCAGAACAATTCCCAGTGCCTGGACACCAGAAAGGACCAACAGAAAGCCATAAAGACAAACAAAATAAAACCAACAGAATAAAATAAAACAAAACAAAACCAACAAAATAAAACCAGGCAACTCCTGGTTTTCCTTCCACAGAGGAATGTGAGATTAAAATAAGCCTTAAAATCAGCTGTGACCCTCATTCAAATGAGATTCTTCTCATACACCCAGGAAAAGCTTTTTGGGCAGCAGGAACTGACCCCAAGTCACCTCCAGCAGCCCCAGGCCCAAACTTGTGCACCGCTCCAGAATTATATTTTAACAACTTTTGTCCCAGTCCAGAATTGCAATTTTTACCCCAATCCAGGATTACAACTTTTAGCATCACTCATCCGCAATTTTTAAATATTGTATTAAGATAAGCTATAAAATGTGACTTTTTAAGCAACATTTCTAACAAAATAATAGAAATGAGAGTTCGTATTGAATTTATTCTAGGATTTTAATCTGATTCTGCTAAAAACTCACCTGGAAAGGATGGGCTGGCTGAATATTCTAATTCCACCAGAAAACACCACTTCTGTTTACTTTTAAACCCCAAGTTTACACTTCTGAAATGTTCTGACAAAGAGATTCCTACTTCTATACTTGAATATTCCGTGCCTGAAATATCCAAACACTGATCCATCCCTGTCTCCCACATTAACCCCCTTCCTCTCCAACACCAAGCAATGCCAAATGCAATTTCCTTCTGCATTAAAAGATGCAATTGCAATGAAATATCCTCGTCCCAGGATATTTATGATATCAACCACAGACATCCAGGCCTGAGGGAATTATTTTTGTGTACATGAGGAAAAACAAGGGGAGCTGAAGGATTCGCTTTGCTCTTGTAACTGCCAGAAAAAGCCCTCCAAATTACATGCATCACTTTTTTATTTACTCCATGGCATCATATGCCCATAGATTTACCCTTAAGAGATGAGTTATAAATGTACCATTGATTTCTTTTGAGTTTTTTTTTTTGTAATATCATTATCTGTAAGTGCTTCCTGAAGGTCACTGGATGCAAACTATGTTTACTATGAAATTTATAAGTTTGAGAGAAAAGCAATGAAACACATTTGCACTTTTTTTCTTCCCTTTTTACCTTGCCCTTGTCAAAGTAATGGATAATTTCTTGATAGAGCTGATCTTTCAGCTGTCCTTGAGTAGCAGCTTGGTATCCATCCCGCTGGGTAAGATGTGCTGCACATGCTTCTTCTGACCACTAAATCACACAGAAAAAAAAGGGAAAAGTGAAAGCAAATCCAAAGCTATGAGTTTGGATAAAAGAGAGAGGTTTTATTTAAAGGAGTGGTACTGCAGTTAATGCACCAACAAGGGGTTTTTTTCACAGCTGTGCCCTTTGCTTCCTTGGGCACAAGGAGCGTTTATTTGGATGCTGTAATTGGAGGCTAATTACATCCATCAGCTGGAGGGAGCTTCTGGAGGTGGCCTCCTCTCCTCAGTGAGTTTGATGCGAGTGACCTTGGCCTGCTGATGGGCACAACCTGCTGGGGACACAATGAACACTTCACTTTGTGTGGGAGAAACCCTGGAGCCCAGATCCATCAACACAAAGGTGATGCCTCAGGTTCAGCTTTTGTATTTTTCACATTCTGTGCTGCTTTAGTGTGTGGGGCTGGGCTTCACATCAGGGGATGCTGAGCTCTGTGCACAGAGCAGGGACACAAAACAATTCCTGCTCCAGCTGGGCACCAAGGACAAATGATCCCAATCTCAGCCCAGGAGCACAAACCCCGTGGGCTGCAGAGAGAAAAACAAGCAGGGTGGGACTGCAGGGGCTAAAGCTGGAATGGGACAATGAACTGCAAGGTGCAAATGGAGCAGAACTGATCCCAGTGACAGAGCCCGTGCCCGCTCGTGCATTTTGGGGCCATTTTGGTTCATCTTGGGTGCAGCCCTGGCTGGGCTCTGGTACTGCCCAAGGTGGATCCATGGAGGAGATCCTTGGAATAAATCCCTGCTTTATTCTTTGGTTCTGTCCAGTCTCTGTTCTAGGGCAGCCTGCACAATGGATCAATGGGAAGAGCTGCAGGCAGGGAAAGGAGATGGCTCCAACTCACTGAGGATCTCTGGAGGCAGGGAAAGCATAATGAACTTTATCCAGCCTGTCTGCAATTAGCAGCTCTGGCTCTTCCAGCAAGTCCCTGATGGATCAAGGGTAAGATGTCAATCATAGGAATCATGGAATGGTTTGGGTTGGAAGAGAGCTTAAAGCTCATCCCATCCCACCCCTGCCATGGCAGGGACATCTTCCACTCTCCCAGGCTGCTCCAAACCCCATCCAACCTGGTCTTGCACACTCCCAGGTATCCAGGGGCAGCCACAGCTTCTCTGAGCAACTCCCAGATTCATTCCCAGAATTACTGCTACTTTACCTCCTATGTATTATTAATTTTCACCCAATCACTTCTTGATATGGCCAAAATGTTTGTGCTTGGGTCATGCAGACACCCCTGACAGCTCTGTTCTGAACTCTGTTTCTGAGCAACAGAAACCTGCTGGAGCTTGCAATGTGATGGAATTTTTTTCAGCATGCTAAAAGTCGCTATCTTCTGTTAGTTTTGAACACCTCAATTTTGAGAAAAAAGGCTGAAAACACAACAAAAGTCTCTTTTCTTGAGTGTGCTTCATCAGCTTGCAGTAATTTGGCCTCTCTCCCTCCACAGACAGAGCCTTCTTGCAGATTTAAAGGTGAAATTCTCACCCACTCTCAGTCTTGCCCTCGATGTGATCCCATTAAAATCACTGGGATGAAATATCTGCCCGTGATGAGTGTCATTGAAAATCCTGTCCTGAGGCTTGACAGAAAAACTCAATTGCTCAGTTACACACCCCCAGTGCTGCTGCTCCTCAGGCAACACTGAACTCCTCCCTCCACTCAGGGCTGAGCTAGAGATTGATACACTTTGATAATAAAGTAATTCCAGCCTCTAATGAAATTATACTTACAAACAAACATCCACTCGGGGATGAGAACCTGTGACAAATTCATCCCTGGCATTTGCTATTGATTTGCATGAGAAGGAAAGAAAAATGGCTATTTCTTCCCATGGAGTTCTTCCACTGAATTCAAAGGAGCACATTAAGAGAGACACTCACCTGCTCTCTGAACACACCCCCTAAGAAAAGCCACAACTGATTTGAGGTCACAGAAAGTAAATTGTCTAACAAGTCCAGGCCATGCCAGGTGAAGTCTGAGTGAGGTTTTATGGCATGGTTTATTCCATTATTTATTCAGGAACACAGCCCCCATGGAAGGGAGTGAATCCTTCATCCTGTCTAAAAGGTTCATCCACGTGAAGTGGGCACAGTGCTTTTGCACTCCAGATGAATCTTTGAGATGTTTCCTTGTGTAATAACCCTCTAATGATTTTAAAACACAGTAAATACATTTCAGAGTGTCTTAATTTAAATTGCACATGTACGCTCTGCATCATATTTAGTCTTTTTATGGCTTGGATGCAGTTTACTCAGCTCTGAAGTAGGAATAATTCTCAGTGCATCCATCAGAAGGATCTCATTTAACACCTTCCCCTTTTCAAAATAGATATCTGACACTCACACTTTGCTGGGGATTGCTGAAATTAAAGCAGGATTGCCAAGAACAGTTGGCTGCTGAGGATGAGCTCCTTTTCCTGGATGCAGAGGGGCACCATGAGCACAGCAGGGTGCAGTCACACAATCCCAGCCTGCTGGGGTGGGAAGGGACCTTGAAGCCCATCTGCTTCCACCCCTTGCTGTGGGAAGGGAAACTTTCCCCGGACCAGGAGGCTGCAATACACTGGAATGAGCAGGACATCAAGAGGAAAATGAAATTCTCATTTATTCTGTCCCTGACTCTCTGCCCCTGGTGGGGGTCATGTCCTTGAGGAAGGTGGAAAGAGATCCAGCACTCCCTGAGGAAGAAAAATTTCACTGAAGGTTGTGAAATGTGAGAAGACAAACAGGACTAAATCAAACTCTTCCAAAACCTCTGATTTTTATCACATTGAGATTTTTACTTTTCCCATTAACTGCTTTTCAAAATTAAAACCTAGACCTAGAAATTCAGTGATGATTCAGCTGTATTAAATGTGATTTCATGACACAAGTGTCTGCTGGCAAGAGCAGCACCTTCCTGAGTGATAACCAGGAGAGCAAAGTGGGTACCTGCTCCCACGTTTGTGACATTAGCACATAAGAAAGCTGCATGTCAGAGACAAAATATTCTTTCCAGAATGATTTCAGGAGATTAATGCTTCTGAAGTACAGCTTCACTCCATTTCTGGCTGGCAGTGGGTAGTGTTAAACACTCAAATGCTTTATCTCAGGCACTTTGTGCAGGTAACATGTTATTTGTGCATATTGCAGGCTACACCAAACATTCCTTGAAGAGGAGCAGTATTGTTGTGCCTCTTCAAATGTGCTATAAACTAGGTAATACAGCATTAAACTTATATGCACCTTTTAAAGGCATGACCTTGGAGAGAAGGCCATCTGAATCCCTCTGCAATTTTCTGAAATCAGTTACAGCCACCCAAGAGCACTCGAGCAGGGGCTCCAGCACTCCTTGCACAAAAGATCTGTGGAGAGCTCATTTAATAAATATCTGCTCAGAGGCTTTCACACGTTGTACAGTCTGGATATTTGCAATTTGGATTTTGTGGTGCTGACTTGACCACATTCCCTTCACTCCAGCTCCACCTCTGCCATGCAGTGAAGCGCTGCTTTCCTCTGGGGATGAATTCTGTGTGCAAAATGGAACCCAGAGCAGTTCATCAGCTTCAAGTGCAGCTGTTCTGAGTGCCAACATCCCCCTGGCTGGCTGCTGCTGGCATTTCCCAGACTTAGGATGAGTTTTGGGGTTTACCTTGAGGAGCTTTGCGTGCAGGAGTAAGGTGTAGGCAGCCTCTGTGTAGTTGTCACACTCCTTGTGCAGGTCACACAGCTTGTACAGGTACCTGCCAGTGACAGAAACAACGCCTCTTAAAAACAGTGGGTTTAAGATGTCACTCAATCATTTATTCTGAAGATTACAAGGGTTCAAGTCTATCTTCAAACAAGTAAATATGTGTGGGATTGGTTAAAGTTCCCATTTCTGTGTGCAGACAACATTTAGGACCATTTGCATTTCCACTGTGCTGTTTTTAAGGGACACTCAGGGAATCACGGGGTCATTAAGGTTGGAAAAGTCCTCCAAGATCATCGAGTCCAATCTTTGGCTGAACACCACGAGAATAACTTGTGGTGAGTAATAAATCCAATCCAGATGTTGTGTAGGACAGAACACTTTTACAGTTTAGCTATGGCGACAGGAATAAGTCTCATTATTTATCTTCAGTATCATCTCACCTCTGGCAGGGGATTCTCTTCATTTGTTTGATGATTTTTACACTGACAATTAAAAAAATCCCCACAAAACTATTAAAAATTGTATTTTGAGAAAGCCAGTGAAAATCCTTTCAAGTTTGATATTCATTATAGGTTTGTTAACAGAAATTGGAGAGAATTTGGCTGGGGGCTTGACAATGAGAGGCAATTTGTCTTTATAGAGATGCTGAACAGGGCAGACCTAAATAAAAACAAATCACTTCATGTGTTTGTCCACAATTATCAATCCTGCCATTTCCTATTCTTTTTGCAAACTTCTGAAAGACCAATTAAAACCATTTAAACAACAGGAAGAGAGCTGACAAGTGAAAACTCTTCCAAAAAGATAACAGGCACCTGAGAATGAATAATGAGTCACATTTGGATACCTAAAATAGCATTACAAACAAAAACTTCATCATTTGAGCACAACAGTGTAAGCAACACTCAGCCAAAGCACAAATGGGGGGCTGTGAACCCTGAGGTTTACACAAAACACAATATTTCCATGTTTACTTGGTCTGAAAAGAGATTTTGAAAGCTTTAAGTTTAAAGTAAGTATCAGTCAGGTATTATTTAACAGTTGTTTTTTATTCCAAGTCACATATTTTGTACCTCACCAGGAGGCAACATCATTTCTCTGCTCAGCTTATTTGTTTTCTTCACCAGCACAAGAATTCTGGCTCCTGAGTATTTCAGTGCTCATTGTAATGGAACTGAAGGACTTGGAGAAAGGGGACAGAGATAATCTCCTGGCTTTCACTTCCAGCACTCTGTTCTCAGTGCAGATAAGCTTTTGCATCACTTCAGGTTTAGCCAAGGTGTGATTTTTCATTACTCTTCTCCTCCAGCCCCCAAGTGACTGCTTAATATGAACTTAATTTCCCCAATTACAGAGCCTGTGTCAGGCAGTTTGTCACCAGTCATGTTTACAAACCTTATGTACATCTCTTCCCTCTCGATCTCCTTGTAGAAATTCTGAAAAACAACATAATTTGGTTACAAAGTCTTTGATTTCACACTTTGGAATGTACACAGAACACGCTCCAAATTAAAAATTCATAATTGCGTAACGTCAGCCTCCAAAATGAAATTTGCCTCCAGTGATGGAACACAAGTTATTTAACTCAGAAAATCAAATGCTGGGATGTTTCATGTTGCAATGTTTCAGGGCTTCTGTCTCATTGCAAAGGTTAAGAATTTGCAAGAACAATACTGCTAGAAATTTGCTGCTGGCATTTGCAAGTCACACATCATTAACCATTTTCAGCTGAAAATTTTCTAACATACAACAAACCCAAAATTTTTAGGCAACAGTTGTTCTATGGATTGAAAACTCTGAACCTTAGTCCAGCAATACATCATCTGCTCTCGGATTCTAACAGTTTCCTTGGAAATACAAAGTCAGATTAGTGTTATTTGTCTGGTTTCATGTCACACATTAGCATCACTCTCCTCTGAGTGCCTCCAGCCTGAGATAAACTGGTTAACAGTACAAATATTGTAAATGCAAAATATGATAACTGGGGGAGAGATTCAAGGCAGTTCTGAATCTAATTTCAAGTTTGCCTCCAAAATTTAAAATGTGCCTAAGAAAACAAAATACCAAGAAAGTCCTTCTTCGCTGAAATAAAGATATTTCAATGCTCAATTAAAGAAGTTTGAGGAGGCACTAAAAGATCACAGACCCAGTACTAAAAGAGGGATAAGTCCAACAAAAAAGTGATCCCTTCAAAGAGAACTGGAATGCAAGACAGAACCCACATTTCAGAGAAGAATGATGGGTTATTCCAGGGGTATTTCAGTTGATGTAACTGCTTATTAGCTTTAGGTTCAATTCAGAAAACAAACTGCCAAGGCCACCACGGCCCCGTGTCCCCAAGTGCCACCTCCACGTGGATTTTAAATCCCTCCAGGGATGGGGACTCCAAACTGCCCTGGGCAGCTGTGCCAGGGCTGGACAAACCTTTCCATGGAGGAATTTTCCCAAAATCCACCCTGAGCTGCCCTGGGCCAGCCTGAGGCCGTTCCCTCTGCTCCTGTCCCTGTTCCCTGGAGCTGTCCCCTCCTGGCAGGAGTTGTGCAGAGCCACAAGGGCCCCCTGAGCCTCCTTTGCTCCAGGCTCAGCCCCTTCCCAGCTCCCTCAGTCCCTCCTGGGGTGCCAGACCCTTTTCCAGCAGCACTGGCTTAAGTGCAGATCAAACCCTCCCAGTTAAACCCCCATCAGTGCAAATTTAATCCCAGGAAAAGCTCGGGATCAATAAAGTCCCAATTAGGAACTGTGTGAGACCTCATGTGGGAACTGTGCCAAGTTTCAGCCGTGGGTTGGATTTTTGCAAAGGCATGAATTTCACTTCAGGTACCTGATGAAAAGGCTGAGTGGGCCCTGGAGGGAAAACCAGGAGTGTAAAATCAAGCTCAGGTTTGACATCACGGCGACCGAAAGCGACGGAAAATTCCACCATGTGCCGCTTCCCGGGATTCCAGCAGCTCCACAGGGCTGTGCTTGGTGTGTCACAGCGACTGCACCTGACAGCAGCAAATCACCCACAAAATCTATCATCTGCAAATGCCTCCAAATTCAGCTGCCCAAAACCAGCAGCAGGAGATGAACCTGGAGAGAACAAACCCCCAAGGGTTCCTCAGCTTCCCAAGGGGATGGTGAGAATTCCTGGGAGGAGGCTCTGGACGCTCTCATGAAGGGAAGGAGAAACAACTTCACCTTCCCAAGGGAATTTTCCCAGTTTGACACAGTGTGTGGTGACTGTGATGTGTTGTTTCCCATCCTGCTTGGAGACCTGGCAGGATTTTCCAGCTGGGTTCTGCTCAGGAGGACGCCGTGACCTTTCTGCAGGCAGCCCAACAGCACTTGCTGCATCACCAGCCTGTGACAACTCTCCAAGTCCCTCCTCTTCGCCCATTTCCCAAACATTCTGATGCTTTCTGATGTGCAGAGAGGAAAAACAAACTAAAAATAAACGCCCAATTTCGGATTTGATGCCTCCCTCTCCCCTCCTGCTCCAGCGGGCACCGTTTTGTTTGTGGCTGATGAGGTGGGGCGGTGTAAATGCTGCACTGCACGAGGCCAGGACTGCATTAGATGCAAATAAAAAAGTTTAAAACTACATTATATGCAAAAAAAAAAAAAAAAAAAAAGCTGCAAACTATTTACTCTGCTCTTTCCTGAACAAAATCCATCAGCCAGATCACATAAATGGTAAACATTGGCTGTGCCTCATGTATTTAAGCAAAATCAAAGCTCTGATGATGATCTGGGGAGGAAAGCTTGGACTTCTCAGTGGCAAACAGTGGAAAAATCAAATTTAGTTCATGTTATTTTGGGGTCTCTGAAAGTTATTTTTCATAGGTGCTGACTTTTGGGTTGTAAAATCTCATTTTCTAGATCTCCACCAAAGACCATGATGTCTGTGAGTACAGCTGGAACAATTATGCTTCCAACTCCAGCCCAAATGGACCAAGATTTGTGTATGGGGTGGAAACTCCAAAATTTCAGGATCTAAGAGGAGGAAATTTCCCATCAGTGAGGAAAACAAGCCAAGCTTTTCCTGCTGTGAATCAAATAGTACCTCCAATTCCTATTTATGCAAAATAATTTAAATAAAGGGGCTGAGCAGAGAGCAGAATATAAATGGGATTGCAAATCCATGGGAATTTTGGGAGTAAATGGCAGAGAACTCCGACATTCTGTATGTCAAGTGGTTTTCAGCACAAGAGTTGTTTATACACCTATTGTAAATGTCAATGAACAGGCCCTGTAACATTTCTCCTTAAATCTTTCTGTAAAAACAATTAAAGAAGGGATAATCCATGTTTTCACAGATTCACCTTCACCAAAATAGGAGAAAAACAGGAAAAAAACTAAAGCATTTTGAATTTCCCCAAGAATTCCAACAGACAGTCTGCTTGACACAAGCCCTTTGTTAAAGGTGCAGGATTCTGAGGGTAATGGGGATTTGGGTGATTTTGTGGTGATTTGGTAGTGGTTTTATGGTGGTTTTGTGGTGATTTTATGATGACTTTGTATGGATTTTGTGGGGATTGTTGTTGGTTTTTTGGTAGTTTAGTGGTGGTTTGTTTGGATGATAGAGTGGTTGTGGTGATTTTGTTGAGATTTTGTGGTGGTTTTGTGATTTTTGGTGATTCTCTGGTGGTTTTGTGGTGACTTGTGCTGATTTTGCAGTGATTTGTGGTGATTTTGTGGTGACTTTTGGTGGTTTTGTGGTGATTTGGCAGTGGTTATGTGGTGATTTTTGGCCATCTTTGGTAATTTTGTAGTGATTTTGTGGGGATTTTTGGTGATTTTTTGGGCGATTTTCTGGTGATTTTGCAGTGGTTTAGGGGTGATTTGTGGTGGTTTTGTGGTGGTTTTGTGGTGATTTTGTGGAGATCTTGTGGTGATTTTGTAATGTTTTCATAGTGAACTTCTGGCAATTTTATGGTGATGTTGCAGTGACTCGTGGCGATGTTGCAGTGATTTGTGGTGATTTTGTGGTGATTTGTGGTGATACTGTAGTGGCTTCATAGCGAATCTGTGGCAATTTTGTGGTGATTTTGCAGTGATTCGTGATGATTTTGTGGTGATTTTGCATGATTTGCGGCGGTTTTATGGTGATTCGTGGTGATTTTTGGTGATTTTTGGTGATTCGTGGTGGTTTTGTGGTGATTTGTGATGGTTTTGCTGCTCACCAGCACGTTGACGGTGCAGCTCATGCGGTTCTCCTTGTTCTCGTCGTGCATGATGGTCCTGTAGTCCAGCAGCCTCTCCATCAGCCTCACCACCAGCTTCACAAAGGTCTCCCCACTCTTGGCCAGGTATTTGTGCTTCCTGCAGTGCTCCAAGAGACTGAAAAACCAATTAAGTTCGCCTTGTTAATCACACGCAGAGAAAAACCTTGACTCAGGTGCAGTTTTAAATATTGCGCATCGTTAACAGATTTTAATTATTTCTGGGCTACAAAGTTCATTGTAGACTAATTGCTCTCTCTCCTGACTTCCCTGTGACATAAATTTTGCTGCTGATCAACACTTACATTTTGTCAAATAACACTTTGTACTGCTCATCTCCACGGCCTCCTTCCACTTCGTGATCCAGTTTGGTGATGATCTCGTTTTCGAACTGTAATTAAACAAAGCAAGCGTAAATAATCAGCTGGCAAATATTTCACTTTATTACTGTAGCCTCAATGCCTCACAGATTGGTTGGGTGCCTCGGTGAGACGTTTAGCCCCTGCTTTAAAGCCTGATTGACTTTTAGAGTTTGCAGTCTCTGGTTTTTTAGACTCTCCACGATGATCTCCTGCCCTACAAGGACTTCTTTGGTTAAAGGAATCATCGGTCGTGCTGTTAAATGAAGTGTAAATATTTGCATTATGGAAAACTAAAGAAGGAGATTAATGACAGGAATTGAGGGCAGGGAGAAAGGAGACACAGAATGTCCCCAGCAGCAGAACTGAACACAAAAATGCTGGGAACTCTCAGAGAGGAAAGGCAACACCTGAGGCTGGATGACCCTGCTGGGTGCACCCCCAGCATCCCTGACACCCCTTTCTAGCACACAGACACTGACTGCAGGACACAACCTGATCAAGCTGTTAACAAACCCTGCAGAAGGGAAGGGAGTAGTTTCAATCAACTCCAGAATCATTTTATTTGGGCAATACTAAAAGGATGCAAACTTAAGTGGCCAACAGAATATGTTTTAAATACAAATTGGGTAATTCCCTGGATTTTTTATGATTACAGGGGCTTTTAGCTCTTGCTGCTAGAAATGGATGTGAACTGTTAGAGGAGGAAGGCTCACTCCAGGCCTGCTGCTCTGCTATGAATCAGTGAAGTCACCTAATTCCTAATTCTTCATTAAGCAAGCACAGACAGCCACAGGATTAGACAGAGATCTCAGCAGGAGAGGCTGAGCAAGCTGGGAGCCCCTGGCAGGGGAATGGGAGCCCAGTGCTCCCAGTGGGAGTTGGGTGACAGAACACTTGTCACCAGGCTTTTTCACTGTCACTTGCTTAAGCCACCCCCAAGGATGCTGAGGAGAAGCAAAGGGCCCCTGCACAGAAACAAAGAGTACCAACATTTTGTAAATGTCAAGAGATGTACTTTGCATCTGCAGGTGATATTAACAGCACATAATGTACCCGTGGAGAAAGAATGGATTGTCTGGATCATTAAAATATTCTGGGTTGGAAGGGACCCACAGGGATCATCCAGTGCAGCTCCTGGCCCTGCACAGACACCCCAAAAACCCACTGAGAGCACTGTCCAAAGGCTCCTGGAGCTCTGGCAGCCTTGGGGCTGTGCCCATTCCCTGGGGAGCCTGGGCAGTGCCAGCACCCTCTGGGGATGAGCCTTTCCTTGAGATCCAACCAAACCCTCCCCTGACACAGCTCCAGCTGTTCCCTCGGGTCCTTCCCCCGGTCACAGAGAATATAATGAATCCATTATTAAAATAAGGACAGGAAAATGAGAAAAGGCAGGATAATGCAATCCACACCCTCCCAGAACCAAACACACTTCCACAGTACCAGAGAGTTGAGTAAAACACTGAAACAACACAATGATGAAACAGAGAAGTCACAAAAATCCAGTTCCCTAATGAGCCCAGAACAAAATTGACTTTCTAACCCAATGTGAAAAATGACACTTGCTGCCAGCCCCAGGCCTGCAGGTGATGCATTTTTTAGGAAGAGATTACTCAGATAGAGAAGAGCAATTACATTTGTCATGCAGGATCTCCAGGATCTTCCCACTATCAGTTTTACTTAAACCTCTGTAAATCCATGCTTTGTTGGGCCATTTCCCCTAACAGCCTCTTGGGCTGAACAGAGCCAGACTTGTGGCATTCTGGGGGTTTTAGAGATTATTAACAATACCTTTGCTCTTCAGTCACTCCTGATATTTCTCGTGGAGTCGCTGTGATGCTGATCATCTGAGCCAAATGAATGTTATTTAACATCAGTTACAATTCCTTCTGTGGTCTTTCCATGGAGGAAGGTTTTAGCAATACCAGCTGAGGTTTATGGAGCTTTGGAGGTTTATAACTGCCCATGATGGGAGCAGGAATGTGACCCTGGAGCTGCACAAGCCAATGGCTCTGGGACACTGCACCTGGCATCTGTTGATAAACTCCATTTTTCCTTTTCTCTCTCTTTTTTTCCCTTAATGCACTGAGTTTTTAGAAATGCATTACATTTAATTTAATGCATAAATAAGCCTGCAATTATTGTGATGGGATTTAGTCTCAAATGAAGAAGTGCCAAATCTCCAGTGTTTCCATTAGAGCCAGTGCCACTTGCTGAGGCTCCTTCTGGAGGCTTAGGGGGAATATCTGCACCATCAGTGAGCCACACTCACATTCTCATGTTGACACTGAAAGCTTGAGGGGTGATACCAGGAACATTACAGGACATTTTTATCCACTTTCCCTCATAGCTGATCAAGATCTCAGCCTCTCTTTAGGATGAGAGTTTGAACTTGAGCAAAGAGCACCTCCAGTGCTTCCTCTGCCTGTGACAATCTCCCACCTGGAGCAAATAAATCAGGGTGAGCCATCTCCTGCCAACTCAACTGATCACTTCTGGGCTTGGGTTTACCTCAAGGAAAGCTGAATTTGTAGCACTGGCTGACAAGTTAATTTTGCAGTAGATGAGGAGGACTTGCAGCCCTCCAAACTGCTATAAATTCATTTTGATGTGGGCTAATAATAATTTGCCATATAAAATTCAAGTGACAGAAATTAGTCCTATCGAAGAAATGGCACCGAAGTACAGCAAAACTTTGCTCAGAGGTTTCTGTGGAAGCTGGTAGTTATTCCCAAAGGCTTCATCTGTTTTCTTTCCTATTTTTCCACAGCATTCCAGCTGGGAAACAGATCTGGAGCCATTCAAAGTGATGGGATCACCTTGGAGGCCACTGCATGACCTTTCTCCCTTGCTCCCCAGGTGGAGTCAGAGAGGATTATTGTTATTTTCCAAAAGGCCAGAAACCAAGAGAAACTTACACATTCACACTTCAGCTGTAGGTAATTACAAAATGTTATTTATTGAAACCAATCCTTTGTGAGGGGTTAGTTATTTGGATTTGAATGTTCAGTGGGGTCACAGGAACTGGGAGAGTCATTTACTTGTGTCCTGTCTGCAAATCCACAGCACAGGGAAAGGGAGCTTAACCCAGGGCTCACAAGTGGAAAAAAAACTTTAGGGAATTACAGGTTCTGAAAGCCAAGAGAGATTCTGATGGACTAGGGGTAACTTCTGACCAGGAGGAATTAAATCCATCTGAAATTCACCAATAACCAGCACGTAAAAATCAAAATGCTGGTGGGACTGTTTGGTGACACTGAGATTAATTGTTAAATGTAGGAAATGGGCTCAGCTCCAAACAAGCAGAATATCAGCAGTGACACAGGTCCAGAAAAGGTGAGTTAAAATTTATGCCAGGAGTGCTGGTAGGAAATGAGGGATGAAGCCACAGCTGGAAGCACCAGGCACTGACACCAGGAGCTTTCCATGCTCCAAATTCCACATTCCAGCTGAGGGGCTGTTTCACCTGAAGCTTTCCCTGCTCCAAATTCCACATTCCAGCTGAGGGGCTGTTTCACCTGAAGCTTTCCCTGCTCCAAATTCCACATTCCAGCTGAGGGGCTGTTTCACCTGAAGCTTTCCCTGCTCCAAATTCCACATTCCAGCTGAGGGGCTGTTTCACCTGAAGCTTTCCCTGCTCCAAATTCCACATTCCAGCTGAGGGGCTGTTTCACCTGAAGCTTTCCCTGCTGTTGGCACCACGGGATCCATCCCACTCACCTGGGCAGGCCCTGAACAATCAAACCAATTCTCTTTCATCACTCCTGTGGCTCTGACAAATTCCCTTTGATCCAGAGGCTCTGCTCCTGAAACCAGCCAAGGGAAAGCCAAGGGGAGGAGGAGGAGGTGTTTCCTTCCACAGGAAAGCTTCAGTCCCACACTGTTTTTAGGATGGGATTCCTGCTTTGAGGTACAGGCTACTTTGAAGTCTTATAAAGGCTTCAAAGCACCTTCAGAGGGAGAGGACAAAATGGGCAACTCCAGCTTTTAATTCAGTAGGCCTTAATAGAGTTCTGCAAAAACAACAAGTACTTACCTTGTTCTGTCTCTAAATACACTGAGAGAAGAAAAAAACCTCTTCTGTCTGCTCCTGGCTTTACCAGGCAAACCCAAACCCTCCTGAAATGAAAACCACCACAGGGAAAGCTGCCTGTTTATCACACAAACCATCACAGCATCGGAGGCCTGCAAAAAGCTGCAGTTCCTCCCCCACAAATCATGAGGTTGATGCATCTGCTGGAGAAGTGGAGCCAACCTAAACCCTTGTTGATGTGACTAATAAGGTTAGATAATTGGATTTCTGGCAGATTAGTTTAACAGCAGCCAACCATGCCATTTGGAAGTTCTCTCTGGAAGCAGTGCTGGACAAGGATAATTGGTACTTGCATATAAAGGATATAAAGCAGCACATTACATCGACCCATTAAGCATCAAAGCTTGCCTAGGTACTGGTAATATTAAAAAAAAAATAGATTTTATCTATTTCTATCACTTCAACACGAAAGAGACAAAAAAATGAGTGAAGATCTACAGACCGGGTATCCCCACTTCAGTTCCTGAGGAAACCACAGAGCAAGAACTCATGGAAGGTTTTTCCAGGTACACAAAGGCCAAGAAAGTGGCTGGAAAAAACCAATTTACCAAGCTGAACATGAAAAAAGTGTCCCCCTTCAATGGAGCCTAAATGTGTCCTGGATTGCAGCAGCAATAGCATGGCCAGAGCAGCCACAGGACAGCTGCACTTGTTGGACCACAGCTGGAATTCCATGTCTGGCTCTGATCCACCAGCTGAGAGATCCTGGCAAGCTGAGATGGTCTAAAGGAGGGCAGAGTGCTGCAGAACCTGCAATGGTTGAAGGAATTGTGTTTGTTCAACCCAGAGAAAACCCAACTCAAACATTCCAACACCTAAAAGGTACTCAGAGAGGAGATGGAACAGGAACAGGCACAAGCTAACCTAAGGAAATTCCACTGGGAAATAAAAATCAGAAAGTCTAAATCACAGAATCCTCTTGTTGGGGCTGGAAGGGACCTTGTACCATTCCAAACGCCCCGCCACAGGCAAGGACACCTTCCAAAGGCCAGGAGTAAACACTAGAATAGCTCACCCAGAGAAATGCTCAGATAACTCTCACTGGAGATACTCCAAACTGAGCTTCAGATAACCCAGATAACCCAACCTAATGCCCAGATTAATTCCAGAGATCCCATCCAGCCCACACTTTCCTTCAACCCTCAGCTTTTCCCCTCCTTCATTCCCCAAAGGCCAACCAGAGATACTCAGCAAACTCAGAACTGCATGATCAATGGACTGATTGATTATTCCTTGTAGGATGTGGTTGGTTCCTCCAAACCCATGGAAAAGGGTTTTTTTTCCTCTGCACCTGTCTTGTCAATGCTACATCCATAAAGATACTACACTGCCACAGGAAATAGTAGGTCAAGTACAACCCCAGACATCTCTGACTTGAGGATAAGGCATTTTTCTTAAAAGGCAAAAAACCTCCCTAAGTGAAATATTTAAGACATTCATTTATTAAAATCAGCCAACTATTCCACACAAAGCTGGTTTCCTTCTGTCAGGAAAATTGAGGGCCATAAATTTAGCTATAAAGTCACCCTTGGATTTTTCATGATCTATATAATTGTACAAATAAAAAATGACAGGCAACAAAAGAGAGCATCTGACAGGAAACTGTTTAAATGGAATCCCAGTGAGCATTTCAATCTTTACAGTAGCACTGGAGTCAAACATGAGAAAAAATGATTATGCAGTAATTGGATGAAGCCAAAACACAGTTCACAACCTCTCCACACACCACCCAGCACAAAACAAATCAAAGCAATAAAGCTGATGCCATTTCCCTTGCTTAAGTCTCTCCACGCAGATTTTCATTTACTCTGCCTACAGATTTATTAAGAGCTGCTTCTCAACAGCAGTTCACAAGGAAAGTATGGAAAAGGATGAGGGTTTTCATCCAAGAAAGAAAACTGCCAATAGAAAGGGAAAAAAGCAAACAACACATGTCAAGCTTTATTGCAAAATTCACAAGGTCACATCCTGAACTGACAGGAATCTCACAGTGGGAAGGAGCTCCACTGGCTTAGTCCAAACCCTGCCTGGCCTAACTAGTCTTAAACTCAATCCATAAGCAAAGTTTCAAGGGAAGCAATGTCAGATGAATGATATCAGGAAACTTTCTCTCACTCCACTTGTCTTTCAAAAGTTGAAGCTATCAGGAAAAGATGGTGTGTGTATTCAAGGGCTCCCCTCAGCAGGTTCAAATCAAATAGAATAAAAATGCTCCATTACTATTTGAGGTTTTGCAGTGCCTGTAGAGCTAGAAGCAGCACTGACAGTGCTGGATTGCTTTTTTCCTCTTCAAAATCCATAAAATGGTAAGGAAAATCAGAATTATAAGAGAGAAGAGATGATAAATCCTTACAGGTTATACTTTTGCCACATTATCAGGCTTTCTTTATGTCCAATTTATCTCAGGAACAAATTCCTTGTGTGAGTCACAGTGACAATTTAAGACATCTGTCTTTGCTCCTGTGCCATAGCCAAAGGTT
The DNA here is from genome assembly GCA_039654755.1 of Calcarius lapponicus. Classification (NCBI taxonomy): domain Eukaryota; kingdom Metazoa; phylum Chordata; class Aves; order Passeriformes; family Fringillidae; genus Calcarius; species Calcarius lapponicus. The sequence continues at coordinate 32,653,002 of CM077469.1, read as the reverse complement.
TCATTTACTACATGCAAATTTCTCCTTCAATAACCACTTCAAACCGACAGATGAAAACTGCACAGCCCCTGAGGAGTTGTAGGAAATAAGCAAATCCGTAATTATATTATTCCTTAGAAAAAATGAGAAATAACAAAACTCCTTATGTTTTGTCAAAGAACAGCCAAATCTTCCTCACTTTAAATGTCTGCAGCTCTGTGCTTACCCTCTGGAAGCTCCTGGTGGAGTGGAATTCACACTGCATCATGTCAAAGAAGATGGGGATGGTGGCTTTCCTCAGCTCCGTTTCTGGGATCAGTGTCATCTCCAGGATTGGCCCCACCATTTCTGGGATGAACTTGATTTTATGCTGACCTTTAGGAGAAAAGAAGCATTTCAGAGTGAACAACCCCTGGCTTTGTGAAAGCTGTATTAATGTACTTATGGAGCATAACAAACCATGTTTTAACACCTGGCTCTACTGAAACGCTATTTTATTATTCTTATTTATTTGATGATGATGATGACCACCACCATTATAATTATTATCAAGAATAACTTATTATTATTATTATTATTATTATTATTATTATTATTATTATTATTATTAATGTAATTATTTGTTTAGGAGAGGAGGTATTGTCTAAATCCAGATCAAGAGGAGTAGTTGAATCAGTCGTCAAGCTGGGACTCGCCACATTTCCCACTACATATTTTCACACCCAAATTTCCAGGTTTTATTTTAAATCACAATGTGTGGCTGGCAGGGAGGAAGGCTAAAAGGCACATCACTTGTATTAACTTATTTAGACTCCTGTGTGAACAAAATGTTCTCGGTGTCAGTCTATCAAAGTGTCACCACGAGCGCAGCCTAACAGAGCCTCGAGACATGAAAGCACAGCTCAGCCAGCCCACAATATGTCTCCTTTCCTCGGAGCTGAGATGCCTGCAAAACCTGATTGCAGATTTAGCTTCCCAAGAGGAAGCTGCTCCTCCCCCCATCCCTGCTCTGCTCCACACAGGGAAGGGAAATTAAAGCCTAGCAGGAGCGGGGCACCTAATAAATACTGGAAAAAAGAGCAGGTTACTGTTGATATTATTGGCTAAATGGATGCAGAGTGTGTGTGCTGCAAATTATGTGGTGAAAAAGTCCATGGAAAAATCATCAGGATGGCTGGAGTTGGGAGTGACATTGAAGTTCATCCAGTTCCCTGCCATGCAGGGACACCTTCCACTATCCCAGGTGGCTCCAGCCTGGCCTTGGACACTCCAGGGGCAGCCAGAGCTGCTCTGGGCACCCTGTGCTGGTGTCTGATCACCTCACTGTACCATGGTGCTGGAGCAGCACAGCCCTGAGAGCTCCAGGCAGAAGTTTAGGAAACACAAACACAGACACACTTCTCCATCAGCAACAGGCTGGGATCCACTGGGAGCTCAGGACACAACTGGAGATGTTCCTCACATATGCCCTCTTAGGCATGTTTACACCCAGGTTCAAACACTGTTTTTCTCTGCCCAGTATCATGCTTCAGACAAGATTCTTTGGAGTCCAGTCCTCAGTTCCCTCCAGCTCTCAAACTCCTGCTTCCCACTGCGGTTACCAGTGGTACAGGACACAAAGAGAATTCAACTCATTTTTATTCCCCTGCACTACACCACTGTGACAGTAACCAGTGAAGTCTTTAATTGCTAGTTTCACTTTGACCAGAACTAACATAAATCTCAACAAATGTAATCAAGAAAAATCCTTTACCACCAAAACACGCTCCTTTTTTTAGCAGATATAATTGAAGTCCCTTGATTTGGCAAACTCCTGAATCCTATTAGCATTAGCAATCGGATCAGGGCAAATTAATACTCAAGGAAAATGGTGACTTTGGGTGCTGCTGCAGTGCTGGGGGCTGCTCAGGAATATCAAGTGAGAGGATTAAAGCTTCCCTCAATCTCCTACAAGGATGATTACATTGGATCTCTCAGGTGACAGATTTCTTGTGTTATGCCTGAGGAGTGTCAGAGTCAAGACTGCAGAAAACAAATAACGGTGACAAAAGTTGTTCATCACTGTGAGTTCTCCCTGTGCCACAGAGGGCTTTTCCACTGCCTCAAGCACAGGAATTCCCTTTGAACTTGAGATGTGAACAATCCACACAAGATTAGAATCTTCAATGAGATGATGATCTGTTTGCAGCTCTGGGGGAAGCCCCTGGAGCGGGATGTCTGTCCCACACACATCCCTGGGGACACACATGGGTCTGCTGTGACAGAGTGATCCTGGGAGATGCTGGGCCACTAAAGGAGCAAAGCAGGAAGGGAAACAATCCTCCCCTGGCCCCCCAGGGCATCCATGCCCCTGTCTGGTTAACAACCCAGCAAGGAATTCACCTTTTTCCTCCCTGCAGGAATGTGGGAACTCCCACACAGAGACTCCAAATGTGACAAGTCTGGGAGAAAATTGAGGAGTCTCTTCTGAAAACCAACTTGTGCAGCTGCTTTAGAAACCACATGCAAGAAAAGCCCCCTTTGAACCTGCAAAACCTTCCCCTTGCAGCACCTTGTGCCTGGCCATGGGATGTGCTCACACAGCAGGAAGGGACCTCACCACAACCCAAACCCAAGGCACTCTCCTTGCTGGACAAAGTGTGATTCTCATTCCCCAGATTCTTCCCGTTTCAGTTTGGGCCACAAAAGCCTGTGAGTAATTTGCCAGCAGCCTCCCCTGTGGCCTGGGCAGGCTGGGAACACGCCTGACTAATCCAGAGAGGGTTATGTGCAATGACTTCTATTTATGTAACACCCAAAGTTCAGGGCTATTTTTAACCCTGGCCTTCCCTCCACCGACAGCCAGGGCCCTGTCAAGACACCTTTGGTGACGTCAAGCGCTGGCAGGGCCGGTGGCACTCACAGGAGGACACCAGCAACCATTCCCCTTCACCGTGAGGAGCTCCTCTCCTCCATCTCCCCCCAGCTGGCTCAGACGTCACCAACGCCTCCCAGCTGCCTCTCCCTGGCCACCTTTCCCACCAGGATGTCACCTGAAATGTCACTGCAGTTCCTCTGCCACGCAACTGTGGGTGCCACCAACCACTGCACACTGTCCTGCACAGGTTCTGTTTGCTAAATTGCATCACAAAAAAACCCCTCTCCAGCGTGTGGTTTTTGAGTTCCTGCATCTCCAAGACAGGCCACGGCCTGTCTGATGCTTTTTTGATGCTTTAATGTCTCAGGAAGGTTGAAGAAGCCCCATTTTCAACAAAACACTGACTCAAAGTAACACATTTTAAAGTTCAGGTTGTGATATGGAAGAAAAAAAAGCCTCTAAAGTGCTGTTCTGCACTATAAATGTTCTTTTTTTTATTGCTTATAAAAATAGGAAGGTGTGATTATTGAGGCCTCCCCTGCATCAGAAACAGGCAGCCAAGTGAAAACTTTAAGAATTCTTATTTTACTATTGAATTTCAGAAAAAAAAAATTATACTTTTAAATGTGCATTATAGCTGGAGGACTGCCTTGCTCCCAGCTGGGGAATTTTAACTCAGCAGGCATCGTGTGTTAATCATGGTATTTAGAAACAAAACCTGATGAGACAAAACATTCATTTTTGAGGCTTTTCTATACCCTTTAATCCATAAATCAAAAGTCAGGGAATGGTTTGGTTTCATCGCATCGCATGCACAATGGCACAGGCATAAAAAACCTGTGCTCAAGAATTCCAGAATCCCAGCTCTTCACTTCTGATTTGGTTTCTGAACATACACATGAATAATTTGATTAATGCAGTGCAGCTTCCAAGATAAAAGTGTCAGGCACCCCCCAATCGATTCCCATGCAGTGAGAAGTTGGAATTCCTTCTTAATTGGTGCCGTGACACTGATGAGATTGGTGAGGGGCCAGAAGTGAAACATAATCCATGAGTTTAACATGGACTCTCTGTGTGACAAAGAAGATGAGGAAAATCAAGGTGCTGCTCAGGAGAAGCACAAAGGCTGCCTTAGACTGGGGTCCTGCCTCACATGTACCTTTCTTGGGAAGAGCAGCAATTTCCTGACTCCCTCCACATGTGGGATTTTGGCATTAATGATCCCACTAATGGATCTTGGAGAATCACAAATATTAGAGCTTGAGGAGGTCACAGAGGGATCTCACCTGGATAATCTCCATTTATAAAAAAATCCATTAAAAATAAAAGGCTTTCATGACAGCACAGAAAGAAATATTGAAGAAAACACTACCCCTCGAGCCAATCGATTCCCAAAACTGCAGGGGAAATTATTATCCTTGTTAATGGTGAGAAACTGAACCCTGGAGCAACTAAATAACCTGTAAAGAGCAGCCAGTGACAGCAGCAGTAGTGAAAGGCACAAGGCACTCCACAAAGCCCAGCCTGGATAAAACAACCTCAGTTAACACCAGCTGGATGGAAAAGTCTGTGTCAAACTTTCTACTTTCAGTCCAGTAAATTCTGGGAAAAGTTTAAGAATCCATAAGAATCCAAAGAGGCCAGAAATATTAGTGAGGAGAAAAGGTGGCTGAGGGGCTGGGAAGGGAATGGAGAATCCCTGAGGAGCTGGGAAGGGAATGGAGAATCCCTGAGGAGCTGGGAAGGGAATGGAGAATCCCTGAGGAGCTGGGAAGGGAATGGAGAATCCCTGAGGAGCTGGGAAGGGAATGGAGAATCCCTGAGGAGATGGGAAGGGGCTCAGGCTGGAGCAAAGGAGGCTCAGGGGCCCTTGTGGCTCTGCACAGCTCCTGCCAGGAGGGCACAGGTCCCAGGGAACAGGGACAGGAGCAGAGGGAAAGGCCTCAGGCTGGGCCAGGGCAGCTCAGGGTGGATTTTGGGAACAATTTCCTCATGGAAAGGTTTGTCCAGGCCTGGCACAGCTGCCCAGGGCAGTTTGGAGTCCCCATCCCTGGAAGGATTCAAAATCCACGTGGATGTGGCACTTGGGGACATGGGGCAGGGCAGTGCTGGGCTGGACTCGACCTTTTCACAGAATTCACAGAATGACCAGGCTGGAAGAGACCTTCAAAATCATTGAGTCCAACCCAGCCCCAACCCCTCAACTCAACCCTGGCACCCAGAGCCACATCCAGGCTTTGTTAAACACACCCAGGGATGGAGACTCCACCACCTCCCTGGGCAGCCATTCCAGAACTTTATCACTCTATTTTCCCTGATATCCAACCTGTATTTCCCTTGAGGCTGTGTGCTCTGGCTGTGTCAGTGCTGCTGGAGAAAGAGCCCAGCCCCAGCTGAGCACAGGCACCTTTCAGGAGCTGCAGAGAGTGATGGGGGCAGCCCTGAGTCTCCTTTTCTCCAGGCTGAGCACCCCCAGCTCCCTCAGGGGTTCCTCTCAGGGTTTGTGTTCCCAGCCCCTCTGGGTGTGCTCAGTGTCCCAAGGTCCTTCCCAAGCTGAGGGCCCAGAGCTGGGCACAGCACTCAGGGTGTGCCCTCAAACCTCACAAATTCCCAACCTTTCCAACCTCACCAATTCCATGGCTCCATGACTGTGGGGCTGGAGGAGGGATGGATTTGGCTAATTGCTCACCAGAGGCTGCCAGCAGCCCACGCTGGCTGATGCAGTAGCAGGCACGACACTGATTTTATTACCTGCCTGTCAAGTCACATCTCAGCCATGCACTAAGCTCTAATCTGTTCTCCAGACACTTAATTCACCGAAGATGCTTCTAATAAAAGCGAACTCAGCTGCTCTCTGAAGCCTTTTCTCATCATTCCAGGAGATAGGATGCAAATTCTGCGATATCAAATACTTATGAACCCTTGGCACTCTCTTCTCTTAGAAATGCTGGGGTTTTTCAACTCCCAGCAACAACAGCTCAGCCAGAGATAGAAGTGAAGTGGCAAACGCTTTATTCCTGATCATTTAAGGAAGTTTTGATAAAACTCAGAAGAGCTGAAGTGTCTGTGCTGTTAAGCCCAGGAAAATGAAATCTGGCAGACGAGTCCACTCAGGTCACAGTAAATACTGAGTTTCTCATGAAATTCAATCCCTGTACAGGCAAATTATACCCAGGGAGCAGCCCAGGCTGGAGAGAGGCAGAGCTGCCTCATTTACCCACGAGCTCCAGGGAGCTCCAGCTTCCCTTTCCTGAGTCCCTGATGCTGCCAGACAAACTCTGCTGAAAAGCAGAGTTTATGCAGAATTCCAGGCTGAGGTATTGAGAACCCTTGGACATATCCATTTTGCTACAGTTCCAGGTACTGCATCCTCAAGTGAGTAAATATAAATACATGTGTATATAGTTATTTTTAAGGGGGAAAATCCCCATTGAATAGGTATCACCATAGCAATGGCTTTGTGTTCAGCAAGAGGCTGAAACCCTCAACAAACACAGACAAATAAATATTAACAAGAGTGATGCACCTACCCAGATGGTGAATTAAATGTGCAGAGGTGGCTTGATTTCTTAAATCACCTGATTTCTAAAAGCTCTCTGCAGGCACACTTTTGTTTTAAGAGAAAGCAAATTCATTTTAGAGAATCATGGGATGGTGTGGGTTGGAAGGGACACCAAAGACCATCTCATCCCATGGGCAGGGACACCTTCCCTAGAGCAGGTTGCTCCAAGTCCCATCCAACCTGGCACAGAATTTCTCCAGGAATATCCCTCTTAAATGTTTTTTGGGAACACTGAAGGGAACACATGAACACATGCTTGGGGTACTTACCCAGGTTGTACCACATGTCCCTGATCTCAAACCCAATCTGCCTCCTCATGTCCCCGTACCTTGAAAAGGAAAACAAAACCAGCATTAAAACAAAAGAAATCCAAGACCTACAAAGAGAAAAATCTCATTTCCAAATCAGATTCACAGCCTTAAAAAAGGGAAGAAATTCCAGAACAGGTTCTCAAATGGGACCCACACTACTGAGATTACCTGGCTACCCCCACCAGCTCAGCAATGCTGCTGTCAACACCAAAATTTGGGGAAAAATTTGGGGGAAAAAGGTTTCCAGCCCAGCAATTCCAACATCCCACGGTCCCAGGCAGAGGTGGGAGCCCACCCACCCTAAAGCTGGTGCACCAACACCTCCCATGTCCCATCAGGGTCATTTTCCAGTCCCCCCCTCTGCTCAGGAAAGATTTAATGAGTGGAAATGATCCCATTAATGATGGCATCAGAACCCTAACGAGCTCCAAGGATGCATTTGCTCCATGGAATATTTGCAAGTTAAAGATCATTACTTAAATAACAAGATGAGCCAAACTTTAATATCTGGCAACTTGTAGGATTTCTGGGGGATAATAGTGAGACAGCCAGTCATTAATATGGATTAAAGGGAATCATCTGCATCATTAAGAATCTGCTATTATCTAATGCTTAAATGCAGTGTTTAGCAAAACCTACAAATTACAATAATTAAATTTTAATTATTAAATATTTGACATTTTAATTGAAATATGTACTTAAAAAGATGGGTGAGTGTGATATTGAATTAACTGATTAATTACATCCCTTTTGACACAGAAGTGCCTTCACACAGCAATGAAAGTGCCTCCAGACCATGCATTTATTGAATCTCAAATTTATTGTCTTGATTCCTGTCTCCAAAACCTGATTAAACTGAAAATAACAATTTGCAAATTCATTATAAACAAAGATTTACGATTTTGCAAACTTTATTAAGCAACCACTTCAAATTACTTAATTTATTTACTTATATTAGCAGTGAGAAATGCCTGTTGATTCCTTGAATTCTTTCAGTGAGATAAACTGCTCTCTTTATTATAAAAATCACTCCAAGAAAATTTGTGCCTGTGGTTCTCATCCTGATAAAGAGGAACTATCAGTCCACAAATGTATTTGACAGCAATTTCCAGCCCAATTCCAGCTCAGCTTCTGGCTCTTTGTTCAGGTCAGGAGTCTGAGCTGGGCTAAAATGCTCTCGTAGGTGCTGGGCAGAGAGAGCGAAGGGATTCTAAATTTAATTAAATAAAATTTACCTGCAAAACCATCTCAATTTCCTAAATAAAATATACCTGCCTTTATAATGCCAGCTCAATTTCCTTAAATAAAATACACCTGGCTCTGCAACACCAGCTCAATTTCCTTAAAAAACCCTTTATCTATAATGTTATTTATGGTATTTACAGCACAAGCCCCAAACCCTGGGCTCTGCTTGACACCACTTTTCCACTGAACTTGTAAATATTCCTGTTTCATCAAGGAAGCCCCAGGTAGAGCAGATCCTAAAGTGCTTTAAAATTCTCTTTCAAGGCTCAGGTAGAGCAGAGCTTCCAAAGGAAACACCTCGAAACTCAGGAGGGAGTGGTGGAGTTTGCAGGGCAAAACTTGGCTCCTATAAAAAGGGATGGGATGTGGAGCCCTTCCTGAATTTTCTGGTCAAAACCCAAAAGCCACACGAGCAAAAAGCCTTTAAAACCAAATCACTGCAGCAGTGCTGAACTGTCCCCAGTCCCCCTGGGAGTTCTCTTATCATAATAATAGACAGAAAGGCCTGGATTGGGAAGGAGAAGGGATACAAAATGCATTTTCTTTCTCTATATAGACACATTTTATTCAGTGTACACACCAGAAGCCTGAGCAGTGCTTGCTCAGGGAATCACAGCTTGGAAATTCCCCATTTTTGTGACCTCACAGGCTGTGGGAACACCTGGCTTTTCCAGCTGCTCTTCCCAAATAGAAAAAGAATCCACACACTCTGTCTGAAATCCCAGCACTGGCTCTTTTCAGAGCTTGGTGTTTAGTTAAGTAATAATAAGGTCACTACAGTGGAACACCAATAAAAGGCAGGAGAAATATCAACAGGACCAGGGGGAAATGGCCTCAAGTTATGCCAGGGGAGGTTAAATGGAGAGCTGGGAAAAATTCCTCACTCAGAGGGTGGGCAGGCATTGGAACTGGCTGTGCAGGGGGAGTTTCCCACCCCTGGAGGGATTTAAAAGCTGCAAGGACGTGGCACTGGGGGACCTGGGGCAGTGGTGGCCTTGCACTCCATGACCTTAGAGGTTTTTCCACCCTTAATCACTCTGTTTAAACAAAATCTTCACGATCCACTCTCATTTCCAGGCTTTTTCCCCTCTTTTGACAGCTCTCCTTTGCTGTGGGACTCTGACTGGCAGTGGGGTGGTTGGAGGCAGGGAATGATCCCCTAGAAGGAGGAAATGGCTGCATCCATCCCAACCCATCCTTCAGGGACAGCCCAGTGGAAAAGGCTGGAGCACCAAAATTCCCTCTCAACAAAGTCAGGGATGAACAATAAAGAGCAGACATAAAATGAGATTCGAAGAAGCACAAAGCTGAAGTGCTTTCAAAATGCAGTTTTATAACATGTGAACATGAGAATCTTGACTTTCTGAGCATCCTGCGGCAGCAAACACTGAATTCATCCCTAATGAATGGTGAAATTCAGATCTCCATGCCAGGGCAGAAACACACACAACACTTGATTCATGTTTTTCAACCCAACCTTTCATTATCCCCTGATTGCATCTCAATTGGAATAGATTTAGCAAAGAAATTAAACTGAAATTATGGCAATAGACCTCGAGTTCTTGGCCACGATTTAGATGATGAGCAGGACTTACTTGTTAAGGATTTTTGCTCTTTTAGCACTTGAAAAATTCTCCAGTTGTAAAGATTCTTGTGTAAGAAAAGCAACAGCCAGGTGGAAATAGTTGTTCCAGAGCTGCAAGCCCCCAAAATGACAAGAAGAAATTCCATTAATTCTTTGAAATGTTTCTCTACACACCTACAAAACAACTTAAAAGTCTCTAAATTATGCACATAAATATTTAAAGGAGAAAAGAACAGACACCACAGAGATGGTGTGTCTTGATAAATTCTTAATACAGCTCCTTGTTGCCTTTATGTTTCCAACAAATATTTCCCAGCTACAAATCCCAATTCTTTGTGTTTTGATGATTCAGGCAGAATCCCAAGCCAAACCCTGCTGTGATTCTGTGATTCTGTGACAAGACCCACAAGTCAGGAATGGATCACAACACCTGCTGAGCCTGGAATGATTTAACTGGGATAACTGGGGTTCACAGCCATGAATAAACCATAAATACACCCCCAAAACCACACAGAGCAGAAATTTATTACATTAATATCATTTTTTCCATTCAAACAGAGAGTTTTTTCTTACCTGTAACTCAAAGTTGGTTTGATCAAGGAATTTTTTGTTTAGCATATCTGCATACTGATTAATTGCTCGCAGGAAGACTCTGAAAGATCAAGAGAAAATTACATAATTACACACTTCTGGGCTACCTTTGTATATTTGGCATCCCAATTAGACACAAAATCTGAGTCTGTCTGGAAAGTGGAATTTGAGGCTGATACTTGAAAAGCAGTGTGATCTCACCACTGGTAAGTGTACAGAATTCTATGCAGATGTTCTCCAAATTAATCAAGTAAATTAGCATATGCAGAAACAGAGGGAGTGTTTGGGATAAAATCACTTGTCTTTAAAATATCTTTTCATAATCAAGAGATCATTAAAAATTCAGTTTATTAGCACTATATAGACGTAATTTTTTAAAGTTACAGTGTTGTGTCTAAGCCAGACGTGCAACTGTATCTTGTATTTTGTATTTTAACTTTAAGGTCAAGAAAAACATGTTTTTAAACACATGAAGTAAAAAAAAAAAACAAACCTCCACTTATGGCACAACAGAAATGCTGAAGGACAGTCTTTAGATCATTGTTCACTGCTCTATTTCCAAAATGCTAATTCAGTACCCACTGTAGCTTATAGAGTTTCTAAAACACCTCTTAAATTGCAAAAAGACTTGGCCTGACAGGCTTGAAAGAGAAAACCAAATGGCACAGGAGAAGTAGGGCACTACATATTCATGGTGCTGAAAAATAAACTGATTATTCCTTGGTAGCCTGATCTCCATTTTCAAAACAAACATGAGATTCCCCCTGCAAACTCCGAATTTATGCTGTGCAGCTGCCAGGAAATGCCCAGACAAATGAGCTGCTCCTTGGAGAAGGCTGGGGGAGAGATTTGTGTCTCCTCAGAGTCCCCAAAAATGATGAAAAAGCCCTCCTGACTTGTTCTGGGTTTGCTTTTTCCCCACCCCCAAAACCAATATTGAAAAAGAAAGTTCACTACTGCAAATAAAAATATTATTTTCCTTCAGGCTGGCCAATTAAAAAAAAAGAAAAAAAAAGCAGAATTATTTAAAACAAACCAGCTAGAAAGGGTTTGTACTGAATTTCGGATACATAGCAATTTCTCCTGAAAAAAAAAAAAATTAATATTTAGCTGAAAGTTTGGTATCCAAGAGAAAAGAAGCCTCCAGATAATCCAACATGATGGAAACAGACATTATTTATAAATATTTATATATTTATATATGGGCAATATGTTGCCAAGAGATTATTTATGAACATATTGATGTATTTGTATAAATATATCAACATGTACATACATTCCTAAATATTTCAATATGTACATAAATTTATCAGGATGCTAAGAGAGTTTATTTATTTATATATTGAAATAAATTAATAAAGGGAAAAATGTGATGCCACTGGGATGTATCTGTAGTGTAAGGTCAGATCATCCCCATGGCAGAATTATGGAGGAGAAAGAAAGGATCTAAATGGGAAAACTAAAATTAAATTTCGAAAGGAAAACAGAAAAAGAATTAAAATATGAAAGTATTTTTAAGATACAAGCAAATATACATAAAAACCAAGTACACATATATATATACACAAGTGTTTTATAATATTATTCTTTATAACTAAGATGCCAGAGACATCTCTGCACTTGCACCCAGCACAGCCAAGGAGGAATTTCAGCCCTTCAGTGTCTTTATCAGTGTTTTGGGCAAGCACTCCATTAAGAGATTTTATAAATGAGCTGAATCCAACACACAAATGAACACCCTGCATTGCTCCAAAATATATGGATTGGAGATCTGTGATTCAATTACTGAGCTGTAGCACAAACTTAGATTGAGATCGAGCTTATCTGTGTGATCACACAATCACCGGTTTTATCCCCTCCTTAGCCCTGCTTTGCCTTGTGCTTTTGTTAGCTGGTAATACCAGGAGATCTGTAAATCTTCCCCCAAAATTAACAATTTAACGTGGTGCAGGGGCCATCCCAGGCTGCTTCCTCATGGATATAAAACTGGTTCCAACTCAGGCAGGATTGTGCCTCCAGCTTAATGATGCTGCCTTAGGCCATCACTGCAATGTATTCAATCTGCTCCATCTAATTAAGCTTTGGCACAATCTCATTACTTCATATACCATTATTTTTCTTTAAATTGTAACTCTCATTTTTCCCTTATATTAATTCCAGGGAATACCAACAAAGAATAAATAATACAAATTCTGCTGTGTTTGCCACTGAAAAAGGAGCAGAGCACAGGACATGTGTTCAACTGGAGCTGGAATTAAACAACCCCTGGGCATCAGGGGGGGTTCAGGAAGCCAGAAATTCCTTCAATTTTTCATAAAGGAACATCCCAAAGAAGAGATGGAGAGACTTAACGTTGATTTCTGAATTACTGAAATCCCAATTTATTTTTGATTTGATCAATCCTTCTGTGACTGGATAAAACACTTCCTACATAGGTCAGTGGAGAAATCCCAGTGACAGTCAACAGAACATCATCATCATCATCACCAACATCATCATTATTATTATTATTTCTTCTTTTACCACTACTACTCTTATTCCCACAACTACAATTATTACTACAGTCTATCTTCATTTGCAAATCAAATGTCATGCCAACCTCACAGCACTTTGCAGGATATTTCAGCACCTCCAGTGCCACGAGCAAAGAGCAAAATTAAGATGGTTTTTATCTAATGAAGTTAATTTTTAAAATATATTTATTCAAATATTGACAAGAAGAAGTAGCAAGTTGCAAGATCACTACTCTGAAGAGAGAGAATTTCCACAGTAAAAAACCATGCTGGATGGATTCTTGGCTGGAACCTGGGCAACGTTTTGTTATCACCTGGGAAGTTGCTGCAACTCATGAATATAAAAACGGTTCAGGTTTATGCCCAAATAAAAAATGAAAGAGCAAGCTGAAATACTTTATCATTCCAGGTGTTAGTTAAATCCTCCTCCTCCTCCTTCAAAGCAGGTCCTGACAATTGTCAGGAACTTCACTGTCAAAAGTTGGAGAAAACGGAAAATGAAGCAAATGAGGCTCTTCAGAATAAGTGGAATTAACCCAAAAGCAACAGTTCTGTATGAAGAAGAAGGGAATTGGCTGCTGGAACACTCTCAAGGATAAAAGGTGGACTTGGACATCACTGGGCCAAGGGATAAATAATCCAAACTCTCAGCTGGAGAGCATCCCTTGCAGTGCCAGCCCTTATCTCACTGTAATTAATAACCAAGATTGGCTCCCAGTTGCGTGTGCATAAAAAGAAGTGCTCTTCTTGAAATTCAGTTTCAATGAACAAAAGAATTTATTATCCATGTCAGGAAGAGCCACAGAAGTTAAACTTTGAAAAAGGGAGAAGTTCAGAGCCTGGAACCCAACACAATGGACTGTGCTGCCATGTAAGACAACAAAACCTAATCCGAATGTATTGGGAAAGATTTGTGAGACAAAAGACTTTATCAACCCAATTAAAAGCAGGAAATTAACATTTTCTATGATGTGATTGGAATAGAAGGAATATGATTACAGAAGGAAGTCACTCCAGGATATGCTGAAGAAAGAAGAGCATAAAAATCCACCAAAGAACAAAATCAACCGCCTGGACAGAGGAGGTTTTTGTGTGAACCCTGGGGAAGGGGGGATGGGGACGGCTCCAAGGGCATCCAGAGATTTCTGTTGTAGTTTGATCCTCTGAGGCAGGGACTGTCCTCTTACTCTGTGTTTAGAGACCTTCCACAGAGCAGAATCAGAACCAGTTTGGTTGGCAGGGACCTTAAATCCCATCCTTTCCCACCCTACCCATGGCAGGGACACCTTCCACTGTCCCAGGCTGCTCCAGCCTGGCCTTGGGCAGTGCCAGGGATCCAGGGGCAGCCCCAGCTGCTCTGGGCACCTGTGCCAGGGCTGCCCACCCCCTCAGGGAACAATTCCCAATTCCCAATATCCCATCTAAATCCACTCGCTTTCAGCTTAATTTCCCCTCTTTCCTCCCTTGTCCAAAGTCTCTCTCCAGCTCTCCTGGAGCCCCTGAGAGAGGCTTTAAGATGTCCCCAAAACCTTTTCTCTGTCACCAGGACTTTTTGGCATTTGATCCCTGTTTATGCATTTCCTGATCAGATCTGTATCAGCTCTCCATGATCCAGCAGGAAAAGTGAATTGCTCACCACCTTCTGAATGTGACATAAAACTATGGCTGGGAGCTCAGGTGAGAGAAGGCAGGGAAAAGGAGATGGAGAAACCACGGCAAAGGTAAATTAGGAAATACAGGTCATAAAAAGCAAAAATTCTCAAAAGAACCAAACCAAAAATCCAGGTGACCAAATCTCAGTGACCTGCTTGGGTCCATTCACCTTGCCCTGCCTCAGGCAGTTCTGATTTCTCCCCTTTATGGCTCTCACTCCAGAGTTCATCCATCCAGGAGTGTGCTGCTGGTTCATGAACTGACTTCAATTTCAACCCCTGACTCCTGGGAATGTTTCCTGATATTGATTATTATTCACTTCCACTGGGCCCAGAGGTGCTTAATTGGTTTGTGGATGCAGAGATTGCTTCACCAAACAGAGCAAAAATTAATGGTTGGATTCTGCAGTTTTCCAAAAGGTCCTTTTTTCCCTCCAAACAACCTCACTGCCTCCAGGAGGTGGGAACATACATCAAACCCTGACTTCCAGTGGCAATTGTAAATGAAGGAGGGACAGAGGGATTTGATTTATAAATGGAACAGGAGTCACTGTGCCAAACAACTTATTTTTTTAGCCCTTTCTCAAGTTCAGTCGTTTTTTATTCTGCCCTTCTTCCTCCTAATTAGTCAAGTGCCCTGATTTGTTCGTGTTTAAAAACATTTTGTGCCCTGTTTTCTCTCACTCAGTTCTGACACTGTTGGAAAGTATTTCCAGGAGCTCCAGGAGCTGAGTGAAGTTGGGTACAGGATGTAACACCCATCCAACTGCCTCTGCAGAAATAATCCAAAGAGAAACATTTAAAAAGTGGAAATATTTTTACCATTATGCCATTTGGCACATTATTTAGTTAGCTCCAGTACCCAAGGATTTGGATTTACATTGTGAGTGTTTATGCAAAGTATTTCTGACAGAAAAAGAAGCAATACAAACTAGGAATGTCCTCCCCACTATTTTTCCTTAAGCAAACATCAAAAAGAAAGAAAGAAAAAGAATGAGAAAATGACTTCCTTAATGGCAGAGTGATTATCTAAACAAGAATACACAGGTGATACACTTAAAATGATTTTGGTTTAGGTGATAATTTGATAAAAGAGAGGGAATTTGCAGTGAGGTTCTAAAAGGCACTATTATGATGTCATTTCAGTTAATTCAGATGGAAGGATAATGAATGCTTTACTGCAGCTGATCAGCCTTCCTGCACATCATCACGCTCCCCATGCCTGAGCTCTGCTTCTCTGGGACACAAATTCCATGTGCTAATGGGAGCCAGAGTCCTCTTCTCTTGTCAGGCTGGGTGGGAAACAACAGCCCCAGACCTGGAAACCCCAGAGAGAACCCAAACCCCAGCAAAGGTTTAGGAAGGCACCAACAGCCCAGCAAAGCCTCTTCTGAACAGCCCTCATCTCAAACCCCTCCATCCCTCTTGCTGTTTTAAACAGATTTTTCCTACTTATAAATTAAAAAAATAAAATTTCCCCGGTATTCAACCTAAATCTCTGCTGGTGCAATCTGAGGCCGTTCCCTCTGCTCCTGTCCCTGTTCCCTGGGACCTGTCCCCTCCTGGCAGGAGCTGTGCAGAGCCACAAGGACCCCCTGAGCCTCCTTTGCTCCAGCCTGAGCCCCTTCCCAGCTCCTCAGGGATTCTCCATTCCCTTCCCAGCTCCTCAGGGATTCTCCATTCCCTTCCCAGCTCCTCAGGGATTCTCCATTCCCTTCCCAGCTCCTCAGGGATTCTCCATTCCCTTCCCAGCTCCCTCAGGGATTCTCCATTCCCTTCCCAGCTCCTCAGGGATTCTCCATTCCCTTCCCAGCTCCTCAGGGATTCTCCATTCCTTTCCCAGCTCCTCAGGGATTCTCCAGCCCCTTCCCAGCTCCTCAGGGATTCTCCAGCCCCTTCCCAGCTCCATTTCCTTCCCTGGAAACCCTCCAGCCCCTCCATGTTTGTCTTGTTGAGAAGGGTCCAAAACTGCCCCCAGTGTCTCACCACAGGAGACTCAAAGTCATTTCAATGGCTCAGCCTGGAGGTACCCTTGCATCTCCCCCAGTTTTCTCCTTTCCGAAATTTTGTCTCTTTTCTTTCCCTCTTCACCTGCCTTTGCACCTCCAGGCCTACCAGCTGCTCACCACTAACAAATTAATTTAATTCAACATTTCTTTATATGTACACATCCCTGCCCATTCCGCTTCTTTCTCTTAAAGAACATTTAAAAGGTGTTTAAAAGATTCCTTGCAACATCCTCTAATTCAGCAGGCTAAAGAGCAGTCAAAACTTAAAAAAAAAAAAAAGAATAAAACCTAAATCCTTGATCATTTGCTGCCTTTTGAATTACAATTCCTGGGCTGAGGATGATAATAGCAGAGAGTAATCCCAAAGAAGACTTGCTACTAAATACCCACATTAGCATAATCTCCTCATAATGCCTGCTCCACAGCAGCACAGGTGCTCCGTGTCACTTTATTAACCTATTTTCTAATAAATATTTCAGCCCCAGCTTTAGCACATTATCTCTAATCACTGATAGCTCTCCCCTCGTTTGTATTCCGGGCTGGTGCCCTCTGAAACAAAGGGGACAGGTGAATGAAAAATCACTGAGTTACAAAAGCTGAAGGACAAACTTGTGGGCTGACTCCCAACAAGCAGGAGGCACAAGGGGTTCTGTGTCCAAGGTGTCTCTGTGGCACAGCTCAGGGCTGTGGCCAGGTGGGGTTTGGTCTCTCCAAGGGTTGGATCTGCTTGGATAGCCACGGATCTGACTGACCTCACTCTGCTCCTGCCTTGCCTTCGTGGCTGAGGTCTCAGCTGTGGTTTTTGGATGACTTTGAGTGCAGGAAAGAAGAGGCTTTAGCCTTCTGTCCTCTTTCCCAAAGCAACTTTGCCTCCTGGAATTTTATCTCCATGGATAGAATAGTCCCTACTCAATTTCAGCACCTGGAGAATTTTATGGCAGAGCAATAAAAGCTTGGAAATTATGTTTTCTAATGGAAATGCTAGCAGACAATTTAATTTAGGAGGTTTTAGCTAAGGCTACAATGCTGGCAATGTAGCATCTCTTGCAAGTGGACAGTGTTACTATTCCTCTACTCCAAAGTTATTATTCTAAAGGAGGCAGACTTGCTGAATTCCAAGAGACTTTCTATTGTGGCAGCTGGCAAAAACTCCCAGCAGAGCTTGTAATTTCAAACAAATGTAATTTGTTGGAGTGCTGCTGGAAGGGATCTGTGCCATCAGGTGAGTTATTAAACAAGCATTTCATTGTAGTGCAATGCTCAGTAAAATGCAGAAAGCCTTTGCTAGGAACGGAAATCATCACCTTCCCCTTGCAAAGATCAGAGAATTCCAGAAGGGTTTGGGTGGGAAGGGACTTTAAAGATCACCCAGTGCCACCCTACCATGGCAGGGACACTTCCCACTGTGCCAGGTGCTCCAGCCTGGCCTTGGAGCTTCTCTGTGCTAGGGCCTCACCACCCAACTTTTCACCTCAGTTCTTGTTTTGACTTGATTCCACAAAGGAATCCAATCACTTTTTGCAGAGGTAAAAATCAATATAGAAGAAGTTGGTGTTTTTTCTTCCCTGTTGCAATGCTTTTTACACAAACATTCAGTCCAGAAAGAGAAATAAAGAGAAGTAATTCACAGAAAGGTTGGGAAAGGACATGACAGGCAAATTTTCCTGCAAAGCATGGAAGTTCTGGCTGAATTTGGCAAAAAGTTTTCAGATACTTGACAGTGCTGCAGGGTTTGCAGCAGGGGAGCCTCCCTGGCTCTGTGCTGACAGCACTGGCCTCTGCTCCTTCCCCATTTCCATGGATACTGCAGGTGATTAAGGCCATTTTAGCTACTTATGGATAAATCAATAGAATTGATCTGCTACATTTCAAATTATTTGGCATTCTCATCCATCTTGCCATCAACTGGGAAGACAATTGCACCTGGCTAAACAAATGTCCTGATGTTGCTTGGAAAAGAATCTCTCTTTTTTCCTGCAGGTACTTAATTTATCAAATTCCACCAGAGAATAGCAATGAGGAAAAAGAAAGCAATCTGCAAAGGTTGGGTTATCACCTCTTCAGTGCTGGGGTCACCAATCAGGGTTGTTCAGAAATTCCATTTGCTGAAGTTTCCCCCAAAATGTGAAGTTCATTCTGATGGCAGAAAGTTTCCACGGGAGCTGAATGATCCCAATGCCTTACCACGACTTTTATTTTCCAACCCAAGCAATCACAAGCACAGAGGCACTGCCCAGAAGAGCTGAACCCTCACAGAACTGGAGTCCATCTGCCCAGCAAGCAGAGACTCCCTGGGAAGAGGTTAAAATGTGATTTCTTGTAAGAGATGAGCAGGATAAACCGCAGCAGCTGCTCTGCCGGGCTGTGCCACGGCTGCTGACAGCTTTGTGAAGGAAACACTAATGCTGCAAAGTACAACA
This sequence comes from Calcarius lapponicus, assembly GCA_039654755.1. Classification (NCBI taxonomy): domain Eukaryota; kingdom Metazoa; phylum Chordata; class Aves; order Passeriformes; family Fringillidae; genus Calcarius; species Calcarius lapponicus. The sequence continues at coordinate 32,634,278 of CM077469.1, read as the reverse complement.
CCGTCCTGCTGCAGCTTTAGGTAAGCCTGTGCTTGATCCAAAGGGTGGCCTTCAGATATTAAAGTGACACAGAAGGTTTCAGGGAGGCACTGGGCTGCGTGAAGGAGGGAGCCAAGCGAGACGGGAGCTGCGCTCGCCTCCTGTGCCCATCTTGCCTGCCTCACCCAGCTGCCAACCCTGCACAAGATCCTGCTCTGCTGCTCTGCCAGGGCTCCCTCAGCACCCAGCTGCCAACCCTGCACAAGATCCTGTTCTGCTGCTCTTCCAGGGCTCCTTCAGCACCCAGATGCCAACCCTGCACAAGATCCTGCTCTGCTGCTCTTCCAGGGCATCCTCAGCACCTCCCTGACCAACCCTGCACAAGATCCTGCTCTGCTGCTCTTCCACAGCTCCCTCAGCACCCAGCTGCCAACCCTGCAGAAGATCCTGCTCTGCTGCTCTGCCAGGGCTCCCTCAGCACCCAGCTGCCAACCCTGCACAAGATCCTGCTCTGCTGCTCTGCCAGAGCATCCTCAGCACCCAGCTGCCAACCTTGCACAAGATCCCTGCTCTGCTGCTCTGCCAGAGCATCCTCAGCACCCAGATGCCAACCCTGCACAAGATCCCTGCCCTGCTGCTCTTCCACAGCTCCCTCAGCACCTCCCTGACCAACCCCTGCACAAATCCCTGCTTTGCACAGTTTTGGAGATTCTCTTCTTGCTGTGTCCACATTGAAGCAAACTTTTCCATGGCTCTGCCTTGGGAAGGGGAGGATTCACCCAAGGGCAGGTTATTGCACTGTCTCACACTCACCTGTCAGAAATCCAGTTTTAGCCCTGTGGTGTTCCAAAGCACTCTTTGTGTTTCAATAGCCACAGAATTTCCTGTAGATCAACAATCATCTGGCCACACAGCATAATTTAGTAGCTTAAAGAGCTTTCTTGGGATTAACAGAGGGAGTGAAATTAAAGTATTGCATAAAAGAAATCTTCCCAGAGCTCCCTCAGCACCCTGCCTGATCAACCCCTGCACAAGATCCCCGCTCTGCTGCTCTTCCCAGGGCTCCCTCAGCACCCTGCCTGATATCTCTGGAGTGGAATAAATGCTTCACTGGGATGCTTCAACACCTGCCCGTCACAGGAGCCCCCAGCACAGGAGCCCAGTCCCTTGGCAGTGCTGAGCAGCTTTTCTGGCTCTGTGGGAAGGGTTAAATCACCCTGCACACCCCTCTAACAGTCCCAGCACAAAAATCAGCCTGGCAGGGCACACAGTGCCATTGGTAACGTGGGTTTTTCTGTTCTGCAGGGCAGCAGAGGGACATGTCAACCTCACAAGCAGATCCACTGCAGCCTTTCAGCAGGGACCACGCCAAGGTGTGGTTAGGCTCTGTTAGGCTCCAGGCAGGATTCAGTGCTGCCTTGGACATGCCCATCCTGCCCAGAATTTTCCAGCTGGGGATCAGTTTCTGCCTGGTGAAATCAAAGCCCAAGAGGCGAACATGGTCAGGGTCACAAAAACACAGCCAAGTGTGTCAATGGGACAAAGGCTGGGATAAAAAGTGGTTTATATCAAACAAGCAATGAAATAGAATTGGGGATGGAAATGCTTCCCTGTCCCTGGATCCCTGGAAGTGTCCAAGGCTGGGTTGGACAGGGCTTGGAGCACCCTGGGACAGTGGAAGGTGTCTCTGCCGTGGCAGGGGGGGATCTGGATGGGCTTTAAAGTCCCTCCCAAGCCAAACCATTCAGGGATTCCCTGAAATCAGGTTCTCTGCGATTTCTTTTATGCAATACTTTAATTTCACTCCCTCTGTTAATCCCAAGAAAGCTCTTTAAGCTACTAAATTATGCCGTGTGGCCAGATGATTGTTGAACTACAGGAAATTCTGTGGCTATTGAAACACAAAGAGTGCTCTGGAGCACCACAGGGCCAAAAGTGGATTTGTGACAGGTGAGTGTGAGACAGTGCAATAACCTGCCCTTGGGTGAACCCTCCCCTTCCCAAGGCAGAGCCATGGAAAAGTTTGCTTTACTATGGACACAGCAAGAAGAGAATCTCCAAAACTGTGCAAGGCCAATTTCCTTGGAATTTGGGAACGGGAGACCAGCACATTGTAACACCAGCAATCCCACAGTGCACACAGGGGGATGCAGTGCCAGGGAAGTTAATTCCCAGATGCAAAGTATTCCTGAGCCTCACAAAGACCAGACAACCAGGCAGTCCCTTCACACCATCCATGTCCCTGGCCTGGTTCTGCTGCACTGGGGCAAAGGAGAGTTGGGTACAAAGCCCAAATAGCATTTCTGCTCCTTTTATCTTCTTCCCTGGCCTGAATTACACAGTTTGGCTCTCTCCAGATAGAAGATTTATAATGCCAATGGCACTGAAAGCCAGCAGCTTCTCTGGGAGTAGATTGCAATTATCTGATGGGCTCATAGAAGCAAAAAAACCAAAGTGGGGAAAAATTCAGATTAGTCCTGATAGGAGATTTTCTCACCCAGAAAACACAACCAAAGCAAATGTTCAGGTTGATTTTTTTCACCCAATGCTTGTGTATGGAATAACACCTAAAGCCATCCTCATTTTATGGGATTATATTAGGGAATCCCAAAATGGTTTGGGTTGGGATCATAAAGATCATCCCATCCCATTCCATGGGCAGGGATATATTCCACAGGCCAGGTTGCTCCAAACTCATCATTCCAGAACTAAACCAATTCACAATTCCTTCATCCCTGCCTTGAGTGATGTTTGAGCATCCATGTGGGATGGGCAGCAGCGCCTGGTTACTAAAAACTCAGGATATCAGCAAAGCTGGGCCTAGCAAAGCTGGGAATGAGCTGAGCGGGATGCAGGGACTAACACTGGGATGCAGAGGGATGCTGGCATCCAATGACCCATGAAGGGCAAGGAAAAATCTGCTTTTCCAACGGATATTGATGCTTGTGCAGAGCAGATTTGCCAAAGTTTTCAGCTCCATCTGCAGCAGAAATTATGGAAAGCCTGGCAGCAGCCAGGAGTGATCTAGGCCAGCAATGATCAATAGGATCAAAGGTTTATACAAGGTAAAAAGCTCCATTTCCTGGACTTTTTCCAGAGAAATTAAAAGCAGAATGGCACACACAGGTTGTCCAGATTTTAAGTAATTTCATCTTTAACATCAGCAATATCCAGACATTGATCCCTGAAAATGGATCCCAAAGGATACTGAAAGTGGCAGCACAAAACCTGGGATATGATTTACAGTGTTACAACCCGAAGCTTTAGTGTTACAGGAGCCACACAAAAAGCTTTTGCTTTGGATCACACCCAGAGGCCAAAGAGGTTTGAGAGTCACTGCTGAAGAACTAGGGACTGAGAAATTCAGGAATTATTTTCAGCTAAAACCAGTATTTTCAAAGAAAACATGCAATAAGAGTTTCATAAATCATAGCTAAACATTTCAAATTTTTACTTTTTTTCCTAAAAGTGTCACCTGAGATAAAGATTTTTTTTTCCTGCATATTTTAAGACCTTCTTCCTTTTTCTCTCACTTTTTAAGAAATAATTGCCCCTCCCCCTTCATGTTTAGGTTGAGTAATTTAACTTTTTTGAGGGAAACAGTAAAGGGTTTGCGTTTTTTAAAAAAATCTAGATCTACCTTAATATTAATTTTCCTGTATTAAAATTGGGAAATTCTCACTTTATTAGTATTTAAGTTAGATGCTTCTTCCACCCCACACACAGCATTTAATGGTGCAAATGGGCCTCAAAAATTGTGATTCAGTCCAAGACATAAGAGAAAATTAAATGATGACACCACTCCAATGCTGTTCCTGTAATAGGAGTATGTTCATTTAGGTCACATTCACTAGTAATTTGTAATTCATCACAAGATATATAACATTTTTATATATCATATTTTTATTCTCAATGTATCACCAAATGTTTAAGAGTCAAATGTCACTAAAAAGGAAGAAACAGAAACTTGTGCAGAGCCCTCCTCTGACTGAACTCTTCATGTGTTGACATTTTCATCAGAAATTCCCTAATTTCCTTCAGGAAAGTTCCCAACTGGGGCCACAAGCCCCGCTCAGAGCCTCTCACCTCTCATGGAATGAGCAAACAGAACTAATCTGCTTTTCATCAACAGTTCAGGCTACAAGCCCTCATTAAAAATACTCCCATTAAAACCACAACGTTACAGCCCAGCTACAAATAACTGTGATTTTCTCTGTGCCACCCTAGGATAATTCACTTGTAGAGAAACACAAAGGCAGAATTAAAACCAGCTCGTGGTCCAAATTAACCCTCCATGTATTATTTCTGCAAGACACCACCTTAATTGCAATTATGCATTCAGGGACCAACGTGACACTTTGTTCTTAATTTGTACACAGTAAAACAAATGGGGTTTTAAATGAATGAAAAAAGTAAATATTAGTCTGTGACAAATCATAATTACAGGGTGGTCACAGCTGTTTAAATTGACTCCTGCTAGGGAATTTCAGGTTGTGACAAACACAGAATTTTTTTGAAGCTGCTTTGGACAGCACAAGAAGTTGGGGGGGGGTCACTTGGTTTCTTTCAGAATTCCTTTAAAACACATCTAGAGAGGTTTGGAAATCACACCAGTACTTTAGCACCTTGCTTTGCCTAGATTAATGACAACAGCACTCAGCCAATGGGATGTGGCACTTGGGGACACAGGACAGCGATGGCCTTGGCAGTGCTGGAAATGGTTGGGCTCAGTGGTCTTGGAGGGCTTTTCTGAGCTGAACAATTCCAGGATTCTACTGATAATCTCGGACCTACTCCACCTGCTCCAGCCCTGCATGGAGCCAGGGAAATGCAGCAAAGACAACAGAAAACCATGGAATGATTTGGGTTGGGAAAACCCCCAAGATCATCGAGTCCAACACTGCCAAGGCCACCACTGCCCCGTGTCCCCAGGTGCCACCTCCACACATTTATTGAGCGCTTCCAGGGATGGGGACTCCACCACTGCCCTGGGCAGCTGTGCCAGAGCTGGACAAACCTTTCCATGAGGAAATTGTTCCCAAAATCCACCCTGAGCTGCCCTGGCCCAGCCTGGGGCCGTTCCCTCTGCTCCTGTCCCTGTTCCCTGGAGCAGAGCCCGACCCCCCCGGCTGTGCCCTCCTGGCAGGAGCTGTGCAGAGCCACAAGGGCCCCTGAGCCTCCTTTGCTCCAGGCTCAGCCCCTTCCCAGCTCCTCATGGATTCTCCAGCCCATTCCCAGCTCCTCAGGGATTCTCCATTCCCTTCCCAGCTCCTCAGGGATTCTCCAGCCCCTTCCCAGCTCCTCAGGGATTCTCCAGCCCCTTCCCAGCTCCCTCAGGGATTCTCCAGCCCCTTCCCAGCTCCTCAGGGATTCTCCATTCCCTTCCCAGCTCCTCAGGGATTCTCCAGCCCCTTCCCAGCTCCTCAGGGATTCTCCAGCCCCTTCCCAGCTCCCTCAGGGATTCTCCAGCCCCTTCCCAGCTCCCTCAGGATTCTCCAGCCCATTCCCAGCTCCATTCCCTGCCCTGGACACCCTCCAGCCCCTCTTGCAGTGGGTGGGGGATGCCCCAGCAGGGAGGGCAGAGGTCTGGCAGAGCTGGAACTCACAGGGTGTTTAACGTCTTTTGAGACAGAAATGTTTTGTGCTGACCCCACTTTGTACATCAGAAGGTGCCACTGAGCAGCCAGTGACTTCCCATGTTAAAAGCTCTGCCTTTATGTCATGCAAGGGCAATTTTTGATTTTCCTACTCAATAAAGGCAAGGTGCCCCGAGGTGAAACCTGTAAATAACAAATCCAAGCACAATTGGTGTTAATCCTTGAGCAGGAAAATGCTGCTAGGATGATGTACAAACAAAATACAGGGTGTGAGTGTTTTATCTCCTGTTTGGTTTTAGAGAATAAATAAAACTTGGTTCATTCAGCTGGAACTGAAAAGGTAATTTCACTGCTGCCTCTGACAACAACTGAAACTTCATTTTCTCCTTTAAGAAGTCTCAGCACCCACAAGAGTTGGATCGATCGGGGTGAGAAGCAAAGCTGTGCTTCCCTTCCTCCTCTCCAGCTGAATCCAATATTTTCTGCTTTTATGTGCAAGGCAGTCAATGGACACATCCCTGCCCAGAGAGAATTATCTGACTCAGGAGTAGGAGGGCAGGACAAACACGTGGGAAGCTCCTCATCCCAGGGGAACATCATCCAAAACCTGCTGGGCCTGGGCTGACAAGTCCCATGTGCAAGGACTCTGCTGACCATAAAAGTACGGAATTCCAGACTGGTTTGGGCTGGAAGGGACTTGAAAGATCTTCCCATTCCACCTCCCACTGTCCCAGCCCCAAAGTCCAGCCTGGCCTTGGGCACTGCCAGGGATCCAGGGGCAGCCACAGCTGCTCTGGGAATTCTGTCCCATCCCTTCCCCACCCTGCCAGGGAACAATTCCCAATTCCCAATCTCCCATCCATCCCTGCCCTCTGGCACTGGGAGCCATTCCCTGTCTCCTGTCCCTCCATCCTTGTCCCCAGTCCCTCTCCAGCTCTCCTGGAGCCTCTTTAGGCCCTGACAGGGGCTCTGAGCTCTCCCTGGAGCCTTCTCCTCTCTGGGCTGGTCCATCCTGATCCCCATCTTTCTGCTGGAGGTTCTCACTTCCCAAATGTTGCTGAAAAAAAGCACTGTGCAAACATCCCCCTGGATTCAGGGAAAAGGAGCTCGGTTGGGTTTGTGTGACAAACCAACTGAGGCAACCCAGTTATTTTAACCAGTTGATCTGGCAAACCCCTTTGCTGTGATGAGCTGCAGCAGCTCTGAACCTTCCTAAAGCCTTGTTCAGATTTAAACTTGGGAAAAAAAGAGCCCTTGGAACAATAAATCCTTTGGAGTGTGGGTTAGAGACCCAAGGATAATAAACCCCAGGCTCATCCAAACCTTCTCTAGAGCTGGTGCTGCTCCTAATTGGGATAGATGTGCTTTGCCATGAACAGCAGGGTAAGGATTGGTTGTTAAAACACAGGTTTATAGGGCCCATCCTCTAAAATGATGGATCAGGAACGTGTCTTGCATTATCAAATTACCCCAAGAATTGGAGTGTTCTGCATGTAAAGCTTCAGTACTAATAACGCTGTGCCAAATTAGTGGGAATGAATAGATGCTGAGTAAATAATCCCATTTTGTTGTTAGTTCCTAATGGATCTGTTGATAGGAAACAACCTCTCTATCTGTTTCCATCAGGATAATTTGATAACCCATCTGTATTAGTTAAACTGCAGATTTTGTAAACACTGAGGCCGAGTGATTTGTAACAGGAGCAGGATGTAGGAACCACTCTCCTAAAGTGTTTTTTAAATTGCTTCGCTCGCAGCTACAGAGTTTGCCATAAAGAATGATCCCTCATTGTGAAATTTCCCAGCCTCAGGAGTGGTCCTGGAGCTGAGGAAGGGACAGGCTGATGATTTAAGACTATTTAATGCCCTGCTTGTTGTGGAACAGAGAGCTGGAGACCTTCCTGCTCTAGCAGAACACAGCACTGCAGTTCCTTAATGCCCGAAACTGGGAAACTGATTTATCACCTATTAGGTCTTATTAGATCCCATTCAGTAGGAAAAATGAACTGCTGGAGCTGGATGGCAGAAAATTAATTTGAAATAAATGTTATAGAGTCAAGCTTCTTCTGCTCTTCTCTTCAAGCCTCTGTGGCTGAGGTTTTCCAGTTGGATGTGGGTTCTTGCAGGGAGGCACACTGATCATTTTACACATTTATAGTTTAGATTTAAAAAAAAATCCCCAAACATTTTCAGTGCACATCTCCCTCATGGAGGGGCAGGGGAAGGGCAGCTCTCCAGCTGAGCCAGGGGATGGGATCCACTGGGGTTTAATTATTCCAGAAGCACTTCTTCCCCAGGAAAAGGAGCCTCTGCAGAGCTTTACCCACAGTTTCAGATTTTTATGAGTTTTAATCTATTGTTTAAAACTGTAAGAATGGTTTCCCACTGCCAAGGGCAGGGATGGATGGATGGGATATTGGGAAGGAATTGAGAGCCCAGAGCAGCTGGGGCTGCCCCTGGATCCCTGGCAGCGCCCATGGCCAGGCTGGGGCAGCCTGGGACAGTGGGAGGTGTCCCTGCCATGGCTGGGGTGGGATGGGATCATCCCTTCCACCCAAATCATTCCATAATTCTCTGACAATTCCATGACCACCAAGGTTAAACTCCCCAAAAATTCACAAGCCTATGGGTTCTCTGGGGTGAGTATTTGCCCACACCTTTGCTGACCTTAAAAAACTAAGTATTACAATAACCTTCCTTAATTCTGCATAGAATTTTAAATAATTTTTCAGCTTTTACGCCTCAGATGTGAACTGGGCTATTTCAGCAGAGATATGGGTTAATATTCCTAGGAAAAATGGACAAATTATCAAAATGGAGCTGAACATCCCATGTGAAAATAATCTATGAGCTGACTCCTATTCTTCACTGCTGGTTGTTCACTGCATGGGCACAGGCAAATTACTTCATTCCTCCATGAATCAATTTGAACATCTGTAAGGTCAACATAATGCAGATGATCTTCACCAGCTGCTCCGAGATTCTTCCAAAAATAATTCAAATTAATATTATTGTTGTTATATAAAACTGTCACTACAAATCTTTCTTTATGGCAAACAAAGCACCTTTGACAATGGCCCTTTAGCAAAGAAGAGCTGAAAAAGTTGGCAAAGTTTAATTTTCCCACAATGCACAGTTGCTTGAGTAACAAATCCAATGGATGATTTTTCAGTATAAAATGCAGGAATAAAATTCTATAAATATATTCTTGCCTACAAGATCATATTTGGCCCATTTGCCATTGATATTTGTGTGATAATTACCTCAAAAATATTTTAAGTTACCTGAATTCAAGCCAAAAGTACCTTTAAACGGTTTTCAAGCCAGAAGCACCTTTAAATCAAACACCCAGTTAAGTAAGTGGATTGTGAATGGAAGATCAAATTTATGTGCGACTTTTAACATCACATAAAAAATAAAAATATCTTTTAGCAAGATAAATGAGGCACCATAATAAAATGTTCTTGAAAAAAGGTCATTAGAACATTATAGATTAAAATTCATAGAAAATGGGAAACCACATCCTGAATTCCTGATAAAGAAATCACTGATTTTCTTGAACCTTACATTGGCAAGAAATTTATATAAACATTAGGTTGGAGTTTACACCAAGCTCTCTCCCAGCTCTCTGCCACAGCCTCAGAATCACTTCAAAGACAGAAGTAAAATTGAAATGCAAATTAAAAGAATCAAAACTGCAGCCTGACTAAGCCCTGAATCATGGAATCATCATTGATATGGATGCAAAAAGCCTCTGAGATCATCAAGCCCAACCATCACCAGCAGCACCATGGTCACCACTGTCCCCAAGTGCCACATCCACAGGGCTCTGAGATCCTCCCAGGGATGGGGACTCCAGCACTGCCCTCATCACCTTGTTCCAACATTTGACAACCCTTTCTGTGAAGAAATCTTCCCAAATACCCAACGTGACCCTCCTCTGGAACAGTCTGAGGCCATTTCCTCCTGTCCTGTCCTGTTCCCTGCGAGCAGAGCCCAACCCCACCCTGGCTGCTCCCTGTCAGGGAGATTTAAGGACCAACAAATTCCTCCCTAAGCCTCAATACTACCAATCTCATTTTCACACCACTTGCATGCAGAAGGATCTCTTACCCTGCTCTCCTGTGCTCCAGGATGGGCACTGACCCCATCCCTGCTATGAAAACCCCTCTGATCTCCTGCAGAGCCCTCAAATCGAGCTACAAACCCTTTTCCCAACATTTACCACGGCACATCCCCATGCAGCAGCCCCTGGGCCCAAAGGCAACATCTGTGTGGACAATTTATGCCCATTTTCTGGCAGCCTGTGTCTGTCAGAGCCTGCAGCACACCCCAAAATGAGCTGCATCACATTTCAAACCTTGGCTGCTTGCTTGACACCACCGTGCCTTTACTGCTGGCATCCCTCCTGACACCTGCACTATCAATTCTCCACGTTTGTGCCTTGAAATACCTGAATTCTGACATTAAACCTGTCCCTTCCTCAGCCTTCCTATAATTCAGCCTCCAAAATGGACCAAGGAACTCAAAAAAAAAAAAAAAAAAAAAGGGTTACAATTTAAAACCTTCACAAATCACATCCTTCTTAACCTGGTGAATTTGCATGGCAGAATCTGATCCCTTGAGAAGTTTTCCTGCATTTCTATTGGATTCCTTGCCAAGCTTCAAGCAAAGCTCCTGAACACTGGCTCAGGTATGTGCAGACATAAATTCTTGCAGGGATGAGCAAGTTTTACAAGTTGTTGCTTCTTTTTTCTTTTTAAACTTTTTCAGCAGAATTTTGTGCTGCTTTTTAGATTTCTTTCACATCAATATAACTCACCAAAATCTCATGACAAAAAAAAGAGAAGCATTTACACTGAGTTACTGATAAAAGAGAAAAAAATAATGAAATTATTCACTTGCACCATGTTACTTCTGTATCTGGGAAATAAATTTAAAATAGGATAAAAACAACTGTGCAAAAACATTCACAGCTTTTCATAGACCAAGGAAAAACCACATTTTTCCCCTCTCCAACGATCTGTAGAGTAGAACACTGAGCACAAATTCCATTCACTCTTTTCAAAACCTGGGCTTTCATTTCTTCTTTCCTTTTACTCTCTGAGCTGTCCTGACTCAGGTGTGAATAACCGAAGTGCAGACTCCAGGTGCTGCTGCCTGGATTGAGGGGATGAGCTGCACTTTGTGTCCCTCCCCTGTCCCTGTGCTCTGCTCCAGGGCAGCTCAGCAGCCTCAGCATTTCCCCCATCCCAAGAGCAGTCCCAGAGCCAGGGGATGTATGATTCAGGGAAAAAAGGGAATGTTTCATGTTTTGTGGGCTGGCAATGGACAAAGCAAATGCTTAGTGCAGCCAAGGAGAGCTCAAGGACACAAGGTTCACCTGGAAACCCAGAGCCGGGGCTGGGAAGTGAACTGCAGAATATCCCAACCAGGAAAAAAGTTATTTTCATAAACATGACATTTTATTATCCTATTAATTGCAGATGAAAAGATTTACATGGTAGGGTAACAACATCTTGTAAATTTAAGTTTGAAATTTAAGTCTGTGTAACCAACACATAGAGATTAATCTAAGAAAAACTGGGCATGAAGGGGAAATAATGGGCGACCAAGATTCAATTCTTAATTTTTTTTCTTCTTTTGTGTGTTATAAAATGTAATAAAAAATTAGGATCATTTTGGATCACAGCTTGGATGGGTTGTTGAACAACCTGGGATAGTGCAAGTGTCCCAGCCCGTGGCAGGAGGTGGGATGAGATGGGATTTAAGGTCCTTCCAACCCAAACCATCCTGGGATTCTGTGGCTGTACCATGAGCAGCTTGCTCATGCACTCAACAGCTCAAATGCAGCACTCAGAAAGTAAATAAATACATACATTAATCAAACCACAAGCAATTAATCAATATCCAGAAGGGGGGAAAACAACAAAGAAAAAATAAACCAGAAAAAAACAACCTAAAAAAATACCAAACAAACAAACAAGAAAAAAAAAACCCCAACAAAAGTCAAATTATTCCCAATGACATCTGAAGAATTTGTGTAGGGAAATTTAGATCCACACAATGGTCACATCAGTAACACACTGAAATGGCTGTCACTGTGTTCCAGTGGACAAACAGAGACCAGCACTAGAAAACCTCTTTTTCTGCTGTTGGTGCATCCTAAGTGCATCCTTCACCCTGAATTTCCTAATTGATGCACCAAACTTAGTGATACAAAACCAGAGAGTAACACAAGATTAAACCTTTACATGGTAATTTTCTCTCAAAGCATAAAGAACCAAACCATATAAATCTCCTTTTTTTATTTTAAAAAAGGCATTTTCAGGATTCTTTCTCTGCAGCCTAAAGCTCCTGACAGCACCTGCAGCATTCCCAAATCTAGCCCTGGCTCTGTAAGATGTATTGCAGTACTTACATCCCAAACAGGCTTATTCACTGCATGGAGAGAATTCATTTATTATTAAAGAGTGCTGGAGAGGAGGCAAAAAAACCCTAAAACCCTAAAGCAAACTGGTTCCTTATCTCTGCAACTTCATTTATTAACACAGCTGGGAATGAGTTGGTGGTAACTCTTTGAGTACCTGGACAGGATACGACAGGACAATAGGAAATGGCCTCAAGGGGCACCAGAGGAGGGGCAGGGTGGATATTTGGGAAAATTTCTTCCCTGAAAGAGTGGTCCAGCCCTGGCACAGCTGCTCAGGGAAGAGGTGGAGTCCCCATCCCTGGAGGGATTTAAGAGCTGTGTGGATGGGGAATTGGACTTTATGGTCCTCAAGGGCTTTTCCAACCTAAACTGAAGTTCTAGGACTCTTTGCATTCATCCTTCCTGACCACGCACAACTGCCACATTTACAGCCCCATGAACATCTCCCACACATCAGATGGAGAAAAAAGAACCTTCAGTTTTTCCTAAGAATCACAGAACCACAGAATCCCTCATTGGTTTGGGTGGGAAGGGACCTCAGATATCACCCCATCCCACCCCAGCCATGGCAGGGACACCTCCCACTGTCCCAGGTGCTCCCAGCCCCAGTGTCCAGCCTGGCCTTGGGATCCAGGGGCAGCCCCAGCTCCTCTGGGAATTCCATCCCAGCCCCTCCTCACCCTCACAGGGAACAATTCCTGCCCAATATCCCACCTTATCCTGCCTTTCTACAGCTTAAGGCCCTTCCCCCCTGTCCTGTCCTATTCCTTAACCCAGTGAATCTCTTCCACTGCATGAGAACCTGCCCTTGGTACCCACCAAGCTTTAACAGCTTTTATTTGCTATTTATCATATCTATCCACAAAACACAATCCAGCCCTTCTGGATTTTCAACTGAATGAGCTGAAAAACTTGGGAAAACTTCATGTGCCAGTGAGCTTTGTCTCATCTGAAGCTGCCCATCTCAGGTTAATTGTGGTGCATCGTTATCTCACTCCACGTGCTTGCCATGAGACACCTCTGACAGACTGACCAGAGCTTCCCCAGATCTGGAGATTAATTTCCATGATCAACGAGTCTTGGAACTGTTCTGCTCATCCCACACCCACATCCCTGCCCAAAACCCACTCCTGGGTGCCTTAAATCAACCCCTTTCTATTTATCAGCTCCAACAAACCTCTCCCCATGTTAAATCAAGGCGAGCGCTGCGTTCCATCCATCACACTTGCACAGGGAGGATTTCCATGTCAGAACAAGGGAACAGCTTTAACAGAAACATGTAAGTAGAAGGGATTAGATATTTTACAGCAGAGAGAACAGCGAGCTCTGATACAAAACTCCATGTACGGGCAAAGTTTACAAATTTCAATCAAATCCAGGTTAAGCACAAAATGGAGGAGTCGGTCACATCAGGAGAAGCACGGCAAAAAATGCTGAATGCAACAGTGGTTTTGCACTCTGGCTTCACTGGAGTCCTTATTTCCTACCAACTTTCAGACCAAACAAATTAGCAATTCATGCTACAGATGTCAGAAGTTATAAAGGAAATTAATGCAACAGTCGAGCTGAAATGAGACTGAGGAAAATGCTGTTATTTTCCCTGTGGACTCATATGTCCACACACCGAGTTCTGCTTTGTGAAGATAATATCCAGAAAGTGCTCAGCAAAGCTTAAAAAGTAAATATCTAAACCAATTTTTATTTTTTACAGAAATGCACGTGAGTGTTGGGTTGAGGTTTTGGGTTTTTTTTTCAAGATCTAATATTGAAGGATTTGATGTAAATTTGTCATTGGCAATATTCCAGTTTTCTTATAAGGGTTTTTATTCCATGAGTTTTGACTAATGCAAAATAAGTTTGACATCCTGACTAACAGAGCAACAAACTCAGTACTAAGCTAGAATTCCAAGAACTACTGCATTGATGGGACAAGGGAAAATGGCATTAAGCAGAAGGAAAGCAGATTTCTATGGGATTTTGGGGAGAAATTCTTCCCTGTGAGGGTGGGCAGGCCCTGGCCCAGGTGCCCAGAGCAGCTGGGGCTGCCCCTGGATCCCTGCAGTGCCCAAGGCCAGGCTGGAACAGCCTGGGACAGTGGAAGGTGTCCCTGCCCATGACAGGGAGTGGAACAAGATTATCTTTATGGCCCCTCCCAGCACAGCACAGGATGGAAATCCAGCGTGGAATCTGCATATTCACACAAAACAATCAACAGTTTTAGTCTATTTCCAAATTTCCTATTAACAGCTCTGATGTCAGGATTTAAAGCACACTTTCTATGCTGGATGAATAAATCTCATATGCCAGCATAAATTTTTCATGATCCCTTCATAAATTCCTCATTTCTTGTTGTCAGTTGTCTTGGCAGAAACTAAAATATAGGAAGCTGTAAAAACGTCGATCTGCCTTAATTAAGCCAACTGCCTCCTTCCAGTGGTGTCTGACAAGCCCTGGGTGAGCCTACAGATCACCCAGAACACACAGCAAAGAGCGCAAGGGTCTTCTAAAGATGAACACAGAGAATTTCGAACCCTGCCTCGCCCCTCACTGGTTGGCGACCATCTCACAGCTCCCTCAGGTTTTCGAATCCTTGTTTGGGATTTCCTGAGCTGTGAGCAGCAAAGCAGGGAGGAGGATTTTCACCCTCTGCAATCAAGAGGCAAGAGTTTCCTACAATGGTGCATTTTTTTCATTAGGCTAGGTCAGAAAAAGGTAAATTAAAACAGGAAAAATGAAGCAAAGGATTCCCATCTGGAGTACTGCCGACAGGTCTGGTGCCCTCAACATAAGGCGGGCATGGAACTGTTGGAGCAAATCCCAGGAGGCACAAAGGTCATACAGGGTATGGAGCACCTCCACCATGGAGACAGGCTGGGAAAGCTGGGATTGGTCAGCCTGGAGAAGAAAAGGTGGTGTGGAGACCTCCCAGCACCTTCCAGGAACTAAAGGGGCTCCAAGGAAACCGGAGAGGGACAATTCACCAGAACTGGAGTGACAGGACAAGGAGGAATGGGTACAAACTGCCAGAGGGCAGGGTAAGATGGTATTTTGGGAATTGGGAATTGTTACCTGTGAGGGTGGGCAGGCCCTGGCACAGGGTGCCCAGAGCAGCTGTGGCTGCCCCTGGATCTCTGGCAGTGCCCAAGGCCAGGCTGGACACTGGGCTGGGAGCACCTGGGACAGTGGGAGGTGTCCCTGCCCATGGATGGGGTGGAATGGGATGAGCTTTAATGTCCCTTCCAGCCCAAACCATCCTGTGGTTCCATGATTCCCTGCAGAATGAGAATCCTCTCATCAAGAGGAGACAATCACAGCAGAGCTGAGCACAGGCTCTCCAAGGAGAACCAAACTCCCTTCCTGAGCTTTTCTCTATGCTCTTCCCAAGGAACACAGCACCAGATGATCCTTGAGATGTCCTTCTAGCATGGGATTCTATAATTCCATGCTGTATTCCATATCCATTGCTCAAGAGACATTCCAGAAAAACCAAAAGTGGGTCCCTAGGGAGCACCAAGGCCCCACTGCTCCCTCAGCTGTGTCAGAACATTGTGAGGGAAAAAAAGACTTTAGAGCTTTGGACAAACTGGAAAAGATGAAGAATAATTCTTAAAGAACCTAAAATCCTTAAATTCTGTTGAAAACACTGAAAATTACAGGTTTGTGAAGAACAGAAAACTCTGGAACCCTGGCTAAGAAACATTATTTTCAGGGATACAAGCACTGGCAAGTGCTGAATGCACATTTCTAAGTCTAAAAAGTGCTGCACCAAAACAGGAAAGTACAGCTCAACATGACACCAAATATAAGGTAATAACTGTGATTCATATCTCAGAGATGGAAATATTTTTCCTCAAGAAAACTTTGTCCTCGTTTTCCTCCAGGAAACACAACTGAAGTGGCTGTGGAAGGAGCACATCATCAAAAATAGTCTGACAAATAAAAAGTTAGTCTGTGTTCAAGAGGAACTTACAGAAAACATGTTTGGTTTTGACAGTTGGCAATTTCACTTTGATTTTTAAAAATGAAACGTGGTTTCTACATGAGAAGATGCAAAACAGTCCAGAAGGAAGAACATGAGACAACAAGTGTGGGAAGGAGAGTGAATCCTCACAAAGCCATCCTAGTATCACACCTCCCTTAAAAACCTCACTGACGCAAACACACAACTGAAATTCATCCCAGAAATGTTTCTGTTTGTACATCTTTATGAGGGAACTGTCTGAAAATCATCATTATATTCTCCTGCATCTTTTTTTGAGTACTTCTGTTACACCTCACATAGTGCAGACGTGACCAGGCCAGCGACAGGCAAATCATACAAAGTAATTACATTTTAACAGTCAAACACAGAGGAACAAACCCAGGGAGTGCCTGAGCCCTCAGAAGGAAAATTCCAGCATTAAAAAACACAGAATGTCATAAAGGTGATTTTTCTTGTTAAGTCAGTTCCTGTGACAGGAACCAAAATACATTTTCACATGGAAGACAGGAAAAGAAGAAATGAAATTTTAAACTGGAGGGTAGGGGGGATACAACTGTTGAAGCCTTCCCTGCTTCTTGTGCAGTTTGTCTGTCCATCATCCATCCATCCATCCATCCATCCATCCATC
Organism: Calcarius lapponicus; assembly: GCA_039654755.1. NCBI lineage: Eukaryota > Metazoa > Chordata > Aves > Passeriformes > Fringillidae > Calcarius > Calcarius lapponicus. The sequence goes on along the minus strand of CM077469.1, from coordinate 32,617,660 downwards.
CATCCATCCGTCCGTCCGTCCGTCCGTCCGTCCGTCCGTCCATCCATCCATCCCTGTGAAGGAGGACTCTGCAGGAGCCCATCTGGTGGACTCAATTCCCAGAGTTTTGCAGGACAAGCTGACTAATCCCATGCTGTGATGCATTTCAGTGTTCATGTTCCAGAAGACTCCTCCTGCCCAGGGGACACCTGAGCCAGCAGAGAGCTGCCCAAGCCAATTAAACCACCCAAAACTTCTCAAACTGAGGCAGGGCATGATGCTGCACCACAGGAGTGCTGTGGGTTATGGAGAAGTGGCTCTGTCACCTGAGAGCTCCAAAGGGAATTGGAGCAGAGATGGGATCAGGGATCAGGTGGTCCACTTCAGCTCCTTCTCTCTGAAGCCACTTGCAGAGAGAGAGAAACTTCTCATGCCACTGATAACCACAGTGACCTGAGAACTTACAGTTTTCACACCTTCTGCAGCAGACATCCATTACTATTTTTCTCTTTTCATGGAGTTGCTGGCAAGCAGCAAACAACTCCCACAGAGGGCAGGTGGGAGCTCTCTCCAGTCTCCAGGTGTGGGCTTGGGGAAGCTGAAGCCAGGCAGGGGTGGGGAAGGTCAGAGCAGGAACAGCAGAGGCATTTCCAGAGTGCCTGGATGCTCTGGATGCAGGCTGGGAACTTGGACAGGCTCAGGGGAAGATGGAAGGTGCAGGGGGAAGCCCTTCCCACACATCCAAGACAAAATAATCTGAAAAACCTGGGAGAGTAAACCTCCTGTCCCAAGAAGAGCAAATCCAAACAGATCCCTGAACACAGTGACAGTAAATTCCCTTTGCAGCTCAACAGGCCTTTGGTGAATGTTTATGCACAAGGAATTTAAAGAAGGAAAAGGTTTGTTTTTAATATCTTTCATGTTATTGCTTTGAACATCCCAAATGAAAAACATGCTGGAAGTTTAAAGTTCAGCCACTCAAGGCACAGTGTGTGCCTCAGGATGGATATTTCCTAACACCATTGATAATCAATATCCATCACCCATATCCTAAAGATGCTCTCATTTTGGTTAATGTTAAAAAATCATGAATTTACCTTCTCAGTTCAGCCTGTTCATCCCAAGATCTAGAAATATCTCTGTTTTACTACCTGCGAGTGCCAGCTTTCCTGTAACACTTCTGATGGAAAAGGAGAAACATCCATCAAGAAAGGCTGAGCTCAAGCTCTGCCTGCAATGCACTGAGAGAGAGAGATGACTTTTCAGTGCTTATATTCAGTGATATAAACCTTCAAACTGGTGATAGCCAATGATCTGACACCTCTTTTCTCCCTAAATATGCTTTAAACTCTTCCTGCCCTACAATCACCCATCTGTTATGTCAGAGCATGAATAATTTCCTTATTTTTTAAAAAAAACCCTCCAGTTCTTCCTGTAGTGGCTGTGCTTTCTCATACTCCCACTGTAAAAGCTTGTTTTCTAGAATATGCTCATGAAATATTTCTGATCCTAAAATTTAATAATCCCAGAAAAGGCCTTGCTGGCTTTTTAAGCATCAAGGCTGCTGCTCTCAGAAGCCAAAATGCTGCACCATTGTCAGTCATTGAAAGAGATGAAAATTCAGAAAAGGAAGAGCAAGCAGGATTTTAGGCATGTTTCACCCAAATTGTATTAAATTAATAACTGGGTTGGACACTATTCTTGTGAAACATTAAAAAAATAATACATTAAGAGCAAAGTACTATTTTATAGTATGTACAATAATATCTCTGTTTAGTCAAGCTGCTCTAAGTGCTGAAAATCCTGAAGTCACTCATTGATGGTCAAGCCCACAGAATTTCAGTGCAAAGCTCACTACAGAAATCTGAATTGCGGACTAACAGCCAAAAATGCATTTAAGCCTGAAAATAATATCCAAACAACTGTTTTTGTTACTTTTCAAGACTGAAATATTGGGTTTTTTTTACAATACTGGAAAATATGAATAAAATCCAAGTGTGAAAAAGCAGCCCATCCCTGGGTATTTTTAAATGGGCAGTGGTAGAAATGATGCTGATGTGGAAAAAGAATGATTCAAAGTGAAAGTTGCTACACCTTCCCTGTTAAAAATAAACATCACGTGGTGTTAGCTTTGACTTGGTAAAAATGGAGCCCTGCTTTGGGATTTAACACCTTCAGCTTTATTTAATTAGCTCCTTCACTCTGCTGCTTTTATAAGCACCAAGTGTTCCCACATCGTGCTCATGCCTTACATCCTGTGCTAAAAACATCCCAGAACATTCATATTTGGGGCTGTGACGTGTTCACCCTTCCTGGGGGGTTCAATGAGCACAAAATGAGCACTCAGGGCACCAGAATTCCAATTAAAAACTGCAATACCGCATCCAGGTGGGCTTGGGTGTCCAGGTAGAATGTTTTTTCCTTCCACCATAGAATCATGGGGTTATTTAAGTTGGAAAAGCCCTCTAAGATCATTAAATCCAACCTGGCATTCCAAAGCCACCATGACCTGTGTCCCTGAGTGCCACCAGGATGCTCCATGGTCTTTGGATTCCCATCATCATTTCTCACTCTTGGTTTTGGCCACATGTCCCAGGGATCATTTTTCCTGTGGGAACCTATGGAGCAAATGTCCTCTGGGTGCTCCCAAGGAATGTGGTGCTGCAGACACCAAAACTGGCTGTGAGGAGCCAGGAAAAGGAGAATAAAGCTGGAAAAGTCCCCAAAGCTCCATGAAATGAGAAAGCAAATACTTGGATGCAGCTTCATCCCAAACACCCACACTGGTACAATAATGTGAATTCAAATGTTCATGAGCTCATCTTAGAGAGAGCTAAACTTTGAGTATCTACTCACCAGGGCCTCTGGAGTGGGTTCAGGCAGCAGTGGGGAAAAGAACATTAGAATCACAAGATAAAATGTCAAATTTAAAATGACAGTTAAGGCTTTTTTCAGTTGTAATTAGGAAATTGTAAGAAAACTTTAAATTAAGGGAAGGTTTACACTAAGGATCTGTCTGAGGAAACATAATCTGCAACGGGTTTCTGTTACTCCTGAAGTAATTAAAGCACAAAACAAAAACCAAAAACATGTAACAACATTATTATCCATCATTTACGGAACAATATATTGAATTTTTCTTGCTTAATTTGATAAAAAAAAATCATTATACCCAAATTGATAAAGATATTGGCTGCTAAAAGGCTTCTGAGTACAATCATCCCAAAGTACCTTAATGTCAACTCATGTTTAGATTCCAGAAGGGAAAATAATATTGGAATCATTGTGTTCCATTTGAAATTACTTTGGCAAAGCTTCTTCAGGTCTCAATCAGCTCTCAGCAGAGAATTACCACAACACACAGGCTAATAACCTCTTACAGCTTTCTTTCTGAACAATGTGTTAAACCCAGCAGTTCTCAACACTGTCAAGATACAAGTTGGGGAAAAAAAAGAGATGGCAACTAGCCAAACAAATGAGTTGGCTTTCCAAGGATCTTGTTAAAAACAAAGGAAACCAGGCATCCACAGCATCACAGTGGGCGATGGTTCCAAAAACTGAGGAATAAAAAGCCATTTTCAACATTCTCTTGCTTTTTCTTAGCGTAGCAGTTGAGCCATGCTGCCTCTTTCACTGGGTGAAGATCCCGTGCCCTATTTCTCCTTAAAATATCCCATTTCTGAGCCAGTCTGGAAATGACAGACTGGGAGGTGTCTCTCAACTGCTCGTGACTTCAGAGCAGGTAAAATACACCAGGGGACAACCAGCAGGGGTGTGGGAGGAGCAGCCACTCCTGCCTGTGATTCCCTGTGGAATATCCTCCATGGGAAACCCCCAGCAGTAGCATGGGATGTCCCCTGGATTAAAGATTCTTCTAAACAATAGTGACAGGATGAGGGAAACCTCAAGTTTAGACTGGATATTAGAGAAAATTTCTTCATGGAAAGGGTTGTCCAGCAAGGCAGCAGTAGACACACCACTCCTGGAAATGTTCAAAAACTGTGTGGATGTATCATTTGAGGATGAGGTGGTGCTGCTGGGTTGGTGCTGGACTCTGATCACAGAGCTATTCCCCAACCTTAACAATTCTATGATAAACCCACAGATTCCTTGACATTCCCCAGCTTTATAAGGCACACAGAGCATTCAAAAGGTTTTGAAGGGATTGAATTTGTCCCCACTCCAAGGAGGACAACCAGATCAAGCTCAGGAATTTTCCACGTCTAAACCTCAGCACTGCCTCACTACCCAAAACATTGCAAGGTGCCAAAACCAGCAAAAATTTCTTCTTTTAACAGAAGATGAAAAAAACATCTCTAAAAACCCCCTTTGGTCACCTTTCTCCCCTTGAACTCAAGAACAGTAGCAGCTGGGATCATTTCATCCCTCTGTGTTTCTTCCTAGTGCAGGGAGAGCTGTTCCCTTACACACAGTTCTTTGCTTCCAAGTCACTGGAATTTTCTTGCAGCAAAACAAAGCTGAAGTGTCACGGGGTTGCTGCTGAGCAATGAAGGTGGAGCTAATGCTGCACAGTGATGTTTTGGAAGCAAAGTTAAAAGCAAGATGTACTTTAGGATGAAGAGGACCTGCGACAGCCTTCTCCTGGTTTTACAGAGCTGCTGTGGCTCTGAGATCTCCATTCCTGGCAGGACACCAAATCCCATCCACCTTTAGGGATGGGAAAGTGTCTTTATCACGGGAAGCACAATAATAAAATCCAGAAAAAAGCAGCAACACAGTGGATATGGGTGTGGTCACTAGCCCAAGCCCACCTTGCTGCAGGCAATCTTCCCAAAAACCCAAGATGGCTCCGAAGACACCAAAACCATAATTAACATGATACAATTAAGACCAACAAGGTAATTATTTCAGCGCTGGAAATCATTATTCTGCCTCTAGACCACAGGAGGGATTAATCATGACACAAGGAAGGAGTGCTCAAAAAAGGAGCAGATGGATTTAGGAGAGCTCACACCTCACACCACATCCCAACCCTGGCAGCCTCACCAGGTGCTTCTCAGAATCCGGTTTGGGCTGGAAAGGACCTTAAATCCCATCCCATTCCCACCCCTGCCATGGCAGGGACACCTCCCACTGTCCCAGGTGCTCCCAGCCCCAGTGTCCAGCCTGGCCTTGGGCACTGCCAGGGATCCAGGGGCAGCCACAGCTGCTCTGGGAATTCCATCCCAGCCCCTCCCCACCCTGCCAGGGAACAATTCTTTCCCAATATCCCACCTAACCCTCCTCTCCTTCCATGACTATTCCATCACAAATGATCACAGATTGCAGAAATTAAGGAGAAAACCAGATCATGGAATCCAGTGGGCTGCCCCAGCTGCTTATCAGCTCTCACAACCACACCATAATCAATATTCCATTAATGCCAAGGACATTTCTAACTCCAAAGGCTGGCAGAAAACCACCTGCCATGGGGTGGAAACCAGCAAGGGAAAAGAGCAGCTGCTGAAGAATATTCCTTCAAGGAATCTCAGCTTTTTGAATAAGAAAACACCCTGTTATTTCAAACACAGTCAAGTATATTCATTTTCCTCCCAGGTGCAGTTAATTTGACAGGTACAATGCTAAAGCAAAAATCCTGCAAGGTCTTTCCTGAAAAGGTCAGTACATTATGCAACGGGGTTTTATGGACAGCAAAAAAAAATCCCTCCATCTACAGAAATTTTAGATGATTTATCAATGTGCATTTGTGTCTTTTATTCCCAGATGAAGAGCAAACTTTGGGGCACATGAGTTAATTTTGAGAGCTGGTTCCTAAGGAAGTTCCAAGCTTTGAAAATTGTTATCCTTGGTCTATACATGGGAAATAGTGGGAGGTTTTTCTATACAGAGAAATATTCAGCACTAAAGAAAAACAAAATTGCTCCCATTTGAAGTCTTATTCCATTCCAGCCCTGAATTAAATGATTTGATTGTTCAAGCTGCATGTCTGGACTCTTAAACTTTCTAAGTAAGCACAGAGTCCTGTAGGAAATGCATTAATAGTCAGGAAAAGTAGCAGCAATTCCTTCTAATCCAAGCTTTTTGTACTGTTCAAACTCTTCTTGAAACAATGCATCCCTTGGCCTCCTAAAACATAATTGCATTTCAAACACTTCCTTCATCCCAACTGCAATTTGGAGATGTAAACCAGTTACCCTATTCCACTAAAACATATATTGAGGAAATATTTAAGTGATCAGGGCCCCAGTGATAAACTTGGAATTTCAAGTAATATCCAATAAAATTGAGCAGTTAAGGTTGGTAAAAAACTTTTAAGGACATTGAGTCCAACCTTCAACCCACCTTGTTCCAGATGTTTTTGGAACATTTCCAGGGATGCCCTGGGGAGTGCCTGACAACCCTTTCCATGAGAGTTTTCCCTAATCTCCAATCTAAACCTCCCCTGGAGCAATTTAAGGCCATGAATAATGTCTTTGAACATGGAATTAACACAGGCTTGAACCCACAAAGGGATTTGGGAAATGAAATGATGATTTTAAAGCTTTTTTCCTGCTCCCTCCACCCCAATCCCAAAGATTTAATAACAGCTGATAGGCTGTGAAACTGGGGTGCCCTGCTTTTCCTGTAGTTTGCAATCCAGAATCTTTGCCATCCTTCTGGCCTCCTTTCCCCTGTTATGAAAACTACTCCTCATCCAGCAGGAGCTCGGGATGGATTTTAAATCAGAGCTTTTGCACTTGCACTCATCTGATGGATGCGACTTGACTGCTCAATTATGTAAGTGCAAAGAGCCTATTTTCATACATTTATTAAAACCATCCTGCTTTTGTTTCCATAAGCCTGCCTCGAACCCAGCACAATATCACCATGAAGCCAAATTTCCATAAGCTAAGCCCAGACTTTAGTGTGGCTTTGGGGGCCTTGTCAGGAAGGATAAACTCAGAGTTGTGAAGGTCCCGAGCTGCGCAGAAGTTGCTGCGGTTTCTGACGCACATCAGGGTTTGCCCACTGCTGATGGATGGTCACAAACATCACTGGAGGTAATTCTGAGAGCACAGCACGGATCTGACAGGTACTGCTATGACAACCAGGCAGCAGAACTGCCTACATTTCCCTGGAAGCTCCAAAAATAAACATTCCAGGACATGTTTATCCGGAGCGGCTCCCCCGTCCTTTGTCCTCCTCTTTGCAAGGCTTTTTTTTGGCTTTTCACACAGAAAATTCATCAAGATTCTGGGCTGGTGGGCTGGGTTTGAGGGCATTTTCCTCATGGAAGGTGTGGGGTGGTGGCTTGGATTTGTGCTGGTAACAGGGGGCACAGTACAGGAATATTTCTGTTACTGCTGAGCAGAGTCCGGGGCTGGGACAATTCCCTGAGGAGCTGTTCCAGTGCCCAACCATCCTTTGGGAAGAATCTTCTCCTGATATCCAACCTACCCCTCCCTGACACAACAGGTAACACTGTCCAGATTCTCTCCCCATGCCAGCTCTATTTCCTCTGAATAAAAAACCCAACGGAGACAAGAAACCTCATTTTCACTGAGAGCATCTCATCCCTTTCTCTCTGACTTCAAAAGGCAAAACAAACAGGTATTTTATGTAAATGTGGACATTAGAAACAAAAAATAGAACAGCAAACATCAAATTCCTTTTTCATAGGCAACTCAGCTTCCACTGGCACAGCTGCAGATGAAAGTAGCAGCTACAAATTAATATATCATAAGGTCTTACCAAAGGAACTGAATTGTCTCAAATGCCAAAAGTAAGACCAAAGACTAAATTATTTTCATTTACGGAACCGTGGGGAGGACTTGCTTTCATGTTCTGAGTTATGTGTTTAGGAGGAACCTAAGTTTAGCTTGTCAGCTTCTGACAAAAGTTAACAACAATTTCTAAAACATTCTGGAATCATTTCGAAACATGCTTTCGATGGGGGAAACGGAAACAAGACAAAATCACAAAATCCCTGCCTTTTTTGTAACTGCTTTTACAGCTCCAACTCCTTGTGTGTGTTTTCCTGGAGATGCCTGCAATGAAGAATCTGCCTCCAAAGCACTTCCCAGCCCTAGCCAGAAACTCAGGAAAACTCCCTGATTGCTTAAAACTGTTAAATACAGATATCGTGGCTTGAATTTCCTGAAAATGTGGGCACAGACAAACCTTACAACAGCTGGAATTTTAAGGTGGACAAGTATCCTAAAAGGAATTTTAAGACATTTCCAGCTCCTCCTTACAAGGAGCTGCTTCAAAAGTACATTTCATGGTCCCTTATCCATCTCTCTCATCCCTCAGTGATTTTTTCCATCTCCTTTCCTTAGATATTGTTGTTTACAGTAAACCAGGGGAAGATCTGGTCCAAAATTTGGAAGTGAAAGGAAAAGCCACTGCATCACTTTGAATATTCTTTTCTTTTACCTCCAAAATGCTGATCAGCCACCTGCAAACCAATGTCACCTTGAACACACTGGTGGCAATTCCACCAAATTGCTAACAGCAACACCTTGGGCTGTGAATCAACAAATTGCTTTGCTAAAATGAGAATTTTAATACATTAGACAAGTCAGCAAATAAAGTATTTTACAAAAAAGGAAGAATTCTCATGTTAGATATGAAGATTTCTTGTGTTCATTTTGGCATGAAAGGTGGGAACACAGTTTGGCTCCTTGAGGTGTTGGAACTGAGGCATGGGATGTGATCCTGAGCTTGGGATGTGACCCTGAGCTTGGGATGTGATCCTGAGCCTGGCATAGCAAAACTGGGAGGCTGAAAAGAGAGAGGACCCTGATGTTTTCATGCACTGGACCAAAACCAGGCAGGCAAAGTTTTCAGAATAATTTCTGTCACTGTTAATGAGTGCAGAGAATTTTTATATAAAACATATATATATTAAAAAATATATATTTCTATATATTTATTGCACTGGTGAAGGTCAAAAATAGAATACTAAATTTGAATTAAACTTATATTTGCAAATATTTCCTGTAATCCAGTCATTCACATGCATTTCTCCATTTCCCCTCTTCCCCCATGGCTATAACTTTATCTCATCCAGAATATTTGAAGCCACTGCTTAATCCAGAGTATTTTAATCTGGAAGCAAAGCATTGCATGGAGAGGAGCTTTAAGAGAAACTTCCTAAAGGACTGGTTTAAAAGAGGAATTAGAGCTCAATTTTCCAGCTATTTTTATTCTTTTTCCCATTGTTTCACACTACCAGATATGTTCCATTCGGGAAACAGATGAAATTATGGATACATTTAAAATTTAGTTCCCTTGATTTGGTTCATGGCACAGGAACTGCCCAGGGAGGTGCTTTCAGAAATGACACAAAATTGCACATTTGGAGTTATTTCTATGGAGGGGATGCCACAGCTTTAAAAGACAAAATTTGTTCTTAAATTTCATCTGGTTTTCTTCAATAAAACTTTATAAGGGTGGAAATAAATGGAGCAGATGGACAAAACAAGGTATTTTACAATGCAGCTTTCTGGGCTAGGAAACCACATTAACTCCAACAGGAAAAATGAAAAGCACAGAAACCAACTGAGAAGAATTTCCAAAGGAGCTGGTGCAATGGTAATGAAAGAATGAGGGAATTAGGGATGAACAACCCCTCTTAGGACATCTGAAGATCCTCTTCCACACCAAAAAGACTGGGAAATGTTTTTGGTTTTAACTTTAAATACTACTCAGATATTCTGCAGGTGCTGAGGGGAGTCAGGAAGAATCAAAGATCATCAACACATCCCATTTCTGCTTCCTCAGGACTTCATGTACAGCAAGGAAAAAGACAAGACTATTTTTAAGGATAAAAATTCCAAGTCCCTGTCCTAACCGTGAACCACCATGCTTTGAATTGCTCCAAATTTTCCATGAGGAACTGCCTGGGGGAAGGATCCCTTTGTGCTGCCTTAAGGAAAAAACCAGGAGCAGGAAAAGGTTCTTTTTGTACCTGTGCTCCTTCATTTGTTTGCCCAGAATTCCGCAGTGCCAAATAAAACCCAAGGTGAAATCTCTACCCAAGGGAACACTGAGAGGTCACCTGGCAATAACGTGAAGAGAACACAATTCCAGACTGGTTTGGGTGGGAATGGACCTTAAATCCCACCCAGTGCCACCTGTGCCACCATGGGCAGGGACACCTCCCACTGTCCCAGTGCTCTCAGCCCCAGTGTCCAGCCTGGCCTTGGGCACTGCCAGGGATCCAGGGGCAGCCACAGCTGCTCTGGGCACCTGTGCCAGGGCCTCAAAGCCAAAAATTCCTTCTCAATATTCCATCCATCCCTGCCCTCTGGCAGTGGGAGCCATTCCCTGTGTCCTGTCCCTCCATCCTTGTCCCCAGTCCCTCTGCAGCTCTCCTGGAGCCCCTTCAGGCCCTGCAGGGGCTCTGAGGTGTCCCTGGAGCTGCTCCTGTCCAGGTGAGCCCCCCCAGGTGTCCCAGCCTGGCTCCAGAGGGGCTCCAGCCTTGGAGCAGCCCCGTGGCCTCCTCTGGATCCTGTCCATGAGCTCATTGTGCCCCCTGTGCTGGGCTGACACAAGGAACACTCCCTGCAATGCTGCCCACACTGTAATTGCCCTGTCTCCACTTAGGAACACCAGTTAAGGCATTAAAATGTCCAAACACAAACCTTCCCAATCCTGTTTCAATCTCTCTCAAACTTCAGGAACCCCAGAGTTCTGTTCACAGGTATCACATGCTGGGAGGGTTTCCCAACACCTCCAACACAGCTCCCAAGGCACTCAGAGCTGCTGAAGCAAAACCACTTTCAAAATTAATAAAAAAAGAAAGAAATCCAAAGAGCTTCAGATGTTCCTCATCAGGTCTCAATGTGCTCCTTATTTCAAACACCAGGTGCTTCCCAAGCATTCCAAAGCAGCAGGAAGAATCCAAAGATGGCTCCATCTCCTGCCTCCTACTTATTCAGAACAGATTTTATTGGGGAGTTAAGGAGACTTCAGAAGCCAAGATTAAAGTTATGGTGCATTTTTATAAGCAGAGCAGGAGCTGTGGTTCAGGATTTTATATAAGGAAACACTGACAACTTTACAGCCATGGTAGCTTCCAGTAAATGCAGAAGAGATTTCTCCAGGCAACTGGTAAATATAATGTTTTTCCCTTATACTTTCATCTCAGTACACATAAAAGCATTTGACACACTTAATAAAATGTCACCAGCATAAAACACTGCACAAAGGAATGCTAAATAATGACAGAACTACAATTATTGGGGAAAAAATGAGCATTAGGAACATTTTCAGCCACTCTCTACATTACTGGGGTGATGGAATTTGGATTAAAAAACTTCCTTAATTCTTCTTGTAACACCAATGAAAACATTCCTAGACATACAACTCCATACAACACCACTAATGTGAGGTCATATGCAAAACATGCAATTAACCCTCCAAAGAATAAACTGAATTACTTTAAGATATGGATAGAAAAACATGTAATTCACCTTCCAAAGAATAAACTGAATTACTTTAAGATTTAGATAGAATTTTACTGCACCTGCAGTCATCTCCAAAATCCAGGCTCTCAAAATGACACCACCCTAAATTTTAGGTGGACTCCAAGAGCCCTCACCCAGGCCACTAGAACACTCCTCCAGAGCCATTTTTTCAATAATTCTTTGCATCAGAGGAGGAGGAGAAGACAGGGCAGACTGCCTGCAGCTGCTGTTTCCAGGCAACCCCAGAGTTGTGGAGAGCTCAGGAGCTTCTCCTCTGTATTCATGAGAGCTCTGGAGCCTCTCCCTCTGCACTCAGGAGAGCTCTGGAACTTCTCCCTCTGCACTCACTTGTTCTGCATCATGTTCATGATCACCCAGTCGAAGGGGTAGACATTCTTCCCAATCAGGTTCTTGAACATGATGAATGTCTCCATCAGGAAATCCTAAAAGAAGAGATAATATTTGGAGAAAATTGGACCAAAAAACTCCAAGGGGTGGTGGCAGTTATTGGTGACCGCACTCCAAAGGGGTCTTTGTGTTCTGCTTCCTCAAAAAGCCATTTTTCATTAAAAACACACTGAAATCCTACTCAAGCACATTTATACATGATGCCCATAAATCCTACAGTAATTCTATTTCAGAAATTATAAAAACAGGAATCCCACATTTAAGCAATGGGATTCATCAAGGGGATCAATCGTGGGATTCATCAAGATCGAGCACTGGTTCACCAATTATCCAAAAGGAGTTTTTATTGGAAAAAACATCTTTTTTTTTTTCCATACTATGGACAAAACCTCTCAGTTCCTTCGTGTATTGTGACACACCTGTCATGACACACTCTTGGGAAGTTGATAAAAGCACACAGGTTCATGGAAAGAGGAAAAAAAAAATAATCAAAGCTAAATATTTAGTTAATCTTAGGATTGCACTAAAATACTCCCTAAAGTCAGGTGATGAATAATCCCTCCCTTCATGGATATTCTCCAGAAATTGAGATTATTTATGTATTAAAATAAAAACATCTTCCAGCTCAAATCATCACCCCCCACCTGGGGCAGAGGACAGAAATTGTTTGGACATCCCAAAATTGGGAGGGACCCTCCCTAAAGGGAGCAGCAGGAATTGCTTCTGCAAGAGAAAAGCTGCCCAAGAACAAGGTAATTTAACAGCATAAACAAATTTATTTCTACACAGCTATAAACACACAGTTCTTTGGACCAGAAACTTTGTGTACTTTACAATGTAAATCGTCTCCTACAATTTGGGAATCTGTAATTGCTATCTAACCATTTCAGCAATATCAAATGCTGCGAGAAAGATAAAGGGGAAAAGAGAACTTCATGCAGAAAGTCCTTGATCCACTTCACACAGAGATAAAAATGAACTTTCATTCCAAGGTTAGAATATCTTCCCTTTGATACAGTTTCTCAGCAATGGTATTTATCTGGTCTATCTTTAAAATGTCAAATGCCTACAAAAAAAATCCCCAATATGTTCCATCAACTGGACTTTTAACTAAGACTGGTTTCTGTGTAACCTTTTCAGTGAGAAACCAATCTGAAGTCCTTGCTCTCATCAGTTTTTCTTCAGCTCTGAGAGCCAGGATCTTCAGCAGATTTATCTTTTAATGCACTGCTCTGTTCAAATGGTTTCCTGGCTCAGAAATTCCCCATCAGTGGATGCAGGGAGCTGCAGAGACCCTGAGGACACGGCTTGGAGATCAGGAATCCCAGAATCCCTGACTGGTTTGGGTGGGAAGGACCTTAAAGCCCATCTGGTTCCACACCTCCCACTGTTCCAGGTGCTCCCAGCCCCAGTGTCCAGCCTGGCCTTGGGCACTGCCAGGGATCCAGGGGCAGCCCCAGCTGCTCTGGGAATTCCATCCCAGCCCCTGCCCACCCTGCCCAGAACAATTCCTCATTCCCAATATCCCATCCATCCCTGCCCTCTGGCACTGGGAGCCATTCCCTGTGTCCTGTCCCTCCATCCCTTGTCCCCAGTCCCTCTCCAGCTCTCCTGGAGCCCCTTCAGGCCCTGCCAGGGGCTCTGAGCTCTCCCTGGAGCCTTTTCCTCTCCAGGCTGGTCCTTGATCCCCATCTTTTCTGCTGGAGGTTCTCACTTCCCAAATATTGCTGCAAAAGCACTTTGTGCAAACATCCCCCTCTGGATTCAGGGAAAATGAGCTCAGATGGGTTTGTGTGGCTTAAAACAACCCAGTTAACCCAGCTGATTTTGTCCAGCTGACAGTTGCTCTGGGCACCCAGTGCCAGGGCCTGCCCACCCTCCCAGCCAGGAATTCCCAATTCCCAATCTCCCACCCATCCCTGCCCTCCAGCAATGGGAAGCCATCCCTGGGTCCTGTCCCTCCAGGCCCTGGTAAATATTGTCTCTCCATGTTTGTTATTTCACAAAGCAATGTGAAATTTCCCCTCTCTGGAGTTATCCCAGACCCACCTGCACCCTGCCCTGGCAGGGGTTGGACTGGGTGATTTCCAGAGGTCCCTTCCAACCCCAGCTGTTCTGGGATTCTGGGAACTTCCAGGGTACTGGGCTCCACCATGTGCAGAACACTCCTGGTGAAAGAGCTCCTCTGCCATTTTACCACACAACATCAGCAACAATCACAGAATCCCAGAATTCTAAAGTGGGAAAAGACACTCAGGACCACCAAATCCAACCTGTGACCAAGCACCACCTGTGACCAGCAAACAGACCCTGCAGCTCTGGCATGAACAGCATGGACAGCAAGGCTGGAGCTGCTCCTGGCTCAGATGTCACCACTGCCACCACTCATCCATCCCAGAGGCTCTCCACCAGCTCAGGAAAATCTGCCTTCAGTTAACAGCTCAACCTGCAGATTTCCTGCTCTTTTTTTTTTTTTTGTGTTTTGGTGACAGAATTCCATTGATGATGATTTGGTTCCTTCCTGAGCCTGGGGGTTCTGACCTACTTTGCTGATTCAGCTCTGCATTTCCATCCTCTCATATTTACATTTTAATAACCCCACGCTCACCCAGGTACTTTAAATAATGCTCTGTAACAACTGAGCTAATTATTGATCAAATAAAAGGCTCCTGATGTTCACCTGGGGTTTATGTATTCATAATATTGTTCTTTTTTTCCATTTTATGGTTCTTATAGAAAAGAAAATGGTTTGGATGAATTAACCTCATTTTATGAGGAAAACTCAGGGTTTTTGAGGGGCTGGGAAGAGAGGGAAGCCACCAGGACAAGAAAAAGCTGCTTATTTTCAGAATAACTGGAAGCAGGACAAATATCCCTGAACATAAAAACCTGCACTAAAGGAGGAAGGGTTACAACTCCTGCTCTCTCTCCAACTACAAATACAAATCCTATTTAATAGGAAATGGAATTCACAGCAGGTAAGACCCCTAAAAAATTCCCATCCACTGATGGAAAGGAAACAGCCTGAGCTCAGCCTGAGATTCTCCACATGGCAGAATGTTAACAGGCATTTTTTGTCAACTAAACCACATGTGTCTCAAATAAAAATATTTTTTACCAAGTAAAAAGAGAAAAAAAAAATCAGTTAGTCCCAGAAATAACCTCCCTGATCTCAGATAATATTTCATCTCAGGATGCCAGCAGAATCACAGATTTTGATTTTACAGAATCACAGCAGAGTCTGGGCTGGAAGGGATCTTAAAGCAAGAAATTCCTCTTTGAACAGACACTCCTTAATAAATCTAAACTCTCTATTCTGCAGAGAGGTAAAAGACTGGTTTTATTGCACTCCACCTCATCTTTTTGAAGACTTTTGAGGCCAAATATGACCATTATAATAATCTAAACCTGCCACCTACATAACACAGACCATAAAGTTTCCTCCAGCACTTCCAGCCCTGAGCTTCCAACTCCTGCTTGAGCAAGAGCAGAGGCTGAAGAGAGATTTAAGGGTCTCCAGTGGTGAAAAAGAAACCACAGCTTAAGTTTTCCCTTTTCCTTGCCTTTTTTTTTTTTTTTTTAAGAAAAAGCTTTTCATTTCTGCCTGGCTGAATTTAGTCTCAGTTCTAAATCACTGCTTTGTGATTAAACTGAATCCTCTGCAATAGGAGGTGCAGTTGTCACCTCCAGCTCTGGGTTTAAAAGCAAAGACTCCAGGATTTCAGTTCTACTGGCTGAGTCAAATGAGAGTGGCAAAAAAACCCTGCTGGGTTAAAGAAGTGGAAAAATCATAGAAAAACAAAGAGAAAGAAAATTTAGTTTACTCCCCTGTGGTTTCCTTTACTCACAGGGTTACCAATGCTCTGCCAATAAACCTCCACACCTTAATGAATATTATTTAAAATCAGCTCTGAGCTTTAGAGATGTCAGAGCAGGTCCAAAACCAGGCTGAAAACTGGAACAGGGCAAAGAGCTCAAACCTTGCCCAATACAGGCAGAAAGAAGAATAACACAAATTCAAGACAAACTGGGAGGTCCAAACATTAAAATTGCACAAAGAAAAGACTCTGAGTTGCTTTTCTCCTTCCTTCTGCAATGACCATTCTTTTCAGCCCTTTATCTGCATTTAGTTTGGGAATGTTCTGCTCTTGGTGCCCATCCATGTAAATGCTCCAAGATCCCAAAGGAGGCCCAGCCCTTCCCATGCTATGATCCTATTTCCAGCAATTTACAGCTGGACTTTGCCTTCCCCTTCTAAAAACAGTGGCTCTGAGCTTTAGAGATGCCAGAGCAGGCGCAAAGAGAGGCTGAAAACTGGAAAAGGGCAAAGAGCTCAAACCTTGCCCAACACAGGCAGAAAGAAGAACACAAATTCAACACAAACTAGGAAGTCCAAACATTAAAATTACACAAAAAAAGACCCCGACTTGTTTTTCTCTTCCCTCTGCTATATCCACTCTTTCCAGGCCTTTATCTGCACCTAATTTGGGAATTTTCTGCTGTCAGTGCCCATCCATGTAAATGCTCCAAGATCCCAAAGGAATGGGAGTGGGAAGCAGCCCTTCCCATGTTGTGATCCTATTTTCAGCAATTTGCAGTTGGACTTTGTCTTCCCCCTCTCAAAACAGCAGCTCTGAGCTTTAGAGATGCCAGAGCAGGTGCAAAAAGAGGCTTCAGCACCCGAAAAATGGAAAAGAGTTCAAACCTTGCCCAACACAGGCAGAAAGAATAAAACAAATTCAGGACAAACTGGAGAGTCCAAACATGAAAATTACACAAATGAAAGGTCCTGGCATTGTTCTGGTGGGGCTGGAGGAAGAAGAGAAGCTGAGGAAGGATCCAAGCCCAGCTGGGAGCTGCCTGGAGCACCCCAGGGTGGCAGAGGGGATGGGTGACCCCTGACTGCTGGAGCTCAGCCAGGGATGGGGTGTCCCCTCCCAGCCCTGCCTGGCCACATGGCAGTGGCACTTTCAGGTTATTACAGAGTTGTCTCCTCAGCTAGAAACTCCCTTCTATGATGCTTTAATTAACTTGGGTTGTTGCCTTAGCCAGGCTACCCAATGACTCTGAGAAGACAAATTTCAATTATTATTGCTTATTTAACAACTAAGGGCATCTTTAAGGTTAAAGTGTTTTGCATAAAAGGGAAAAGGGAAAGTGAGCAGATCTCTAAATAAAAGCTACTTCAAGAAACAAAATCAGGACATCTGGAAGATTTAACACTGAAAGTTCCTTTCCTAAGAAAGCCTTTTTTATATTCTTTTTCTTCTTTCCTTACGAGATGTTAGTAATGTCTCATCACTACTATTTTTACTGCTTTCTTTTAATTGCCTTCAATCCACTGTCTCATGTTTTAAAGCACTGAACAGCTCCAGCTGTACTCCTGTGTGTGTCACAGTGCCTAAATAATTATTTTCCATTAAATCTGTAATGCCAAACACATTTTGTTCACATCTCACAAGTCCATTTAATGACCAGTAACAGGAAAAAACCCAAACACAAGCTGAGCCATCTTATGAAGAGATAAAACAAATGAAACTCACCACAACATCCGACCTCATCTTGCCAAAAGTCTTGATTAAATGGGCATAGTGGTAATCCTCCATTTGCCTCAGGATGGCTGTCATGCAGGCCACAAAACTCCCCTGGCAAAAAGCAAAGGAAAGGAATCCATTATTTAGGATAATGCAACACAATACTGGCTATCAAAACATAATATTGCTAGAGAGAACCACAGAATGCAGTGGAGATAATTCTATCATTAAAATTCATTAATGGATATGCAAAATTGTGTCAAGGAAACAAAAAACCCCGTCTCAAAAAGTTTCCAGTTTCCAATTTCATGGGTTTATCACTGAAACTTTTGTGACATATTCTCCTTCTAAAAATTGCTCAGACATTAAAGTGTCTGCAAAGTAATAAACAGCACTCCTAAAAATATCATACAATATCAGCATTTGCATTTGGAAAGTCAATATTCTGCTCAAGGAAGAAATCTTTTCAAAATTATCATATTGAGCATTGAGCTAAACCAACCCCGAGTTTTCATTTCGCTGCGTGGTATTTTCAGATACAGTGATGCTTAAAAAAACATCACCAAAATCCAGTGAATTCCATCAAACCAGAAGAGCAGCACCATCCAGATCTCTCTAAAAACACAGAAAGAGTAAAAAATGACTAAAAGAAAGTTTAACTTTTCCTTCTGGTGGGTGAAAGTGTTGTAGTAACAATCCAACCCATTCCCAAGGCTCCTAGATGTAGTGAAATCCCATAAATGGGAGCTTCTTGTCCATCCTCCCTCTCTGCCTATCTGCTAAAAGCCTGCTAATGATGTCCACATCTTTTCTGGTCTTTAATGCATGAGGAAAAACATTAAAAATTGGTAAAAGCCCATTCAGAATGACTTAGACAAAGTGATTCTTTCTGTGGTTTGATAGAATTGCAAATCCCCCTTTCTGTGCTGTTTTCCAGGTTATTCCATGCCACAGCCCAGGAGAACACTCAGGAATTTTCTCTTCATAAAGGCACAGAGTCTTTATTGTTACCTTTAAGATCAGAATTAATTTCAATTTAAATTCCTTATTTCCACATCAGTCCAAGTAATTGAGATTAAACCTGAAATGACACTGGGTCACCTGCATGTGCTCTGAGCCCTCTTATTTACAGAATTTACAGGTTAACCTTAAATTCCACCTGATCAGCACTCCTGGAATTTGCTTTTCTCCTGCAATGGAGCTCAGATCTAAACTCTTACAGGACTGATTTTGTCCATGTGGAATATTGGATTTTCCAGAGGATGCCAAGGTATTTGATGGGTGCTCTGTGGCACCTGCAAACTCCATGAATATGGAAGCAAAGTCCACCTGAGCTGCTGCTCTGGGACATCAAAAGAACTTTCTAACAAGAACAGAATCTGGGGCTCTACAAAGACAATGCTTCCTACTATGAAATGGAAATGAGACGGGACCATCTCAAAAATCCAAACATTAATTGTCAAATCCGTGCCTAACGAGCTCCTGGCACAGCAAACACTGGGCTTGATGGAAGCCAATAGGAGAGCTGGGTAAAAACCTGGAATGGCTGCTGGAGTTAAAAATAAATACAAGAAGCAAATAGAAATGGAACACGAATGGGAGGGGATTCTGAAGCGCAGTAGGTTTTAGTTAGAATGACAGAAACTTGTTACATTTTGTCTTTTCAGCTCAGGCTGAGCCCCCAAATGTTACTGAGCAGACTGGGCGCTGGTCTTTAAGCAGTTATCAACACTTCTTCCTATTTCCCTGCATAAAATTAATGATTCATGCTCATCTTGGTGTTTATCTTGGCGATAAAAACCCTTCCTTTGATACAGAATTGTTCCTTGAATCCAACACTGCATCACACACACACATCCCTGCTCCAACACTGATCTGCAGATCCCCACCTGCAAACCACTGTTCAAGGCCCTGCTAGACAGGAAAATCTATTTAATATTAGGAGGAAAGTACAACTACCAGTCATCATTTCCTTTGTGAGGTAGCACTTGCAGCAAGCACACTCTTAATTACAATGCTAATAAAAGTTTGTAATTATTTAGAGGGAATATTTGTACTCTAGGTGTTTTTAATACGCTCTAACTAGTTAGCAATAGCTAACAAGATGATTAGATTTTAATCTTAAGTTGATTTTTAATCTTTAGTTGTATTTGGAGATCATTGTCATCATCTACAGACCAGCACTGGAAGCAATATATAGAAAAAAGGTACCTAATTCTCTAAAAAATCAATTTCAATTTGAGCCATAGGATAATTGCAAAGCTGTGTTTACCCAGCCAGCCCTGTAAGGGGTTTCCATTGTGCTGGGCATTTCTCAGCTATTTATTCACTGAAATAGTGGCAGGCTTTACCCTGCAAGTCCTTCCCCATTGCAAAGCTCAGAAATGAGCTGGTCACAGACAGGAAGATCATTAAAGAATATCCACTACAGAAGCATTTTGCCAGCTGGTTGCTGCAATTCCTGCCTCTCCTGGATTGTTTCTTCCCAAACCAGGGTCACTGAGGGTCCCCCTGGGCCAGTGGGGCTGGGAAGTGCCCAGCAGGAAAAGCCCTGGGGATGCTGAGGGGTTGGAATGTGCCCAGATGTGCCCAGGTGTGCCCGAGGCCACTGGCACCTGGATTGGAGCAGGAATTGTCTGACCACAGGCACTGTCACCTGTCCCCGGATTCCTGAAGCTTTTCCCAGGAGCATCACACCGGGAAGGGCAGGAGAAAGACCCAAACCAAAGCAGAATCCCCCCCAGGGCACAGAAATTTTTCTCTGTGTATAACACTGCCCCCTGTGCTGGCACTGCTGAGGGACCTCAAACGCTGGGGACGGTTTGGATCCTGCAGGACAAGAGGGACATGGAGGGGCTGGAGGGTGTCCAGGGCAGGGAATAGAGCTGGGAAGGGGCTGGAGAATCCCTGAGGAGCTGGGAAGGGAATGGAGAATCCCTGAGGAGCTGGGAAGGGAATGGAGAATCCCTGAGGAGCTGGGAAGGGGCTGGAGAATCCCTGAGGAGCTGGGAAGGGGCTGGAGAATCCCTGAGGGAGCTGGGAAGGGGCTCAGCCTGGAGAAAAGGGGGTTCAGGGGGCCCTTGTGGCTCTGCACAGCTCCTGCCAGGAGGGGACAGCCGGGGGGGTCGGGCTCTGCTCCAGGGAACAGGGACAGGAGCAGAGGGAACGGCCTCAGGCTGGGCCAGGGCAGCTCAGGGTGGATTTTGGGAAAATTCCTCCATGGAAAGGTTTGTCCAGCTCTGGCACAGCTGCCCAGGGCAGTGCTGGAGTCCCCATCCCTGTAGAGATTCAAAATCCACGTGGATGTGGCACTTGGGGACGTGTGGCAGGGCAGTGCTGGGTGAGGTTAGGTGAAGGTTAGGTGCGAGGTTGGATTTGATGATCTCAGAGATGTTTTCCAACCTTGATGATTCCATTATTCTCTTCTATGTTTGAAGTATTGCCAAAGGAAAGACACAGGATCCAGGATATCTGCCCGGGGAAGGCACATCCAGCTCCCAAGAGTGAAAATTCTGCTCCATTAAAAGAACACAAACCTAAACCCAACACCAAACCATCTCTTGTTTCTTTGGAAAAGATGCCTGATTATTTAGAAAAGCATTTTCTATTTTAAAAATAAATATGCTATTCCAAACTGTGAAATTTCTTCTGATTTCTGTAGAATTCAGTTCTGAGGGAAAACTTGAAGAGGCAGAGGAATGCTCCAAAATTATTTTCCTGAACTGCCTTTAAAATAAAACACTCAGTGTTCAAATGGCTCTTGAACAGGAACAAGAAGGAAAATTTTAGTTTTCAATAATCCCTACAAGTAATATTAACACAGAGAAATTCCAAAATGAGAAGAGAATTCCCTGCAGGAGAGACAACACATGCCAACACTTGTCTCCCTCAGGGATAACAGATCCTGTTTTAAACAGGCTTGTCCATTTTCTCCCAGTGAAATATTTACATGGAAATATTAAGCTCTTTATGTACAGTGAGAAAATCCGGAGAAATCATACCTACATTCAGCTAAGTGATGTCTTACTAAAATGTCCCTGATACCATGGTCAGGAATAGATGAAAAAGTCTAAGTTTCATTTCTTTTTTCCATTAAATTTTCCTTATGTGGCCTTAAAAGACTACACAGATAAATAAATAAATGGATGGATATATAATAAAAAAAAAACCCTAACAAAATCACTTGAATTAATTCACTACATTTTGGCTTTCAGAACATTTTCACAGAATTTACTTTGTTGGAAAGGATGTAAATCCCTCACAAAGATTAAAAAAAAAAGGAAGTTTCTCTCTGCTTTTAACTTGTATTCTCTCTACATTAGCAAGAAAAAAATAAGTAAAAATCAATTGTTATCAACTCTAGAAGCCACTCATTAAATTGTCACCACTTACAGACTCACAAGATAGAAATTCAACTTTAAAATGTCCCAAATTTCATTTTTTTGCCGTGTGAAAATGTAAAATCCAATTTGTCTGCAGACAAGTTTGCTCACTTCAATAATAATATTTTATGTAATTTGCAGTATAAAGGTATTACAAAACCCAGCTTGAATAAGGCAGAGGATCTTCCATCATTTCTTCTCTTCAAGAATATTTTATATTATAAAATAGATAAAGATATGGATGGAAGTTTCAGCTTCCAGGGCATCCTGAGAGGAGTTTGATTCCTGAAGCTTTTCCCAGGAGCATCACACCAGGAAGGGCAGGAGAAGGACCCAAAACAAAGCAGAATCCCTCCCAAGGCACAGAAATTTCTCTCTGTGTACAACAATTCATACATGTATTTCACACAGTATTAAAAGCAACATTTCTTTTCTCATAATAGAAAATCCCACAGTAAATTCAGTAGCACCTTCAGAGACAAAATTATTTTGTGGCTGCAGCAGCAGGATAAAAACAAGTGCAAAACGTTCCCATTTATCACATTTTTTACTGAATACACAGAATATTCCATTTCCTCAGGCCAAACCCTGCCTCTTGAACAAGAGACTAAAACAGGTGAGCCTTTTTCCTTGCAGGAACAGAAGTTCACACCTGCAGTAGTGGCAGTGATAAATATCTGGGCAGTCTCCTGCTGCCACAAACATTCATTTGAAGCATCTTTTTGCCGATCAAGATGCAGTAAGGTACTTTCAGTGACAAACTTTGCTTCCAGAGCTCCTGGAAAAGATGTGAAACTCCCTTTACCTGATGTGACTTAAGGAGTTCAGAGCCTCCCTAAGCAGCAAAACCGATTTTAGGTCAAGCCAGGGAAGTCTATGCAGAATGCAGAGCTCTGACATGGGAGTTTAGAGGTGAAAATGAGTTTATTTAGTCTCCAAATCTTGTTTTACCTCAAGAAGTACTTTACAGATCCTGATTTGATCTCTGACAATTCCATCTTGGTCAATAGAAAACTTGTTTTAAAAGGAAAACTTTTCCAGCACTGAGTCCCTGCAGGAGTGGGTGCAGGGAAAGCCCTTTGGGAAGGGAAGCAAAAGGGTTTGCTAAGAGATCACAACCAAAATCCAGCCCTGACTGTGGCCCTGGCACCTGAGGGAGCTGACAAGAAAGATGGAGAGGGAATATTGACACAGGGAATGGCTCCCACTGCCACAGGGCAAGGCTGGATGGGATATTGGGAATTGGGAATCCTTCCCTGGGAGAGTGGGGAGGGGCTGGGATGGAATTCCCAGAGCAGCCCCTGCATCCCTGGAAGTGTCCAAGGCCAGGCTGGACACTGGGGCTGGGAGCACCTGGGACAGGGGAAGGTGGGATGGGATGGGATGGGATGGGATGGGATGGGATGGGATGGGATGGGATGGGATGGGATGCCATGGGATGGGATGCCATGGGATGGGATGGGATGGGATGGGATGGGATGGGATGGGATGGGATGGGATGGGATGGGATGGGATGGGATGGGATGGGATGGGATGGGATGGGATGCCATGGGATGCCATGGGATGCCATGGGATGCCATGGGATGGGATGCCATGGGATGGGATGCCATGGGATGGGATGGGATGCCATGGGATGCCATGGGATGCCATGGGATGCCATGGGCTTTGAGGTTTTTCCAAACCATTCCACGATTCTATGATTCCAAGATCACAGCAGCTCCACTGAGATTCACTTTGCACAAGGTTTATTTGTTAGGAAGTTGATGGTAACACAGTGGGAATAGACAAAAAAAGTTCTCGGATTCAAAAGTGCTTTGCACCAACTTCTGTAAAAAGCAGGCGAAAAAAATTAATGAGATGTTTAAGCAACACCATTTATCATGTTTCTAAGGCTCTTTTGCAAAAAAAAAAGTCCATTTTAACCAAAAAAATGTTTCTCTTTTAAAAGCTCCATGCAGTGTCAGTATTGAACAGTGCCCTTCAATGGAACCCACAGTGCTCAGGAGTTCTCAAGGTCAGTACATTTATTTCTGGTTTTCTAAATGCTTTTGCCTTTCCTCATGGGTTTTTTTCCTCCCTCTGCTACACTAAACATTATTTCACTGAAAATCTACAGAACTGCCCTCAATAAATCTGTTTCAGGTATCTTGGTTTACACATCTATTAATGCCGATAATAAAATTATAAATGCAGTCATAAAATACAGAAAACAACTGAATTTATGGGAATGGCCAGTACTCAAACACTAAAAAATAAAAAGGAAAACCCATAAAAAATGTTTTAAAGTAATTTTGCAAAAAATGCAGCATTGGATATGGGAATATAACCCTGGTGCCAGTGCCTCACCACCCTCACAGGGAAGAATTTCTCCCTAATATCCAATCTAAATCTCCCCTCCTTTGTTTTAAAGCCATTCCCTGCTTTCCTGTCACTCCATGCCCTTGTAGATATTTCCTTCAAAAAGTCACTGAGAAGGAACAATAAAACTGATCCTATGGCAATGAGAAACCCTATTTTATTTATCAAACACAATTAATGTTGGAAGCTGTGTAAAAAATTTCAACGCAGATCAGGAAAAGAATTAAAAGATAAGATAAACGTAAAAAGGAAATGATAATTGGAGACAAGTGGCAGTCCCAGTAACTGGGATAGCCCACAGATATTTGGGATATTGTCTCTGCAGCACTGAGGTACCACTGTGAGAAATTCTGGCAACAAGAGGAAGAGAAATGATCTTTTAAATGATAATCTTCACACCAGACAGGTGATGCTGCCAGATGAATATACTCCTAAAAGCAACAGCCATTTTGAAGACAAATGATCCCACTTTTGATGCTTCTCATCCTCCTGTTTTAATGTAAATTATTTAGCAACTGCTTTACTGAGGGGCTCAGCGAGAAGGGGAGATAAGAAATGTGTGCAATCCAAATTTAATTGATGAAACCACGCAGTTCAAAGATCCCTGGATTAAAAAGCTCCTTGCAGGAGGAGGTCTCTTTGGGGAAGCTTTTGCATTTTGTAATTAATTCCTACCTTTGGTTCACTCAGCACATCAACCATCACACCATACCCCGGGGGCTGTTCCCTTCCCAGGTTTTGGGACAGAACACAGAGGATATGGGAAGGTTTATGGGATGCAGGCTCTGATGTGGTGCTGTTCTCAGCTCTCTGAGCAGCAGAAGGTGACCCAGTCCTTGCAGACAGGAATTACTGCCAGGCTCTCATCAGTGGGGAAAATAAGGGGGAGGGCTCTCTCCACATTTGCATGATATCAAAATGAAATCCCCAGCACAGGCAATGTTCTCATTCCCTCCTCCCCAAAGAGCAGGAAAGTGATGAAATCCACAGACTCATAAGAGGCTGGTCCTTTGTTCTGACTTGTCTCACTTCAGCTCAGTTTTCTGTGATATTTTATATTACAGCAGCAAATTAATGCTATTTACACAAATGCATGTATCAATAATGGTAAATAAGAGAAATACAATTTCCAGACAGGTCACATTTCAAGTGAGAATTCCTGTTCCAATGTTGACAGATAAGAGGAGCTGAACAGATTAACACCCAATAGCAGCAAACAGGGGATTTCACAGGAGTGAAATTGTTCTTCTCTGCCTACAGGAATGTCCTCACCTTACCTGGCTCTTCCTTTGGAATCTGGCTCCCAAATCACTCCTTCCACCCCTGCCACAGGCAGGGACACCTTCATATCCCAGGGGGGCTCCAAACCCTGTCCAACCTGGCCTTGGGCACTGCCAGGGATCCAGGGGCAGCCACAGCTGCTCTGGGAATTCCATCCCAGCCAGGAATTCCTTCCCAATTCATCCCTGCCCTCTGGCAGTGGGAGCCATTCCCTGTGTCCTGTCCCTCCATGCCTTGTCCCCAGTCCCTCTCCAGCTCTCCTGGAGCCCCTTCAGGCCCTGGCAGGGGCTCTGAGCTCTCCCTGGAGCTGCTCCTCTCCAGGCTGAACAATCCCAAATTCCCAGCCCAGCTCCAGAGCAGAGCAGAGGAGTTTTACCCTTGTCCCACGTGCAGAAGTTGTCTCTTGCACAATTTTACTTTACCTGTAACTTCTGCAGTTTGTTCAATTTTATAAAATGTGTGCAAGGTTTCCAAGGAGCAGAGGAAAATTTCCACAGCATTTCCCTTTTCCAACAGAGATTCATAAGCTCAGGTTTCTGTATTTTCCAGGAGCTGTCTGCAGATGTTTGGAGAAGCAGCCATATCTGCATTTTACACCCTCTCAAGGAACACAGACCTGTTTAATACTATGCATTTAATTAAAGAGAGCAGTAAAGTCCTCATCTGCAGAACCTGAACACGAGAATATGTGGGATGAGTCTCCAAGAATGACCCAATTCTTCCCTAACATTATTAAATTTGAATTTTGTTTCTTATTAAACTCGCAGCAACTCCGAAGACTTTGGGGGATTCTCTCAGACAACTCAGTGCTAAACAACGTGCAGTCTCCAGAAGAGCTTCAAAGGTGCCTCATGAAAAGAACATGAAATCAATCTCTAAGCTGCAATCTAAGCAAAAGGAGATGAACTTTTCTATTGTGGAAAAGTGAATTAATTAAACCTCTCTTTTATTATGATTTGGGACGATGACCAAAAGGTTCAGCAGAATAAGCTCCAACAGGATGCTGCTGATAAAAGGCTCTTTATCCTGATCCTGCCTGAACTCAGCAGAAATCCAACCCCAACAGGACAAAAGGAGACCATCAACGAGGTAAAGGACAAACTGCCTGAAGTAAAATGAACAGTGGGGACCCAGGAATTTCCTGTCACACACAAGATTTTTGCTTTTATAGTGATTTTAAATTGATAACATATTTGGAAGTTAAGAAACAAGCTAAACATGCTAAACACATCTCATTCCCTTCTCCATTCCATGGGAAAGCCAAGATCACAGAATCCCAGACTGGTTTGGGTTGGCAGTGATGCCTCAGGTTTGGCTTTTCTGTGTTTCACATTCTGTGCTGCTTTAGTGTGTGGGTCTGGGTTCACATCAGGGGATGCTGAGCTCTGTGCACAGAGCAGGGAGACAAAACAATTCCTGCTCCAGCTGGGCACCAAGGACAAATGATCCCAATCTCAGCCCAGGAGCACAAACCCCGTGGGCTGCAGAGAGAAAAACAAGCAGGGTGGGACTGCAGGGGCTAAAGCTGGAATGGGACACTGAACTGCAAGGTGCAAATGGAGCAGAACTGATCCCAGGGACAGAGCCCGTGCCCGCTCGTGCATTTTGGGGCCATTTTGGTTCATCTTGGGTGCAGCCCTGGCTGGGCTCTGGTGCTGCCCACGGTGAATCCATGGAGGAGATCCTTGGAATCAATCCCTGCTTTATTCTGTAGCTCTGCCCAGCCTCTGCTCTGGGGCAGCCTGAACAAGGCATGAGAAGGGACCTTAAGGCTCATCCCATCCCACCCCTGCCTTAGCCAGGGACGCTTTCCACTGTCCCAGCTCCCTCCAAGCCCTGTCCAACCTGGCCTTGGACACTTCCAGGGATCTCCTCCTAAAGGAAAGAATGGAATATTTGCTCAGGAAGCTCTGCTGCTTCCAGATGAAGCTAATTCAGGTTTCTCTGTACTTGCAAGTCAACCAAAACCCACCTAGAGTATTTTAGGAGAATAACTTATTTATTTTCTCACTAAACCAAAGGTGCAAAACGTGTTTTGACAATTTTCCTCATGACAGCCAGCACACTCCATGTATTGCAGCAACAACAAAACATTTTGAAGTGCTGGTTTTCCACCACCAAAATAAATTCTGCCCTATAATTGAATTTTATTTTCCTCCCCAACTTTGTTCTGGCAGAAATCAGAAGGGAAAGAAGTAAATCCCTCCCAAATAAGGAGTCGTTTATCACATTCTAACAACAACACTCCCACATTAACAACAGGATTAGAGATGGATCTTCAGCTCTGGAATTGCTTTCCCCTACCTACAGCCCCAGCATGTGGGCAACAGAAGCAACTTAAGTTAAGAGATGTTTATCAATTACACATCCTCACTTAAATGAGAACTAATCTCTCCTTGGAAAAAGCAATTAAAGCCAAACCAAGATTACAATCTTTGCTTTAAAACATGCCAAAGTGAAAATCAGCTCCTGGGCTGCAGGGGCAGGACAGGGAATGTTCCTGGGAAGGGGCTGGTTTGCTCCAAGAGCTCAGCTCACCCTTCCTACACCATTCCAAGAAAATGCATGGATATCCCATGATTCACATCTCTTTTTTCCATATTTTTCCTCCCATCTGGGCAGTAACAACAGGACCAAGCAGAATCTCTTTTCCAGGCTCTGATGTTCAGCTTTGTGCCCAGACTCACCCAGGATTTCCCATCCCAGTCCTGGAGATCCAGGAATCTGTCCCAAGGGGAAGTAAAATCAAACCAGAAAAGCAGCTTTAAGATGGATTCAAAATATAAAATAAATATTAAGAAAAAATTTAAAAACCTAAAATCAGGGCACAGGCTACTGCAAAACCTCAGTGGAATGGTAGGGATTGGAATTAAATTTCCTTTAAGGCCCCTCCCAGCCCAAACCACATGTGATTCTATGATTAAAATATCATAGAATTCAAATATTTCTGCATTTCTATATGTTACAGCACTACTTAGATATACTAAAAATACAAAACATCCCAATTATTATCAGAGTGCATCTTTAGATCTCAAAACATGAGCAAAATGTTTTATTCTACTTTAATGCAACAGTGTCATTATTTGGGAAGTACTTTTCCTGGTATAATTTCCATGCACTTAAAACCATCCCAACTAATTTTTTGGGGGACTAACATCTGAAACCCCAGCACAAAATCAACCAACCCTGAGTTATGGCAGAGCCTAAAACAATCACCCTACTCTTGGCATTTGGCAAAAATGGGATTTGTAAGTTCTCTTGATGCGGCTGAAAAATACTCATCATCCCTTAAGGAGTTAAATTTAAGCATTATTTTTAAACTGCTTTATAAATACCTCAGAAAAGCTCCTTAGAGCAAGACAAAATGTTTTCCAGAACCAAGGAAACAGCTCTGATTAGGCTGTCCCTATAAGTAACTGAGGTATATGGACAATTTCTGCATAAAGAGAGCACAAACATTACCCAAAGTCATTAACTGCTAGGCAGGAATTAATATGTTTACAATTCAAGCCAAGTGATAAATATGAATATATAAAAGGCAAATATTCATTGCATCCCTGTGAATTATTAAAAATCTTTCTTTCCTTAATAAATGGAAAAATTAACATGTACATGCATTCTGCTTTTTCCAGTCACTGGTGTTTTTTTCTAGGCAGGAATCTTATCCTTGTAATTTTGCTAACACCTGAAATTTAAGAAAAAAAGATTAAAAAAAAGGATAAACAAACAAAAAAAAGATACTTTAAAGTTCAAGTCTGTTTAACTGAAATTTTATGAAAAACCCCACATCATGAATTGCCTGTTAAATGAGCTCCTATGGAATATCAAGGCCAGGTGGGATGAGCTTTGGAGCTCCCTGGGATCATGGAACGTGGCCCTGCTCATGGAAGGGGTGGAAGCTCTAAGGTCCTTCCAACCCCAACTGTGCTGGGATTCTACAGTGAGGAGAGCAAGGGGTTTGTCCTTTCTTCCACCCAAGACTTGGTGTCCCTTGTCCCAGCCACCAACGACACCTGTGACATGATGTGTCAGCTTCCATGATGCCACCACCTGTCCTTTTGTCACCACCTTCAGTCCCCAGGAGTTCTCCCACAAGACATCAAGCCCCTCATTAGATAATCAATTGCTGCAGATCTTGTCTGTCACTTGGGAATTGATGGGAAATAACAAAATTATCTTCCAAACAAAGCCTGTTAGCTCATCACTCCAGCTCACTGTCCTGAGGACAAGCCCAGCTCCAGGAAAGCCCTGGTGATGTTTCCTACCAGGCTTCAATGAAAGCTTTGATTTCCATCAGCCCACAGAGAAGTAAAACAATTCCATAAATAAATGGAGTCTCCACAGCTTGAGGGGGACGTCATAGATGGCAGGAGGAATGAGAAGGGCCACCAAAGTGACAGCCTGGGGAAGAGAAGGCTCCAAGGAGAATTTCTTGCGGCCTTCAATATTTAAATAGGGCTTAGAAGAAAGATGGAGAGAGACTTCTATCTTCCCACTGCCAGAAGGCAGTGTTAAATGGGATATTGGGAAGGAATTGCTCCCTGTGAGGGTGGGCAGCCCTGGCACAGGTGCCCAGAGCAGCTGTGGCTGCCCCTGGATCCCTGGCAGTGCCCAAGGCCAGGCTGGAGCACCCTGGGACAATGGAAGGGTCCCTGCCATGGCAGGAGGGGAAGGGGATGAGCCTTGATGTCCCTTCAACCTAAACCAGTCTGACAAGGGATGGAGAAGTTCCCGCCTCAGGAGGGGTCACACAGTCCCAGATTCCTCCAGGAAGGCACAGCCTGGATGGATTCACATTTTCCTGAGGATTCCAAACCCACAGCAGTGGGGATGAAAGAAGTGCAAAGCTGCTGCTCATAAGTTTCACTGCGTTAGAACCAGGAGGCAGCAGCTGAAGCCAACAGGAGATGAATTTCAAACAAATGAGAGATGGGACTTCTAATTCTGGCATTTCTTTTTCCCTCCCAGGGAGTGATGGGAGTTGAGGCAGCAAAGGCAGCTCCACAAGGGAATGAACAAAGTCAGGAGAAGGAAAGTTTGGAGACAAGGAGCAGCCTCCACCTCCCATGCAACCAACCTTCCCATGCAGGCCTGGGCAAAAGGCTGCTGAGAAGGGAAGGATGTGGGTACACCCAATTTATTAGGGCACTGCTTTGAATTCCCAGAAGAAAATTGAGGAAGTGCCACATTACTATCAAATGATAACTTTATTTCAGATTTTCAGAAATTTCATCCTTTTCCTCCCCAGCAGCCCTTCCAGCTGTTGGACTTTTCTGTAATACTGATGGATACCCCTTGGATATAAAGCAGCTGCTAATTATGCTCCTCAACCACTGCTAAGTATTAATATTTAAAGTCCTGAACTTGTTTAAAAATTGAAGAAAATCAAAATGTGGTGCTGCTTTGAATGGTTTTTAATTCAGTGTCCCCAAGCCATAAAGGACAGAGCCATTTTCCTGCACTGTTTTGAAGAGCCACAGACCAAGGATTAAGAAGGACTTCATGTGGCCTCTGCTGTCAATTGTAAACTCATTTAAAGTCATTATCAGGCTTCCCTTATTTTTCAGAACCCAACTTTTTGAAATATCTTGGGCTTTTAGGATTTCCAAACTTTTCAAAA
The DNA here is from genome assembly GCA_039654755.1 of Calcarius lapponicus. Taxonomy (NCBI): domain Eukaryota; kingdom Metazoa; phylum Chordata; class Aves; order Passeriformes; family Fringillidae; genus Calcarius; species Calcarius lapponicus. The sequence continues at coordinate 32,586,684 of CM077469.1, read as the reverse complement.
TAACTTCTGTTCCTTTCTTAAGGTAAAACTCAGTCACAGACATTTTAATACATAAAATAATTAGGTCTTTGCACAGTCAATGAGGAATTTAGCATATTCTTGTTTGCACAAGGCAAGTTTCTAGGTCATTTTATTTAGAAAAAAAATAAGCAAGGGAGGAGAAGCTCTTAATTGTGAGCATATGGCTAAATTTTAGGTGCCCATGATGCTGCAAACTGCCTCTTTATAACTCTTTTTTATTCACTGCCATCTTATTTCCCTGTCATGTATCAAAGTTATTAAGAGCAATTTTATTTTGGCACCTGCTTGGGAATTTTAGAAACTACATTAAAGAGTTCATTTCTGAACATTATGGCCAAAATACTTAATTTTGGTTTAGAGCACCAATAGAAATGGTGAGTTTAATTCTATTTGCACTGTTCATTATTTCCCTCTTCCATAATTTTGTAGGATTTTCATTTTTCATTTGTTTAACATATTTAATTTCATCTAATTTGGTTTTTTTTCTGTTAAGCATTTTACTGTTATGCATTAGGAGCAGGCTGCTCCCTGGGCTTCTAACTTGAAGGCAACATGCAAAAGCACATAAAAGTCTGTATTTTAATGCTATGTTCAAACTTTAAATAGTTCAATATTTCAAATGAGAAAACCTTCCTGAGGCTTTGGGAGTTTACATTACTTTATAACATCGAATGTTCTCTACTTTGACAGAAAAGTTGCATTAAATCCTCCATCTAATGAAATCAATGTTGTATAAATAATATATTATTCCACCAAGGAGCAAATAGGAATCAGATGCAAGTATCCCCATTATTTGTTGGATTTGCTTTTTTTCCGCCCATAACTTGAGTTTGAAGATGGAATTCATGCTCATCCCACATTTCATTAGGTGCTTAAATCTGAAACCATTTGTCTAAAGGCAATCAAAAGTACGACCAGATTTGTTGCTTTTTATTTTTAAGCGGGGCAGGATTTTTTCCCTTTGCTATAAAGCAGTCAGAGAGAAAACCCTGGAATTTGGGAAGGTCATAAAATAAATGAGATAAAGCAAAATATTAACGAAGTTGGCAGAATGTTCCTTTAAAAACATTCCAGTTCCTCAAGACATCTTAACAAGGATGTAATTTCCCATTTGCTCTCAGTGAGCAAATCAAACAGGGTGATTTATTATTCAGATGGGCACAAAGGATTTCTGAAATGCAAAAAGAAGGGCTCTAAAAGCACAAGTCATCAGTAATGACGACAGCCTGAACTGCCTTTCAAATATGAACAAAATGCAGCCGTTTAGGGGCTCATACATCACGCTCTCCCAGACCCTCATTTATTTCCCAACTGTACAGGCTGCATGAAAATGGAACCAGGATTTGGCATCTACTGAGAACATCTTTATCAGGGAAGTGATTCCACACCATGGCAGAGCAGCTCAGCATCCCCACTCTTGGAAGAACAACCAAGGCTTCCCAATCACCACTTCTGTTCCCTTCCCAAAAACATCTATGTGCTGAAAAGGAACTTTGCTGAACTATAAACACAGTGAAAATATGACAAAACTCCCACTTCTATCACAAGAAAATTCAGATTTTCTTGATAAACATTTCCAGCAATTTGGGCTCCTGATGAGACAGCATTCAACTGGAACCCAAAATCTCAGCTTTAGCTGGTGAGACCTGCTGTTATATTTTTCTTCCAATGATCTGTACAATGGGAAATTGAGAGAACTAAATCCTGCTCATCCTTATCCCAACAAAGCACAGAAATAACCATCAGAGCTAATGGGGTTACTCAGCATTTTTCTTCTCTGAGCAGAAAACCCACAAAGAGCAGTTCCCTCAATCAGCTGTTTAATATTTCAGCTGTGCACAGGTATTATGGGTATTAGACACATATTCTTAAATCCACTTTATCTTCAAAATGTTCCTTTAAGTAAAGAGATGTGGAATTAGCACTTTATGTATAAAGAACTGACATCAGCATAGGCTCAAATGAATTTTCCAAGCTCATAGAAAAGACTTGTTATGGAGCAAGACATCCCAGCAAATCTCCCAAATTTCTGCCAAATATGACTCCAAGAGACCTTTTTTCCTCTGCATCACAGCCAAGCAGAAAACATCCTCCCCCAAAGCAAGGAGCACCTCTAAGGACTGGACTGCAGGGAGACCTGTTTGAAATTCCAGCCAAGTTTGCCTTCACCTCAGCTGGAGCAGAGGAGCATATTTAACATCCCTCCATTTCTGTTCCAATGGCAGGTTGGAGGAAATAAATAAATTAATTACCAATTTAGCCCAGAAAGCCAGGCACTTATCATCTAAAGGCATGGAAATAACCACTTAATTTATGGGAATGAAGGTTCAGCAATGTGAAAATACTTGGTTTTAGCAAAGACTGAGTGACAGCATTAGTCCCAAGTGACCACAGAGAGAAAAGGCACAACTTTGTCCACAGCTCTGCTTCAAGTCAAGTGAACTTCACCCTTCTTTCATCTCCTACACAGGTGGGAAGTTCTGCCATAAATTAGCCTGGTCCTATGGAATTAATAGCCCTGGGAACCCAGCTCAGGCATGTGATGTTGGGATTTAAATTATGCCTCCTAACATAATTTACTGAACATAGATCTGAAAATCTGGTGCCAGTTTATCATCTCCCTTCCCCACACTGGTGGCCACCAAACACCTGGCTGGTAACTCAAGCTCTGGCTGCCACATGCTCTTCCCTGAGCTGCATCCAAGCTTTCCTCCACAAGAACTTCACAGACTGTTCCAGAAAATTACATTTTAGTGTTCCACTGTCAGACCTGCGTGTTCTAGAGGAGCATAACCCTACAAAGCAGCTGCTCAGCAAAAAAATCCCCCCAGGCACAGCATTTCCTGGGGCAGTCCTTGAGCTAAACCTGAGTGTGGGGAGGACATGCCAGGCAGACCTTCCCACAGTCACCCAGATGTGTCCTCAGAAACTGAATGTAAGGAAAAAAGTCATGTAAAACCTGAAGTCTGTAACACCAGGCTGTGTGTGATGAATATTTCTGAATACACATTCAGGTGCCTCCCTGAATTTGATGCAATTAGCAGTGAGGGAGAAGGGCCCCTCACTGTACTTCTCCACAGAGAATGCCACTGAAAATCCATCTCACTGCCCTCCAGCCCCTGCTTTTCCCACTGCCCCCAGAATCCCAAGGCAGGACTTCCACCTGCACGTGTCACTGTAGCCCCAAGCAGGGCTCATTCCTCCCTGAGTGGAGAAAAAGCCAATCTGGGAAGGGAGGACACTCCGTGAGAGAGAAATACATTTATAACCTAAAACAACTACAATTAGTTCTCTCTTTTCTCTTTGCACCCTCTCAGGTTGAAGCCCAATCCCTCTCTCCCCTCTCAAGCATCTCTTCAACACTACATTTCATTATGCAACAGTCATGCTCAGCATTTTTAAGGGCTAAAATATTGACAAATGGGGTGATGAAGCATTTCCCATTTCCCAGTGTATTTACTTCTACATGCTGTTACAGTAACATGAAGCATGATAATCACAAAACACTTCATTTTTCACAAACCCCGATTTAAAAAAATCCCTGTATACACCAATGGTGTCAGCAGTTACACACGAATCTGGTCCACATCAGCAAGTACTTTTTAATTCCCTAAAAACCTCCACAAGATGCTGTACAGTTTATAAGTGGGGCATATGCATAATGCTGTGCAAGACTAATCAGCCTTGAGACAACAGCTTCTAAATATCATTATGGAGAAGACAAGAATGATGTTTAACTGCTGCTTCTGTCAGACAGATTCTCCTTTCAAGTCACTCAGGATATCAAGTTATAGTATTTCCTTCCAGTAATCATGGGCTGGATAAACTCACATTTTCAGCTTGTGAAAAAGCAGCAGCATCTCCTGCCACTGATCTGTTGGCTCTGAGGAAGTAGCCTGTGTTATTTCAGACGTGCTCACCCTACCATGTAATTTTACCCACGTCTGTATCCAGGCTGCAGCCAAAAACCACATTTATTTTCGTAGAGAGAAATCCACAGAGGACCTGGAATACAGCAAGTCAGCACTGCTGGAAAGAAAAACAGAAAGGAAAAAAATAACAGCGGGGTGCCTGCTGTTGCATCAATAAGCAGGTCGATATTGAAGTTCTCTGGAAAAAAAAAAAAATCTGATAAAATACCACGAGAGATGGTGAATGCGATCCAAGCTGTGTCACAGTCATCTCTGCCCGGGGCAGAGCAGCGGGTGATGCGGAGGGCACAGCGCTGGCACCCTGGTTCAGGGATAAGGAGCAGAGGGAAGGGGGCGGCGGGAGCACCTGCACAGGTACAGCCAGGCAGAGCGGCGGAGCTGCCCTCTGCTGACTGCCGGCTTTGCTGAGCGCTGCTCCGACCCGCTCCTGCACAGCCTGGCCGCGATTCCACCGCCCGGGCTTGCCGTGACTGCCTCCCCACGGGTGTCACACACCGGGGGCCAGGCGGGTCCCCTGCCCCGGGCCGGCCCCAGCGCGGAGCCCCGGCCGCTGCGGCAGCGCCGATCGGCATCGCCGCGCTGCGAGGGCCGCTCCAGCCGGTAACTCAAACACGCCCAGCGCTGGAGCTGCTGCTGCTGCTGCTGCTGCACCGGGTCCGTGCCTGCCCGGACTCACCAGCGCCCAGCTCGGCTGGCCCTGCTGCTGTGGCGTGCGGTCCTGCTGGAACACTTTGGGCTGGTCCAGCTGCTCTCATCTGCCAGTTCAAATCGGGGCTCGCATCAGTAACCCCCAAATTCAATAACCCTAATCCACACCAATGGTGAAGGCAGTGCTGTGACAGAGAACTCCGTGGCCCACACCTGCTGGCGCCTGGGCTAGGGGACTTTCCTGCTGGAAAGTATTTATTGAATAGCAAAACTCCTGGGAACCTCCGAATGAAACGCAGACCCAACACTTCCCAACTCTGACCAATTCTCCTGCCTCTCACGGCATTTTCTGTCTAGCACTCAGGTAAAATCCACACGACCTATTTAACTTCTAACTTTTTGCCTTTTTAAAGTGAAAAACATCATTGCTAAACCCTCTGTAAAATGAGATAAGAGGAGGAAAGATGCGACTCAAGCAGATTATCACGTTTATCAATCTCCTCTGCCAAACTGCTTCGCTCCGAACTCGCGTCCATTTTACACAAGGTTTAAAAGCAAATGGGAGCAGCTACTCCTTTAGCACCTTAAACACTTTCCCTCCCAATAAAAGGCAGCCGTGTTGCTTTAACCCAGCGCTTCGCTGAAATTCCCAATGGATCAGCATCACCCACTCTGCGGCTGCTCCATCGCTCCCGTAGCGCGACTGGAAGCCCGGGCTGCGCGGGGACGGTGTGCACGGCTCTGTTATTAATGAACCCCCGCGCAGGGGAACCAGAGCGATAAAGAAAGAATAAAGCAAGCTCCTCAGCCAGCCTGCGAGCGGCAGCTCCGCGCTTCTCCCCTCCTTGTGCGCGGCGCCGAGCATCGCCGCTCCACCGCTCCATCCCACCTCCCCCGCCCGCCCCCGCCGCCAGCCCGGCCCCCGGCTCCTCCTCCCCGCTCCCGCCCGGCTGGGGGACGCCCGCCGGTCCCGCTCAACAAGTTCCCCTCGGCGGGGACCCGGCCGAGGGGACCCCCCGACAGCGAGCCCCCGCCGCAGCCCATGAGGGCAGCGGGGGAGCGCGGCGGCGGCGGCGGCGGCTGCGGCTCCTCCGGCGGCTCGGCGGCTCCGCGGCAGATGCGCCCCGGCGCCCAGGCTCTGACGCCCGGCTCGCCCCGGCGGCTGGAGGGAGATGCTCGCCCAGACCGCAGCTTCTGCGTGAGGAAGCACAAGGTAAGGCGCTCGCCCCGAGCCCCCGAAATCCCCCGTCCGCCGCTTCTGCCGGCGGAAAACTTCGTAGGGATGAGGAGAAAGGCTGGAGCTGAGCGCCAGCGTTATGCAATAGCGTATCTGCCTGCCTGCGAACAGCTCCTGCATCCAGTAACTTTCGTGATAGATAAGGAGAGAATATCCCGATACGCGACTTTCTTCTAGAAAAATACCAGCGTTTCTTTGCCTGCTCCCCTTCCAGCGGTGCCTGGGAGGGGAGAGGGGTAGCTGGAGGATTTCTGGAGGATGCACGAAGTGCTTTGGCTTTTCACATGGCTGATGGCGAGGAACTACCGCCGCTTATTAACTTCAGCCGTCCTAATGAAGTGTCCGTACAGCGGCGATGGAGGAACACGGGATGTGTTCATCGCTGAACTTGCAGTACGGCACTTCATTAAAAGCCCAACCGACCCAAAATTCCTCCTGGGGGACTGAAGCTGCTGTTATCCAGTGAAGTGTGCAGGGTTCTCCCGATTTAACACACCCGCGTCCCCCATCACCATCACCGACCACACAGAAATCGGGGATGCCGTGGAAACGCCGTAGGAAAACGGGACAAAGGGAGCAGGGAAGCATCCCCAAAGTCACAGTCCTTGCATCGCGCAAGGCATCCCGAGCTCTGCAATTGCATCGTGCCTCCCTCGCTGCTAAAGCCCTGTGACCCGGGCGCCTGTCAGTGCCATGTTTACGGGAGTTACGGCAGCGAGGGGATGCAGGACTGCAGTTCCATGGGATCTGCCCGGGGGAGGCCCCGGCAGAACAGGGACAGCTTGCACTGCTGGGAGCTGGGAATTTATTCCCGGCTTATGGCACCGTCTCCCGAGGGCTCTGTCCCAAGGGAGCTGTGCCCCCCTCGCAGCCGCCAGTCGGAATAGGGAATGGAGCGCTTCGCTTTGACCTTGGTCTAAGCAGCTTAAAATCCTGCACGGAGGAGAATTTAACTCATTAGGCTCTAAGACCGGGAAGTCTGGGAAGACCTGTTTTTCCCAGCCTCGGAGAATCATTTCTTCTTCCCCCAGCTGAATGCTGGCAAGTGCTAAGGGAAGGCAAACCAGTAACAGGTCACGTCTGATAGAAACTGGGAATTTATTCCCTCCTCTTAAGTGCTGGATGGTGCTCAGATTTACCGGGCTGCCAGGAATGCTGCATGTATCAAGGTTAAAATCTGGCTTCTAGATGGAAAAACTCCTAGCTAAAAATAATTAAATAAATAAATAAAAAAAATCACATGATATGCAACTATGTCCTAGCCATGGACTGGGATTAATTTAATGTCAAATTCCAAGGCAACAGACCAATAGTAAAAATAGGAAATCAGGGAGAGGAATGGATCTCCTCACTCTTGGTGTGATGCCTCTTGGTGTTCCACCAGCCTGCTAGTGCCTGTCTGTCTGGACTACAACAATCTGTTCCCTCCGAGTACAAATAACAGTTCTAAGTTAAAAGCTGGGCTCTTCTCCTGGCATTAAAAATTAATATTTAGATGAAAATATCTCAGGGCTCAGGTATTACTAATTTATCACCTGGAGGGTGATATTCTGCTATACAGTGGTAGCACAGGGTCCCTGATTCCAGGAGAAATCCATAACGTAGATTGTTAATCCAGAGACTCAGACTGAATTGTCCTAATTCCAACAGTTCTAAAATAAAATTCCTGCCCCAGAGTTTAAGGTGCTGTTGCATTGAAAGCATCCTCCCTTCACATGATGGGGAAAGCTGATACTAAATCAGCTTTTTTTAGGGCTTTTTTGTGAGGATGTCACGATGCCCTTGATGAAAAATGTTTGTTCTTTAGGACTCTGTTATTGTTAACGACGTGTGTTTTTAACGAGATGCTCGAGATAATTCTAATTCTGGATGGAATCAGGCCTTTTCCCTGGGACTGACACATAAAAAACCAGCTGGGCAGGAGCACCACAAGAGAAAGTGTTCAGTTCCTTATCAAGAGGGCCAGCACTTAGCATTCGATGCACCCTTGTATTAACTGAGCTCACAAATGAGGAGCTCGTAAGATCCTCGCTGCCTTTTCCCTCAGTTAACCACTGCATTGACAGAGCATTTCTGCATGAGGGCCACACACTGCACACTCTATATTCTAATCTAGATATCATGAACTCAGTAGGAAGAGTGGTAAATTCAGTGCAGAGGAGCACAGGGAAGGAGAAGGTGGTGAAGCAGCCCAGGACTGCCCAAGTGCCGAGTCACGGAGCGTGCGTCGCCTCCCAGAGCAGCACCAGACACCTCTGGTCACCACCAGAACCCTGCCTGGGCACCCAGAAACCCAAACTCAGCCAGGGATTGTGCAGAAGGCAAGGAAATACCAACACTAATGTTTGCTTCTGCAGGATTTAAAAGCCAACTTAGCCATGCCATTCCTTTGCCGTGACTGATGGGGAAACCAGTCAGGGAAACCTGTGAGCTTGCCAAAAATCCCTGCTAAAATCTAAGGATACCTCTTGAGCTGTGATGTCTCAAGGCCATTCCTTATCCAAGCACAGGACAGGGAGAACCAGGGATGTATAGTCCCATAATTCATGCCCACTTGAAGAAATGACAGCAAATCTGGAATATCTGAGCCCATAAAAAATTCACGTGATTATCTGAACTAGCTATTAATAAAAAGCTCTTATATTCTACTTTATGACAGGCACAGTTTAAAGAACTGCTGAAAATTTGTCTGAGATATTAAAAAACATGTAAGCAACAAATCTATTTTATAGCCCAGTACTCCCTTGTATTTTTATTAATCAGTTTGCAAATTAAATAGGCTTTCTGAAAATGAAATCATGAGCATATTTTAAGGAAAAAAAACCAATGTCAGAGTGGTAAATTCAGTGAGAGCTCCACATTCAGTCTTCTGAAAATTGGTGCTTGGTTAGAAAATCCTGAATAACCTCTGAACACACACAGTTATGACTCCCTGGGTATTGACACTCGATTTTAAATTGTTATTGACCACACAGAAATGTGCTCAGAGCATTCTCTTATTGTAGTGGCACATCCCCATCTGAAGGCTGTTTACTCTAATTTTACCAGGTTCAGGCAAAAAAGTGATCCCTTAATACTGCTGAAACAGTTCACCCAGTTCATGCTTTTGCTCTGTGTCAGGGTGATCAGTGCCTGAAAACTGATTCCCAGTAAGACATCCCAGCACAAGTCTCCCAGACAAAGAGAACTGCATGTAAAAACAACAATTCAGTCATCAAACAGCAACATTTGGTGTCCTCTTTGCATTTTTCTCCCCCTTTAGTGGCACAAGACACCAAGCCTGATTTTACTCCAATTTTTCCAGCTAAATCCACTGGATTTGATACAGGGCAGTGCAGAGGAGTAAGGGCCATTTTCAAAGTCTGAATTAAACAGAGATGGATTAAAAAGACTGAAGACCTTCAAGTCTTGCTATGTTTAGGTGCAGATCCAAACTTCTAAATCATAACAACAGATTTCTGTCCTGGCAGGGAAGTGCTGGAGCTCTACCGTGTCCCTCTCCCCAGAGCTGCCGATTTCTGGTCTCAGACTCAGCCCATATCAAAAATAGTTGTTAAACATCTCAGAAACCCCAGCTTTAACTCATGTTTGTGACATCCATGGGCAGGAGAAGCAGGCTGCTGCTGTTATTTTTGCCTCCCTATGATTGCTGGAGCAAGCCTATAAATAAAGCCCACGTAGTTACCGAATTAAACCAGTTTAAAAACAAAAGTAGAGGAAGCTCTTTCCATCTGGTCTGAGCGAGCAGGAATTGTCACAAGCTCATAAAAAAAAACCAAAACAACAAGTTACTTGTTTTGTGCTCTTGCCCACCCTTCCCTGCTTGTTTTACAGCTGCCCTTCTCTCCTCTTCCATTTTTTTCTCCCAATTCTCATGTCAAGGCTGTGATTGCATTGCTTGGAACAATTTTGGTGAGGTCAAAGCTTATAAAGCCCAACCATACCAAAAAGTCATTTACCAAGTGTAAATGACTTTTTAAAAGATAGAACAGGGGCTCTCTGATGCCCAAGACAAACCCATTTAAGCAGGTGTGTGACTTCAGGACTGTATTTTAAAAGTTCATAACACAAGTAGTTTTGGTCTGGTTTTCTGGGAGAAGGAAGATGAGGGAATCCAGTAAAATCCTTAATTTTGGTGTATTTATCTATAAATAAGCACAAAATCTACAACAAGCCTGAAGTCTCCTTCCAACCATTAGTAATTGGTTGTTCATACCCATTTTGTTATTATATTCATTATTCTCTCCTGCAAATAGAGAGGAGAGAAATGAATGAGGAGATATCCAGTACAGAAATTTAACTTGTGGATCAGTTGAATACATTTCTGTGTATCAAGGCCATCGGCAAATAAAACACAGCCATATCTCTCCGGAGCTGACAAAGAGACAGATAAAACATCCCACTGCTGGAGAGAGTAATTCAGCAGAAATTATGCTTGAACTGCCTGCTCACAGTGATAACACTGATCCCTTCTGGAGACTGAGCCTAAACTGCTGAATTCCAGAGGAATCCGAGTGGTTTTGTTGAGCAGGTTGGTGAGAAGAACGCAGTACATTCCTGCATTCACAATTTGTAATAAAAGCACACAAAGGCACAAGAAAAGGGATTCAAATTATCTGTCTGGTGGCCAGTTGTGGTGCCTTCCCCAGCCAAAAAATATTCTTGAGAGGATCTTTAATTATTACTTTAATAAACTTCCTAATCATCCCTATCACAAACAGCCCATCCTAAAATCCAGAATCACAGAGTGGTTTGGGTTGGAAGGGCATTAAGGATTATCTCATTCCAGCCCCCTGCCATGGGCAAAGACACCAGCTTTATTTAAAAATCCTATTCCACATTATCCCAGCTCCACAACACCTGGGAGCAACGTACTCTGCAACTCCACACTGTATTTTCTTCCCTCTTCATTCTCCATGTAGTTCTTCCTACATGGCACCAAAACTGCGTCCCCTGGAATGAGCAATTTCCATCAGCCCTGTCTGTGATGAGAACCTGGGATTTGGGGAGTTTAAGACAACTTCCCCTCACACAACATGTTGGCTCTTCCTTCCCAGGCTTTCAAAAGCATCTCAGATCCAGCTTTGAGGAAGCTTTAGGGACTGTAATTCCCCTCAGCAACTGAAGCTTTTTGCTCTACTAGAACTCTTTTTTGGGTAACCAATGGGAATTTTTGTACAATGCTCTAGCAGGAGTCAGACTGATCTGTGCAGTTTCCCCAACACCAGCACGCTCGGATCCACCTGTACACGGATAATTCAGAATTCCAGCAGAACCAGAACATGCCTGAAACCAGAAACTTCAGGAATGTGCTCCTCAAGGTGACAAATGACACAGCTCTTACTTGGTGGCGACTGCTGCCAGCAGTGGAGTGCAGAATCCCATCTAGACAGATCCTATTCCCCATTTAACATCCTGCTAATGATGTCAGGTTTTAGATCTAAATTACCCAGCTGAGCTGTTCAACAACACTTCACACCCTCCCAAGCTTGTCTGCCTGGAACCCTGATGCAAGCAGGAAGAGCTGACAAGGCTCTGATGCCATACAAGCACTGACCCCAGGAATGTCACTGTCATCTCCCATCTGTAGGATCCCCTGCATTCCCAAGGGAATGCTCTGATCTGCAGAGCAAAATGAAGGATGCAGGATTGAAGCCTGGAGCTGGGACCTGCTTATCTGCTTTATTCTCTTCACCCAATGCTTGAAAATGTCTGATGAACAAAACCAGCTGCAGTTCCTGGAGGTCTCACAGTCTGATCATCCCTGAGAGTGCCCAAGGCCACACTGGACAGGGCTTGGAGTAGCCTGGGATAGTGGAAAGTGTCCCTGCCCATGGCAGAGGTGGAATGGGATGATCTTTAAGGTCTTCTCCAACCCAAACCATTCCAGGATTCTGTGTTCTCAGCATTCAGCTCCCTCTGTGCAGAGCTCTGACAGTTTTACAACCCTGTTGGTCAAAGCTAAAGAGCAGCACTGCTTTTTCCCTGTCATTTCCCTGCCTTTTTTTTTTTCCCCTTTAACACCCACAAAACCTATTGATGTCAACTAAGAACAATTAAACTTAGTATTCAACAGTAATGCCAATAAGGAACTGCCTTCAACCCTTGTTTTTAACAACCTGCCCTTTAAATTATTTACCAGAAAGTCCCATAAAAATGAAAAACCTTCCAGTGCAAGTCCTGTGGCTTTTGCACTCCTGCAAGCCAGGAGAGTGTGAGCAGAACTATCAGGGATTCTCCTAGCAACCCCTCCTCAGCAGCATCCTGCTCTTCTTCCTTCCCCTGGAGCAGGGACAAAACCTTGCCCAGATCTTCATGAAAAAACAAAATAATGCTAAAGAAACCTTCCCTGCTCTCATCCAGCAGAGCACAGGAAGAGAAATCAGCATCACTCTCTTCACAGTGACATTGTTTTTTCCCAATCCACTAAATCCCAGCAAATGTTTGAGATCAGAACACTCTGAATTCACAGGGACTATCTTGTTCCACTGTGTTTGTTCCACTGGGAAGTTAATAGTTATTAACTCACCCCATAAGTCTACACTGGTTTTAGTGCAAGTGCAAATCTCCTGTTAATGGTGCTATTCAATGCAAAATTCTGTTATGGGGAAAAGAACCCTTATTTTCCAGAATTTTATCACATTGAATGGATTCCTTTTAATTTTATGCACGGAACAATATAGCAAGCAACAAAACCTAAGTATTATTAAAATTTGTGTTCCAAAAGCACAGTAGAGATGTCAGAATTAAAGAAAATTGCCTCTACCAGCTTCATTCAGGGAAACTGGCTTGGTTTGTAAGGAAAATTTTAAGTAGTTTATCCTCCAATAGATTCCTGTTTTATCTAAAAGTCTCCAGGCTTATTAAATCGTACATTTTATTTGTTGCCACTTAGTTCTGAAGCTGAAGCTCACAAGAGCATTTAAAGGCATTTATTGGGTATCTCAGCCATAAGCTATGACTTTATACATCATTCTCACAGAGCCTGCCAATAGATGGGAGGGGGGGAAAGACAAATCCAATGCCACAGGATCCTGATAATTCCAAAGGAAGACTTCCAAGGCACTTGGAAATGCAGCAGTGAGGATGACTTGAGTATTGAGCAATAAATAAGGAAGTTCAAGAGAGACAAAATTCAAGTTCAGCGCCGCAGGCTTTCAAAACAGAGTTAAAAAAAATACTGGTTTGACATTTAGCAGCACTGCTAAGTCTGTTATTCTACATGAACGATTCTGTGATGAAATAAAGACAGGCTGGGCTACCCCAGCAGTTTTCCTAACAATCCTCTCATCAGTATTTTTTATCCCCTAAAAACTGGGAATACCTGCAATCCTCAGATTTATCTGGAAGTCAGAATTTCTCCTCAGTCACTTTGTAATAAAACCCTCCAGAAATTCCTAACACAGGCAAAGTTTCTGCAAACAACTTCTGTAATTAATAACTGCCTAAGATAATTCACATTTTCCAATGTTTTTATCATGACAGTCTTTTTTACTGGACATTACTTTTAGGATGATACTAAGTAATTTTTGAGTTTCTAACATAATGCTGTCAGATAATTAACAATGAGATTCCTTTGGAAAAGAATAAAAATACTCATTTAATGAAGTCAAAATGTATGGGATATTTAGAATTAACATTAGGTTTCTATACTGGCTTTGTTTCTATGAAGTAAATCTGAGTTTCTTTCTGCTCTTTGTTTTTAACAGTATAATTGGATAAACATTCCATGGATACACTTATTACTTATAGACATCAAATAGTTTTTGAAAAGTAAATGGTTTAAGGTGGTATTTAGGCATATATAATTTTATCTGAGGCAGTGGAGATTTCTTAGGAGAATGTCCAGCCTGGAAATATCCAGAAGCCTAAAGATGCTGCAGATCCCTTCCCACTTTCCGTGCAAAAAGCCAATTATTTGCAATTCCCTGCATTATTTTAAGCCAATCCATCCATCCATCCATCCACAAAATCCTGTGTGCTCTTAATACGTGCACAGATGTTTCCAGCTGCAACTCCAAAGCTTTCACTTGCTCTGGAAACCCAAGGACTGAAATTTGTGCCTTTCATCTGCATTTGGAACCTGCAAAGTTTAAGCCCACTCTGCGTATTAACACATCCTGAATCTGCTTCTGTGTCATAAAACTGACAGAGATAAAATGGAAATTGCAAGGTGAGTTCCAAATCTCCTCTCCCCTCATTAACCAATCAGTCTGGAAATTCCACCCTGTAATTCTCCTCCCAGAGCAGTGACTCTGCAGAGTTTGGGATGCAGAGTGAAGGTCCTGCAAAGATTTTTGCCACCTAACTGGTGGTTTCCATAATTACCCAAAGATTTTATACCCACTCAAAGCTTCTCTGTGCATCACTTCATCATCATTATTATTATTATTATTATTATTACTATTATTATTATTTAGTTTATTTCCATATTCAGACATGGAGGGATGCTGCTTAAGGGTAACCAGCCACAAGTTTATAAAAAATCAAGGCTAAAAACTGAAAAACTAAGCTTGTGATTACTTAAATATTTAGTTTAGCAAATCAGCTCTTTGTTTGGAGTAAGTACAGATAAAAAGTTGGACTCTATTATCTGCATGTAATTGGCATCTGCAACTAAAATTCCAATCCAAAGGCTTTATTACCCCCCTGACAGCACGAGCCATAAACTGAGGAACTCCAGCTCAGTAGTTTCTTCAAGTACCCAAAAACCCTGCAGAGACAACACTGTGGCAGTGCCTAAATAAGGCAAAATAGGAGGCAACACTTTGTCCAAACCAAAAATGAAACCAAACAGGAAATATTTTATCAGCTCTTCCCTGTGAAGTGTTTAACTCACAATTGACTCTTTCCTCAACTGTCCTTTTATCAGCTGAGCACAGAGAGTTCCCCTCAGAGACACCAGGATCCCAGCAAGGCTTCAAAAAAAAAAATCAACTTCTTTTGGTTGTTGTCATTCTTAATCACAGATATCTCTAAAATTATTACTCCCAGCTACTAGTGGGACTAAAAAACTCTGGGTCAACTAAATCAATCAGGCCTGTGCAGTTGGGAAAGGGAGACAAGCAATTTGGTGAAGAATCAATTTATTGGCTATTAAAGACATGCTCAAAATTAACTGCAGAATGAAGTTCCCCATTTATGTACTGTGGAGATTATCTCCAGACTCCTGGTTTCAGCTGGGTTGTGGACTCCATGAATTCCATGGGAAGCCATCCCAAACAAACCCAGCCCCCAAAAATGATGGGATTCAAGTGGGAGGTAAAATAATCTGAAAATTGAGACAGATCACAGACACTAATGAAATATCAAGCCGATACTTGAAAATAAATTGCATGTTAATGGATCCTGCTGTCAAATAACCAAGTGCGCAAAAACTCACTTTGACAACTCCAAGGAATCCTAAGAGATGGTGACTTTCAGAGCTAACAGACAATTTTTGTAGCCTTTCTGGGTAAAAACATGGCTTTTCCAGACACAGTTACTGAATATTTCAGATCTTTGTGAATGCAGGATTTCATTTTTGCCACAATTTCTTGGGAGCTCAGAAACTCCCACTGGCAGATTTGGAACTAATGGCTGTAATGGCTGTTATGCTCTTGTATTTAGGGCTTTTTTGGTCAACTCATTCATTTACCAGACTGTTGTGGAAAATTTGCTTCCAGTAGTTCTGAAGTGCAGAGTTTTGGGGTTCGACAGCAGTTTTTACAATAGATTTTTATGTGGTCCAGCTGCAAGCTAAAGGGCCAGGTTTTGTTTCTTAGCCAGCACTTTTTTCACTAAAACAGAAAATGCCTGACATTCAAATGTAGTGGATTTATTCCCCTCAAAATCTGTCCCTCACGTGTTAAGGGCACAGGGATAACGGATCTTACCCCCTGCTCTGCTTTTATCTTCAGACTCCCCCTTAGAATTTCCATTTTATTCTCTCCCCCCAAAACAGGGACTTGGTCACCTTGGTATCAGATCCCAGGCTTCTATGTGTAAAATAACCACTTGAAAACTGGGATCTGGCAATCTCAGATCCCATTATTTGAGTGGCTTTGTCCTGAATTTTCTCTTCTTTTTGCTTCTTCTACAGACTTTGCACTACATCAGAGTCACAGGAAAACTTCTTCCCCTTCTCCAACGACTGCTGCTCCCTCACCACTCCCTGAGCATCACAAGTCAGACAGAAAAAGGCAAACTAGGGGGATTCTGGAATATTTTAGTTCCCTCTTCACAAATTACCAGGGCCAGGCAATTAAAACATGAAAAAACCATTAAGTAATGGCACGTTTTCATGGGATTTTCAACCCAGAAGTCCAACCTTGGACTCTGTGCCATGCACATCTGTGTGTCTCTTTAGGGAAGTGTTACTTTTACTTTTAAACCTCATAAACATTCAGTTTTCCACTGAAAATTATTTCTCCATTAAGCTTTCTTACTTTAAATATAGACTAGTCAAGGATTCATTCCCTTGTGCCCCTGAGTTGGCTTTCTAAAACAGATGCTATTATGGCACTTAACTCTTCAAGAGTTTCACATATTTTATTAAATAGACAAAGGAATTTTAATTAAGAACATATTTCAAGTACACCTGAAAGTCCCTTTACTTGTTTTACATTATACTCCCGAGTCCCTCTGAGGGTTTCAGCAGGAGATATATGCAGAATGTTTGGATTAAGTGGGAATTTGGTAATTCAGCAAGTCTCAGGGAGAAATTTGCACAACAGGAAAGTAAAAATTACAACTTCAAATGAGGTGTAAAAATGAAATCTTAATTATGCAGCTACTCCAGATCTCCTATGATCTGTACAACCACTGGGGTTTGGGGTTTTTTTTGGGTAAATGCTGTATTAAGCAGTCGGCATCTTCTCCTCCTTGAGGAGGAGCTTATATTTCAATGGCAGATAAGTGATTTCTGTGATTCATAACAGGTTTGGAGGTTTTTAGAGCTTCAGGATTTTTTGGGACAAGCAGCTGTATCATAAAGGCACATTACTGCTTCTAGGAAAGGATGAGTTGTTTTGCATTTGAAGCAAAACTTTAATTGATGCACTGCTGACTTCCTCCAAAACTTCACTAATTCATAAATTTTATGCACCCAGCACTACCAACAAGTTGCTAATAATAATTAATCTGTATTTAGTTTTAGCCATGTGGAAATTTTTTATAAAAATCCAAATAATGACACCTCTAACGACCAACTAACTCCTTGCAAAGAACGCTGAATACATTACACAGCAGAAATGGGTTTGGTAAGCAAGCACACTAAAAAATAATGCCAGTTGGACACTTCTTGCTACTAAGGAGAATTAATGGTGGGCAGAGCTCTCAACTTTTCTTCATTCAGATAAAGACACTTGGTTTTCAATTTCCCTGTAGGTTTTACTGTCAGGTAAATTCAGAGGACTGGCTTCCCGGGAGCACGTATTCCTGAGGGAAACTGCTTCCTGGGAAGCCCTGGCATGACAGCCACTGTCCTGTCCTGGGAAAATAGTTGTGGAAAAACTTCTGGCACCAGGAAACCTCCTCTCTGAGGAGCAGGTATTCACAACAGAATGAGATAAAAGATTATTAAGACACAAATCTCTACAAAGTCACCAAGGGCTGTGACTCGACGGAATAGAGCGCATCGGTCGTGAGTCACATCCATTTCGGTGGGATCACAGGAACGTGGCTTAAATATTGCAGAAACCTCAGGGGAAAAAGTAACATTTCTGTTGTAACATGAGGCTTTTTGCACTGTTTTTGGCTGCAGGCATCATGGTGAGTAAGGAGCCCAGCAAATGCTTACTCACCGCCTCGGACAGCGACGTCGAGCCCGCGGCTTCCCTGGCGCTGGAGATGAAATACGCGCTGGATCCCAACCGGCAGATCAAGAAACGGAACAAAGCCCTCCAGGTGAGGTTTAAGGATATCTGTGAGGCCCAGAACGAGCAGAGGGACAAGCAGCTCTCCACCTCCTCCACGCAGGACCCCGACAAGAAGGAGGCCAAGGCCATCTCCTACAAGACGGCCTATCGCAAGTACATGACGGTGCCCGCCCGCAGGTCCATCCCCAACGTCACCAAGAGCACAGGAGTCCAGACTTCCCCTGATCTCAAAAAGTGCTACCAGACCTTCCCTCTGGACCGGAAAAAAGGGAATATTCTGAAAAGCGCCTCGACCGTGGACACGTTACCGAGCGAGAACAACGGGTTCCTGATCGAGGTGAAGGACAGGGAGGGCCGGGGCCCGGGCGAGGCCGCGGCCTGGGGCAGGAAGGCCGGCAGCCTGCAGACGGCCGAGTTCATCTCCCACATCTCCGAGCGCGCCGCGCACGACAACGGCGCCGAGGCCTGGAAAAGCAGCAGTTTGCACAGTTCTCCCAAAGAGCCCCCTCGTCCTCCACCCAACTTGGCCGAGCCCGGCGAGGAGGAGCCGGCGCGGCCACCAGGCCGGGGCAGAGCGGCGGCGGCGCGGCTGGGGAGCGACGAGGCCGCCCAGCCCCTCCACGGGAGGGTCTTCAAGACTGAAGTGGCCACGGTTTACCTGCCGGCCTCCCAGCCCGACCTGCCCGGCCTGGGCGACTGGGGGCCGTGCCCCGAGGAGGACGACAAGAGGACGGTGCAGCTGAACGGGGTGCAGCCCCCGGCCGGAGATGCCCGAGCGTGCGCGGCGCGGGCGCAGTGCCCGGCCCCCGAATGTAGTGACCAGAGCCTGCAGGTCAACGTGGCGCCCATGGAGGAGAGCCAGCCCTGCCGGACGGCCGTGGCCGTGAGCCAGGAATGCCAACAAATCGTGCCTCACACCGAAGTTGTGGACTTGAAAGCGCAGCTTCAGATGATGGAGAACCTGATCAGCTCTAGTCAGGAGACCATCAAAGTGTTGTTGGGTGTTATACAGGAGCTAGAGAAGGGAGAAGCTCACAGGGAAGGGTGAGTAGAAGCTTTTTTAATGAGTATGAGCTGATTGAAATCTTTTCCACCTTGAGTTTGCTGATGCCAACGTGTCCTGCCGCTGCGCACGTGGCGCTCCTCACACGGAGTTTCGCTGCTTTAGGAGAAACCTGCCAGCAGCGTTCAGATTGCTATCTGCCAGTCCCAGGGTGTAATTAAGTAATTATTTAATGAAGGGCCCATAATACATCTTCTTGTGCTTTTTCTAAGGAGCACAGAACGAGCTGCTCTCCAAACAGGATTAGCGAGGATGTTTTCACATCAGCAACTTGCATTAGCCATAATTCCTCACACGGCATGAAAAGCAGCAGCAAAACCTTAATTCTGTAAGAGATTTACCTTTTTAAGATTAAGGGATATTATTACAACTCCCAATGTAATTCCCTTAATGGCATATGAATCTCGTCTGGTTTCCTTTCACCTGAATTTTTCATGGTATTTTTATCAGAAGGAAATGAAATGAAAACTTTGAATATCAAAGTCTTCTTCATAACTTTCACACAGCCCTAAACATGACAAACCCAAGCAGAAAGAAACAAAATTGCGTTTAACCCTAGCTTTCATTATTTAAATTAACCCATAAGGCATTAAAAGTACTGAAACTCTAACTCAGTACAACCTTTAGTCTTTACCTGGACAGTTCAACCCATCTTTTATCACCTTAACCAATATTTTGCAGACTGACTCATCTTAGTTCCCTCATCTTTATTCAGTGAACATACCTCAAAATGTATTTGTGCTGTTTGTGTGTTGAAATACTTCTGTAGTTAAATCATAATTTGCCAGAAGACATCAGGACTTTAAAATTAAAAAAACAGCAGCTCATTCTACAAAAGCAGCGCCTGCTTTTGTTTGAGTCAGAAAGGTACATCTTTAATTTAAATTTCTTTAGGAATGTAGGAATCACGTGAATCCTTAAACTCAACACATCTGGCATTAAAAAGTCATCTTTGTTGGATCCTGCTGTCAACATGGTCGTGCTGTTGTTAGCTTATTTTACAGCTGGTTATATTATTATTTATATCCTTATCAGTTATCAATATCAAGGACCTTATCAAGTGCTGGAAAAACAGACTGGGACGTTTCTTGGCCTATGTGAAAGCCACACAGGTTTCAATGATCTTAAAGATCTTCTCCAACCAAAACAATTCTATAATTCAATTTTTTTAAAATTATTATTCAAAAAAAGAACTCCCCTGATTTTCTTAACTTCGAGAAACTGCAGGAGCTTTGGCAAGAAGTGCCAAGCTGCTTTTCGAATCACAAAATACAGAAAACTATTTCATCATCATCATCATAATTCATCACCCGCTGGTTGAGGACCCTGAGTGCACAAACCCCCACATCAGAGCCACGTGCTATAAATACTCTGCTTCCTCCAGACAATTACATATCCAGATTTTATCCCTTCCCAAAGACAGAACAGCCACAGGTGCAACAAACACAGCCTTTTTATTGCCCTTGCAGAGCAGAGCTGTTAATGCAGCCAGAGTTAGGAGTGCATCCCTGCCCTTGGCGCAAAACAGATCTCGGCCAAGCTATCCCAAATTGTCTTCAGATAATTCCTCTGCAGCTGTCAGCCTTACAAAGCTGTACTCGCCCTAAAATGGTGAAATTATCCATAAATCCCAGTTTAGAATATCTTTACAGCCTCTTAGACTCTGTACGGGAGTTTCCAAGACTCCATCTGACAAGGAAGAGCCTATTTAATAGCACTGCTTTACACTTGGAGCCACTTGCAGCTGCTCCTGCACGTGTCCCAGGCACGTCCCAGACCTGCTCCCTCCCTGCTGGGCACGCAGGGTGTCAGGATGGGCAGGGAAGGAGAAGGAGGGAGATGCACACTTGCACATTTTCGTATCCCTGCATTCCAGACCCTTCTGATTTTGTAGCTGTTGGATGATTTGGAAGGAGTCTGCACAGCTTTGTGCTCAGGACCTTCCGCAGCGATGCCTCTCTCCAGAGCTGGGAGAACACTCTGTTCTCCTGCAAACACCAACACATCATTAACACAAAGCCTGTCTTTATCCCCAGCTCCCTCAAATTACACAACTCCTGCAATAATAGGCTGCCCCATCCTTTTATCAGAACAATTCTTGCCAATTGCTGCATTCATCCTACACCATCTTTGCCACGGACCCTGTGTAAACTATTACGTATCTCCTCAGAGCCAGCATGTTGAGCTTTTTTCCTGTTGTAATCAGGTTTTAGGTCAGTTTAGATCAAGAAATTAAAGCAGTTCTGCTGTTTATTGTAGCATCTTCCATCTGCTAGAACAGCAAGAGATGTTTTGTACTTATGGAACTCACCTGCTTTTCTGATGCACATTAAATTCCTTAGAATAACACACTACAAGAAACAAATACAAATAACACACTGCTGGGAAAGGGAAAAAAAAAAATATGAAGGAAAAAAAACCACCAAAAGCAAAAAACAAAGCCCCAACTAAATTTCTTAATCAGATTTTTCTGCCTTTAAGGAAATCAGTGTTCTTTAAGTGCTGTTGCAGTGCCATGGGACCGGTGCTCAGTGGATTCATTTTCACTAATATGCTGTAGGTCCTGAACTGCTATTACTGCAATTCATCACTAAATGAGTTGATGCCAGCAAAACTGTAGCAGCATCTCTGAAGGCAGCAGTCTCATCCTTTGGGTGCCTATCATCTATGTGTGCTTTTGAAAATGTCAGTGCTCCATCATCTGCAATTAGCAACAACAGCCAGCACTCAACTCTGCTGCAAGGGAAGGGGAAAGGCATTGGAGCAGGAGGAGAAACACAAAAACTGTGGTCCCCCTCCCAGTTTTAAAGGACATTATTAAAATTCTGTGTTATGTGCATCCTTATTTACTAAATCCTTGGCAAAATGGCTGTTCTACCTCTCTGTGTGGAAGCTTCTACAAAAAAAGCAAATTATATCCCAGCAAACATTGCTGGATGCCTTAAGTCATGCATGAAGGAAGTGCAGAGCTGCAGCTTCAATTAAGAGTCCCAGTTTAGAGTTTAAAAAAACATGGAATATTACATGATGCAGGGTGCAGCTTTAAAACACAAACCCAGCTTTATGCTCCAGTTTTATTCTGATAAATTATCAGTGATCTCACTTTACAGACATATTTGTCTGTGTTCAGAGGGGGAATTTAGGAAGCCAAATGTGTGGAGCATCACTAAGGCTGACAGGACTGCAAGCACAATGCAAGTTAATCATTCTAAAACCTGGCTAACAAAGATCTGTGAAATACAGAACAGAAGATGAGCACATAATCAGAATTACTTTGCTGCTGGACAACAGCAGTGACCTGCCCTTTAAATCCTTCCCATGGAAGGAACAGTAATCTGGACCCTCCTCATTATACAACAAATCAAGAATTTTAATAAACAAAGTGCTCAATTTGCCACACAAAAACAAGTCACAGTATTTTAACTCTGCCAGGCCAAATGCTGCACACCAGACAAGAGTTAAATGAACCTGTTTCAGAGCTAATTTACATTCCTCTATTAGTCAGCAGTGGTTCAGGAATTTAAAGAGCTCTCAACAAACTCCTTCGAAGACGTTGTCATGGATGGAATTTAAATGTCATTGCATATTTTTCGATGACTAAGGGAGTTTTGTGCCTCACATTCTCATTTCTGAGCAGAAAATAAGCCCATATTGTGTGTCTGGATGGAGGTCTGCACCCAAGGAAGAGGAGAGCAGGGAGCATCCTCACCCAGTGCTGCCTGAGCAGCACTGCTCCTCAAGGTCACCCAAACTGATCCTCCTGCTCAGCAGAGATGGCAAATCCAAGTCAGGGAGCCAAAGCAATTATTGCCTGGGTTGTTTGCTCTGCTCCCAGCCCAGCTCTTCAGAACAGACCAAGGAGACAGAGCAAATCAAGGCAGGAGCAACCTCCATCCCCTCACCTTCCAAACGGGAGGTCCTTATTTCACACTGGAGAAAAGGAAGCTTTAAAGAGTTTACAAAAGCAGAGCCTCTGAAAGCACAGCCTTTGGGAGAGATGTGCCAGCTGCAGGAATGACAGCACAGGGCTTGGGTTGGGATTTCCCCCCTCAGTGGCTTTGTTTTGCTTTTTTTTTTTTTCAATTACAGCCCTGGCAAAGGGAAGGTTTAACAGGATCATTTCTAAGAGAAAACCTGGAAATGGAGGGAAACAACAGATAAGCTTAACTACAAAAGACAGCTCACTAGAAATAAATACATGAAAAGCAGAAAGAATAGAGCAAATTGCATCTGGGATGCACAAATTGTGTCATATTCTGAGTGACTGCAGGTTTTGGGACTCTGTAAGAACAGCTTGGGAAGAGGACTGTGATGAGTGCCTTTATTTCCTGCTGTGACCTTTTTACATCCATCCATTCTGGTGGAATCATCTCTGAAATGGTCACACTCATTTCATTATCCCCAAAACCACCTCCTCAATTCTTTCCTCCTTTCTCTCTCAGGAGCTTCTGTATTTTTTTTTATTTTTTTTATTTTTTGTACTTTTTGTATCATTTACAGCTCATTCCCAAACACCTCGGAAACTGGAATATTTCACCTTCCTGAGGCAGAGCCAGGGAATCTCTTTGGATGCACGTTCCTTAGCCAAGAAAAAGGAGTAATTTTGCACAAATTAGAGTTTTGTGGACCTTGTGATCCTTGGGCCAGTGATGGTTGAGTGCTGCTCACTCAGCACAAAGCAGGAGCAGTACAAAGACTCCAAAAGTCCATTTACCTGCCCTCAACATAAGAAATTTGGTTTTCCAAGCTCTGAACCAGCCCTTTCATGTTCCACCAAGCACAGCTGGAGCAGACCAGGCCCACACTGACACCTCACCACTGGAACTATTCCATTAAATCCCAAAACCCAATGGAGGTTATTCCAATACCTGCTGCCAGCCCACGGGATCCCCCTGACCCCTCTTATCTAAAATTCACTTACGTAAAAGAATCCCAAACCAACCAACCAACCAAAGAAAGCGGATGATATAAGACTGACCACTGAAATATCCAGTATCACTGGAGGTAAAAACTCCAGCATCACCCAAGGTTTTACCTCAAATTCCTTTTTTCTTTAACCTCAAATTCTATTTTTTTAACCTCAAATTCTGGGTCTTTTCAACCTCAAATTCCATTTCTTTTTAACATCAAATTCCATTTTTTAAACCTCAAATTTAATTTAACCTCAAATTCCATTTTTTAACCTCAAATTTCAATTTTTTTAACCTCAAATTCCCATTTTTTTAAACTTCAAAATCCAATTTTTTTTCTGAATTAGCTCCCTAAAACCTGTCTGGAGTTGGATGTCCCAAGGCAGGTACCAGGAGTATCTCAGAGCACAGCATTTCACAGGCCTTCAAACCAGGATGAGATTTATATTTTTGATGGGATTTTTCATTAGAGTTGGACACATTTATTCTGGGGCTGATAATCCAAGTTTCAGATCAGACTGGCAGAGTGGATAAAAAGGGCAAAGTCTCCCAGTTCCCAGCCATCCTGGCACATTAATGTGTAATAATTCAGAGTTCCTGGGTACTATAACATTGCAGATAGAGCTCTTCAATAACCCTGCTGTCAGAGCCACTTTCTGTCAATCCTCTGTGAGGAATACAGTGGTGGGAGGCTTTCAGCAAGAAAAAGAGGGGAAGAAAAGGGAAAAGTGAACACTTAACAACAACCAGGTGGTGGAATAAACATGAAAAAAAAGAATAATCTCTTTAACAAAGTTACTTGGTATTAATGCTCTGTTTTCTCCCAAAAAATGCCATTAGGAATGTTCTGAATCTCAGAAAATAGAACTTATTTTGCTAATATAGTCCAGCTTTTTATCTGCATATACTGTACAGGCAGAATTTAATGGAAATGTATTTGAACTACGGAGAAAAATAATTTGATTTCTATCTGGTTGCTATTCACTGGACTTTAAAACCAAGAAGAAATGTCATTCCCCACCACACCTCCCTGTTCCAGCACAGGATCAGCAGCTTCAAAGTGAAATTAAGGTTCAGGACTTCTCCAGCAGATAGGCTGCAGGGACACAAAGGCCAATAAAAGCAAATCCCCACAATTCAAATCTGGAAAAAACTGATGGAGTCTATTAAAGAAAGACTAAAAAAAAAAATAAGCAAACAATATTATTACTAAATATATCCATAGGAATTACCATGGATCAGAAGCTTCCCAATGTCACCAAGCTGCCCAAATCATACACCTGCAAGGAGAGTTTCCCTGCTAAATTAGTCTGTTTTTTTTTTTTTTTTTTAATGATGACTGTAGGTAAGGAATTATGAAGTTTGCACAATTAGAATAATCCTTTAATAACTGCAGTTTGGCTGTTGGCAGTATCAGAATGCAGAGCCATGAGCCTGTAAAAAATGGGAGCAAAATGAGCTTTAGAGTGTTAAATTTCTCACTGCTGTTCCTTCACCGGGAGATGAAACAACTGATTTCTAATTGACACCTCCTTCTGAGCCCATGCTTGCACAAAGGTACAATTATCTCTTATCCTGACTGAGGAAAAATGGCAAAAAAAGAGCAAAAAGACTTGTCTGAAGATGGGGGTGGCTTTGTTTTTAAACTGCAGAGGCTCCAGCTACCCCAGGTTCCGGATTTGGGACAGGCTTTAAAAAGCTCCTGCGCAGCACATTTAGGAAAGTGAAGGTGAAGACCTGGGAGATGATGCAGACCTGAGCTGGATTCAGGTACCTGGGGCTTGGAATGAGATGATCTTTAAGGTCCCTCCCAACCCACACATCCTGGGATCTGTGGCCTGAGGAAAATGGAAGTGAGGAGTGTCCATCCCCCCTGACCCCAGCCCTGTCACTGCTGGGTCTCTGGTGGAACTGCTCTCACTCACACCTCAACAAAACCCAGGTGTCCACGCTGTCCCACAGCTCTTACAGCTTCTGCTTGCTCTGAGCTTTGCCAAAGCAGAGGAATTTTGAAGATGGATGAGCAATTCCCTGCCATGGAACCATTTTTACCACGTTAAACAGTAGTTAGTAAAACATTTCAGTGGAACTGGGCCAATTCTGAGCTTTTTGGGATGCTCTGTTGTGATGGTTTTTGGACATCCTCCGGGTCAACAAGAAGGAAACCTGCCATTCCAAGGGAGTCTGGAAATCCCTCCAAATATTCTGTGTTTGGACCTCTTTTTTTAATAGGATGATGACAGGTATAATCTCTACCCTGCATGAACCAACCAGAAGAGGAAAGACACAGCTCTATGGGGGAACACTGGGATTTTTTCCCCTCAATTCCAGTGTCAGAGAATCCCAGAATGGTTTGGGTTGGAAAGAACCTTCAAGACCATCCCAATTCCACCCCCTGCCATGGGCAAGGACACCTTCCACTATTTCAGGTTGCTCCAAGCCCTGTCCAGCCTGGCCTTGGACACTTCCAGGGATCCAGGGGCAGCCACAGCTTCTCTGGGCAGGACCTCACAGGGAACAATTCCTTCCCATTCCAGGGAACAATTTCCTATCCCACGTCCATCAAGCTTTTTTTATTTTAAAACCACAGAAGCTGAGCATGGTCCAGTAACTCCTCGGGAGGCCAGCAGAGGTATTTTGGCATTAAGAAGGAAGTTTACCCTCTGGAATGTTTGAACCTGGAATCAGTTAGGTCATTTCTTTGATAAATCAGAGATTTGTTTACTTTATTGTCATCCACACAAGCTCCAAAGAAATTCCAGTGATGGACCTGGAACCGTGGAAAAAACTCAAGCAACTGACACACTTCTGTCTATGGATTTTCCTCAAATTCCCATTATCCAAGGAAATGAGAAAACACAAAGTACTGGGACCTGCTCAGGCTGCAACAGGCAGAGATCAGCACTTCCATGATCCTTCCCGCTGGTTTTTGGTTTTATCTCCATACATCTTCCCATCCTTCTTGCAAGTACAGAATCCCAGAACCATTTAGGAGGGAAAAGACCTCCAGGACCATCAGGTCCCACCTGTGCCTGATCCCCACTTTGTCACCAGCCCAGAGCCCTGAGTGCCAGGTCCAGGCCTTCCTGGAACACCAAGCACTGGCTCCACACAAACACCAGGAGCAGTGGCCAGCAATTCTCCTCCCTCTTTTAATTCTATGCTACTGCACAACGTTTGGAATTTTAAACAAGCCTGGCTGATGCAGTTATTATTTGAAGCCAGTGTAGGCTTAGAGATATAATGCACAAAGGGTATTTGAGCTTGCACTGAAATCTCAATCACAGCAAAATGATGAAATAATACCACACAGATTTTGATTTCTCCCATCTTCCCTCCTTTATAGAAACAATTCCTGGGAGCAGCCTCAGTTCAGAAGTCCAAGCCAAGCAGAATCCCAGGTGTTGTGTTTCAGCAGTAGGAGCTCCTCAGCTCAGGGTGGGAGCAGCAGGAGCTGGGAGGGCACAAGGATTTCCACCATCTAACACATCACCCCAGCTGCTCCCAAAAGTCACACACACAAAATTAAATATAAACTCCCATGGATTTGGGTGTGTAAGAGCAGTGGGAAGTGGGAAGAGGAACACTTGAAGCTGCAGGAAAGGATGGGTGGGTGCAGCAGATCTGATGATGAGCTGCTGGCTCAGGAGGCTCCAGGCAATGACCCCAAATCCAGGTAAAAACCCCAAATGCAGTCCTGAATCCTCCCTCGGGGGGAAACCACAACAGGGAGAGATTTGGGATGAAGGGGGAAGGGACAGAGCTCATCTCAGCCTCACTACTGGAATGTGCTCCCTGATAACCTGCTGGAAGTGCCTGGCTAAGAATTACCCACCAGCAGTGCAGCTGCTGTTCCACCAGAGCAAATTCCCTGAATGGTTATTAACACCAAAAGCTGACATTTTAATTATCCTCCTGGTTTTTCTGATGAGACAATAAAGGCACAAATATTCAGGAGAGATGTTAGACCTTGTACACACCTAATTCCTGCAAGATTCTGTGATTTCACTTGAAATACATTTTAATTCTCTTTGTCCTCACTGTGTTTTTTATAAAAAACTCAACAGTCCTATTAAAATATATAGTTATTAAAAAAAAACCAACACTCCCTGACTAACCTGAGTATAATACAAAATGTATTTACAGGGTGAAAGCTCTTGAATTGCTGTCGTGGGAGTCGTGCCGTACGCCCACAGTGCAAATACCTCAAAAAGCAAATTAGTCATCTGCTTCCAACTGTCAGGATGCAGCAAAAGACAAACCACTGTCTTGGAAAAAACCTGAAAAATCTCACCACTGACTTTCTCTACATGGCAAAGGAGTTTTTTCAGAAGCCAGATCAGAAATACCAACCTTGAAATAAGAAGAGTGTTCAGAGTGGGAGTGTCAGGGTGGATGGGGTTTGGAGCAGCCTGGGATTGTGGAAGCTGTCCCTGTCCAGGGCAGGGGGTGGAATGGGATGAGCTTTGGAGAGAGGAAAACTGTTTTCAATAAGGTTTAGTTAATCCTTAGTTAGAAAACCAGCCAGCAGCACAAAGCTGGGATCACTTAGACCTGTGTGATCTCCGAGTGGGAAAACAAAACGGAGGGAAAGAGGAAAAACAGACTCAACAAAACCATGGGAAATAAAAAAATAGTTAGGAGGGAAACCAAAAATAACCCAAGCACACCAGACCCTGAAACACACACAGCAAATCCATGTTTGCATCCAGAAGAGCCTCAAGGTAATTCCTCAAAGCACAACATCCATCTTGATTTTTACCCTCTCTAAATGCAAACTGCTAACTGGTAATTATCAACTTCAAGAAAACACAGCAGCAAAAAGGTTAAAACAATTTTTCTACTTTGAAAGTGATTTTTCAAAACGCCCTTATAAGAGCCAAAAGCTGGCCCAAGGTGGTTTAGAACTGCCCAGACCTGGTTTGGGAGCAGAATCTGAAGTTCTTAAAGGAACTAGAGATCTTCATCCACTAAAAACCTGATTTTGCTGATATACAAATACATTTGTATGAGTTTCCCATTGAACTAAAGCAGTAAAGCTTTCCTAGGGCAGAATAAACCTCTAGGGCTAAGCAGGATTTATTTTAACCTAAAATAAGATGCAGAAGACATACAAGAGATTTTTCTGCATTTTACATGGCTGAAAAATGACTTACTCAAGTCATAAGGACAACTAAAGCTCTCGTGACAAAGTGGAGTCATTTTATTTTGCCAAAAGGCAGATTATGTTTGTAGCAATAATTCCAATTTTCTCTTGAAGCACAGTTACTGGACTTATCAGTTCTGTAATACTTTGAAGTGGGAAACAAAGATTTTGAGAAGTTCTCCACCCAACTGTTGACTTTTAAAGCATTTTTCTGTAAAGATGGGCAATGTTAGGCCAGGTGGGATGGAGTTTAAATCAGCCTGGTCTGTGGAAGATGTTCCCATGGCAGGGGGTGGAACTGGGTGGGTTTCAAGATCCTTTCCAAGCCAAACCACTCTGGGATTCTGGGATCAGTAGGTTTAACCAGCTGGGTAATGAGTTGTCTCAGCAGCTCTAGGAAATAATAAAACAACTCCAATTAATACAAAGACTTGAGGAGAAGCAGGGCATGCACTTCCTCTGAGCAAGGCCAGAACTGTCACATCAAACACACTTCAAAGGCCCACTGTCTGCCTAAGATCATTTGTTTCACTATATTTAAATAACAAACATCCACCAAAAAAAATTCTTGAAGTCTGTTCATCCTCCTTGCTGGTAATAATCTATCAAAAGTGTGAGGAACATCAAGATCATGCTGCTTTGTACCCATCACAGCCACTTCTGGAAAATCCTGCCATTAGGGGACTCCAGATCTAATAGATCAATCCTTCTAAATAATTTTTAGGAGTTTTTTCTTTGTTTTTTAATAGATGCCCATTTAAAAAAAGCCAGCATACATAGATCTAAGCTTCCCTCTCCCAGCTCAACAGGGTGTCTATTAATTTATACAAGCAAAAAAATATACAAATGCAAAGATTTTGATGTTTAAGTTGGTATTTTTTAAAAAAAGCCTCCAGCAGGTGCACAAATTGTGTGTTTCATAGGGATTTAGAGAGTGTAATCCCCTTAGGCTGCTCTGAAAATTGCAGCCTGTTCTTAGTTCCTGCCAGCCCATGTCAGCAAAATGGTTGTTCTTCATTATGATATTTTAATACTTGGGAGTGTTAATTGAGGTTAAGCTCAGGTTGTACCCAGAATGCTAAAAAAAAAAAAAAAATAAATATTAACCTGACAGGAAATGAAAGTCTCCTGAAAATAATATGGAAAAATGTGTGAAAAACTGGAGACGAGATCTCCTCTCCAAGGGAAGATGCAGACAGAGAAACTGAGCTCACCTACGTCCATCCTTGCGCCAGGACCTTTGAGGCCAGCTTGGACAGGGCTTGGAGGACCCTGGAATAGTGGGAGGTGTCCCTGCCCGTGGAATTTTGTGGGATTTAAGGCCCCTTCCATCCCAAACCAGTCTGGGGTTCTGGGATTCCATGACCTGCCCAAGCTCTGCACATCCAGATGGAAACAGAAAATACAGGATTTAAGGTTAAAAGGATGAAGCTCTGGAGCAATGGCTCCTCCTCAGTGGACATCAGAACAATCACATCCAAAACAGGCTGAAACTCCAGGAATAACCTCTGGGAGCCCCACCAGGCCAAACCCAACTTCCATTTCTCCAAAAAGGCGACAGATTTTCTGTAGGAAACTCTGCCTTGTGAGAGACTTGACATTTGAAAGAATTTATTTTTACCAGAAATAACAACTGGTTTACTAACGAAGGACAAAGTTTTTGGTCTCTCTCCTACATGGGAATACTTTCCAAATTATTTTTAGGAGGAATTAAAAAAAAGCAGCTTACTCAAACACTGCATGGTACAAGGAGAGCATCAACACCCAGAACTCTGCTCTCCTCCTCCTGGTATCCAGACTCTGCTCTCAAATCATTCCCAAGAGCCAAAACTGATGGAAACTCTGTTTTTCAGGAACTCTGCACTGAAAATCAACCTCATTGCCTAAAATCTGCATGGCAATGCTGTGCCAGTGGTGAAATCCTTGCTGGAGTGAAGGAGACAAATTCCATGCAAGTGTTTGTGTAGATAATTATGTGAAAACAAGAAAGTGAAAGTCCAAAGCCCTGAGGTATCAACAACAAAATTCTTTCATGAGGGGTTTAATTTTTAGAGAAATAATTGAATTTACACTGTTCTAACACTCACATAATTCAGTCCTGACTAAAGAGCTCTGAAACTGCCAGATGGAAACCAAACACTGGGACACCATGGAGTGTTCTCGGGGCTGTCAGGGAATTCTAACAGGATCACTGAAAGAAGGAAATAATAGAAAATATGCAAAAATCATCTCTGAAAAGCTAAGAATACTCAGTAAGGAAAAACCGCTTTAAGAAAATTTAATCAAGAATTAAATCCAACTAGAAAATGAATATATCACCATAACCAGTGAAGACTGAGAATTGCAAAGATGCTAAAACCAAGCACAGCTGAATGTGGCAGTCGAGAGATCAGGATTTCAAACTCATCATCCAAAAATCATCTCATTTTTAAATAATTACATCCAAGGATGTAAGTATTCATTTTCATCAGCTTAACAAGTCAGCCTTATACCAGCAAATATGCTTTTAAGTATGTGGAAATCTAGAATTATGATGCATTTAAAGACCATCAAATCCTAGAATGGGTTGGGTTGGGAAAACCTTAAAGATCATCCAGTTCCAGCTGCTTGCAGGGCTACAAAGATGAATGAAAATGTTCCAACTGGAAAACAACTTGAAAAAACCAAACCAAGCTGGCACCAGCACAGGGTGTTTATGGCTTTACCTATAAAGAGCAGAGCCACATCCCTCTGAAGGCAGCTATTGACTCTTCTTTATGTCCTCAGTAAATAAAGGCCTTCCCCAGCTCATCTCTAGATTTTAAATGTTTTATCTTTAGTTAGAGCTTTTAGGAGCTGATCAATAGCTTGGAAAAAAAAAAAAACCCAAACATTTTACAAGTCTTGGGTTCATAGTAGGGACAATTTGAACGACAGCTTCTGAAAGATCTGGAGAGGGGAAATGAAAATCAGGAATTGCTTCTCTTAGAGAGGAGAAGAGCAAATATAAACCAGGAGTGGGGTTTTCCCATAAGGAAGAGCACATCAAATGGACATTTGGCTTTGTGTGAATTCCTCAAGGAGGTGGGTTTGATGCCATTTTGGTTTTTGCATTTTTTTTCTTTTCTATGTCCTCTGTATTCTCTGCACATATATTTGGAGCTCTGTAACCTATTACATTAATAGCTAATTTTCCCAATAACTTTCCATGACTTTTCCCTAGACAAAAACCAGCACAAATTCCAGAACTCCAAACCCCGAGAAATACAAGACCCCTGTCCTAGGTTGGTTCTCCCTGATAACCAAGGCTGAGAACAACTCTTCAAGATACATTTCATGGACAAAGTACAGCTTAGTGCCTAACTCCAGAAAAGGGACTTAACCCAGAGAAAATTGTACCATCACCTGTCCTCCTAATTAGTCCTTTCATCAATTATGCTAATTTCCTAAAACTTATAAAAATATACTCACCACTCTGAGGGTAGACTTTTGTAGGCATCTTTCCATAACTGTCCCTGAAAGCCTTCACTAAAAATTCACTTTTATATTACTTCCTGCCCTAAATTTATATCAAATTTCATTTTCCAGGTTGTGAAAATGACAACAGGTTTAGATGGGATATTGGGAATTGTTCCTGGCAGGGTGGGGAGGTGCTGGGATGGAATTCCCAGAGCAGCTGTGGCTGCCCCTGGATCCCTGGCAGTGCCCAAGGCCAGGCTGGACACTGGGGCTGGGAGCACCTGGGACAGTGGGAGGTGTCCCTGCTATGGCAGGGCTGGCACTGGGTGGGATTTAAGGTCCCTTCCCACCCAAACCATTCCAAGGTTCATGATGTGGCTTTTGTGTGATGTTAAAAATCAGCAATGTTGGTAATTGGAGCATATTCCTCTGATTAAAAAGCAATTTTGAGGCCAAAATAACAACCACCATCTCCAACAGCAAGAACTCCACACTGCATTTTGCTTTTAGAAGGAAAAAAAAAATTAAGCAGATTCACCCTCTCATGAACTTCTGTTGGTGCCACCACAGTGCCAGGAGCTGCACCCACAGCCCAGAGCCTGTGGCTGTGCCACCGCCCCAGCCACTGCTAATCCTTAAAATCATAAAGAAAAGTGACACAGGCCCAGCTGATCATTTTCTGAGCTACACAAACAGCCTGCAGTACCTCAAAAATGCTGATTTTCCATCCTGGGCACAGGCACATCGAACAGTTGGTGCAGAATTTCCCATTAACACTTGATATTACATAGGCTGGATATTTTGTCAGGTAAAAATTAAGCCAATTTTTTTTTTGCAAATGCTGGATTTTTTATTTTTGCTCATTGTCAGGGCAGCAGAAGAGCTCTGTCCCTGCAAGGTCAGGGAAGGGGCAGAGATGCCCCTGGTTAGGCAAAGCAGCCCTGAATAATTGGAGGTCAACCAGCTGAACTGCCTGGGCTGGAGGCAGAACCTCATTCCCTGAAGGAATCCTGACTTGGATCTATTTTCCACATCTCCAAAGTTCCCTGGACAAATTATTTCCCCACTTTTTCTAAAAACAACTTTGAAGAAATGTTGCCAGCACCTGTTTGTATGTAACAAACTGAAATTAACTTCAAAAGAGTCTAAATTTGTGATTTTACAAAGAAAAATCTAAGTACCAATGCACAAACATTGAATTAACAATTTTCATTTTAAACTCATCTGCATGCCAGAATCTTCATGTTCTGTTTTAATGAAATATATTTATTTTAATGAAATTTTCATGTAT
Organism: Calcarius lapponicus; assembly: GCA_039654755.1. NCBI lineage: Eukaryota > Metazoa > Chordata > Aves > Passeriformes > Fringillidae > Calcarius > Calcarius lapponicus. The sequence goes on along the minus strand of CM077469.1, from coordinate 32,553,140 downwards.
TAAATAGTACCTGCATACCTTAAAAACCCCTTTTTAATTAAAAGTGACCAAGGCAGAGACAAGCATAGGTAAATGAGAAGTCACTGCTGCAAGAGACTTCAAACCAGAGTGTGACAAAGCACAGCTGCAGGCTAAGGGAGCACAGGAAATGTCATTTCAAAGGCATTTTTTTTCCTTTTAACACATAAACATCCCTACAACATATCCTCAGACCTCACTGAGAGGCACAAAGTTCCTAAACAGATCTTATTTTGCATTCTTAGAGTCTGTACACTCCTCCTGATATAATGGATTTCGTGTTTTGATTTATTGTTTAATGCTCAGAGTTTGGGTAGAGTGAAAGTGGAGAAAATAATAACACACCCCAAAGAAATAATTCCTTAATTTAAGCTGAATATGCCATTTTTGATGCTATTTTCCTAATGTTTGCATTTTTGTATTCAATATTCAAGGTCAAAAATAATCCTGAAATTCTCATTATTATGAAAATGGTCATGGAAGGCCAAAGCTTGTTAAAATAAATAACTTTTTTAGTGATGCCATGTTCTTGTCTTTGCAGGCTTTCCTATCGGACCGGCCAGGACACGGCCAATTGTGACACGTGCAGGAACAGTGCATGTATTATCTACAGGTGGGTTCAAAATCCCAATATTCCCATTTTCCCCTGGGGGAAAGCAAGGATTCAGTCACTAATGCAGGCTCAGCGACTGGCCTTGATGCTCCAATCAACAAACCAGAAATTTAACTCCACTAAAGTCGTAAAATTCAGCACCTGTGGAAGTGTAAATCACAAAGAGCTGATTGTGAGCACAGAGCTGTGGGATGGTAGGTGTTACAAGGGGTGAGCTTTGTTTTGAAATTGCTGGAGGTATTTCTGATCTTCTGACTAACAAGTCAACTTCAATTTTACTTTTATACACTTCTGTACCTACTTCAGATTTGTTTTTATGGCAATAACAACTGCACTTGGCAAGTCACTTGGAGAGGTGGTTTGTAAAGCAAAGAGAACCAGATCCAGATCCCATCTACAGTTTTAGAGTAAACTCAAGGAGAGATGGGATTTTGGGAAGGAATTGTTCCCTGGGAGGGTGAGGAGGAGCTGGGATGGAATTCCCACAGCAGCTGTGGCTGCCCCTGGATCCCTGGCAGTGCCCAAGGCCAGGCTGGAGCACCCTGGGATAGTGAACCTGTCCCTGCCTTGGGGTTGGAATGAGATGAGCTTTAAAACCCCTCCCAACACAAACCATTTAATTTTCTGATTTTATAAACTGACATTCCTACCCAGTTTGGGTTGTTTTTGGCACATCCAGTGAAGGAATAACAGGCACTGGGCATGAGGTGAAGCCATCATGAGGCTGACAATGCTTCACCCTGACAGCTTCATTGTCCTCCTTCTCTGGAGTCCCAAAAAATCCACCTGACTGTTTGCAGGAGAGGTGAAAATAAACGTGGCTCAGGGTTTCAGCCAATCAGGCAGTGCAGCACAAATGAAAATGCACAAACACAGCAGTTTCAGTAGAGACAGAAACTCAAATGAAGGCACCAATGTAGGACTTCCCCCCTCACTCCTTAATTCTCTGCTCAGCCAGCGTTAGGCAGAACAGCTGGAGCTATTTATTTATGAGTTTTATCTTCACTGCACAGAAAAAAAGGAGAAAAGGATGGAAACCTCCAGCTCCATCTTACAGCTGACCACAACAGGGCTCTGTGCAGGGGCAGGAACCAATTAATGTCTTTGTTCCTCCTCTACAGCCAAGTTCAGAAGCACAGAAACACCCAAAGCCTCCTGTGCCTCCCTTTTCCTGTGCAATTCCTGCCCCAGAGCAGCCTGGAGGTACAGCACAGCCCAACTCCAGCAGGGAATTCTCCTTGTTTCATTAGCTAGGAAAAAAAACCCAATTAAGAAATTTTTGTAAATCTTCATTTCTACTCAGTGGATCTCAAGTTAAGGAAACTTCCAGCTTCCATTCTTGCATTCAAGGGGAATAAAATCCAGAAAAGCAAGTTGGGAGAGTTTTCCTACTGAGAGAGGGCAGGTCCTGCTGCCCATTCCCATTCCTGGAATCCCTTTGGGCAGGTCCTGCTGCCCATTCCCATTCCTGGAATCCCTTTGGGCAGGTCCTGCTGCCCATTCCCATTCCTGGAATCCCTTTGGGCAGGTCCTGCTGCCCATTCCCATTCCTGAAATCCCTTTGGGCAGGTCCTGCTGCCCATTCCCATTCCTGAAATCCCTTTGGGCAGGTCCTGCTGCCCATTCCCATTCCTGAAATCCCTTTGGGCAGGTCCTGCTGCCCATTCCCATTCCTGAAATCCCTTTGGGCAGGTCCTGCTGCCCATTTCCATTCCTGGAATCCCTTTGGGCAGGTCCTGCTGCCCATTCCCAGCTGGAATCCCTTTGGGCAGGTCCTGCTGCCCATTCCCAGCTGGAATCCCTTTGGGCAGGTCCTGCTGCCCATTCCCAGCTGGAATCCCTTTGGGTATTTCCCTCAAGCCCTGTTTGCAGGGGATTTTTGAGCAAAAACCAGCTCAGCTTTGTGCCAGTTCAGGAGAATTCCTGCTGCAGGCAAGAAATCAGAAAGCAGAGGCACAGCACAGCAGGGGAGGCAGGAGCAAAGGGGATTATGGAGACAGGATAAGCCAGAAGGGATAAAGCAGGAATCCACTGATAAAAGCAGCCCTGGGATATCCTACAGGAACTTCTGAACACCTCTGGGAAAAGGGCAGCAGCTCCTGAGTCAGGCTGGGATTAAATCCAGATGCTCCTTTGCCAAAGGTTTGCGTGAAAAATGCTGCAGGGAGTGACCTGAGTTCTCTTTAGGGCAAAACAGCTTTCAGGAACAGAAATTAAAACTGCTCAAGGTGCCAGAAATCCCTGAGCTCCTGGAAGGCACTGGACCTGTCAGCAGGAGGTTCTTGAACTCTTTTTCCCAGTTAACATAGGAGAGACTTAAAGATATATAAATAAATCAATATAGAATTAATTTATCCCATATAAATATGTAATATAGATACTTCCATATATAATATATATTCTATATATAATTTATATATATAATTAATTATATTCTATATAATTACATCATCATAATAATAGATATTTTGTTACTAGAATAGTAAATAAATATTACATTATTATAATAATTATTTATATAAAATTAATTTATTCCATAAGTGCATTAATATATAAATAATGCCCTTATGGGATAAATCAGTATTTAAAGAGAAATCCTTCACTTTGCCTTTAATTGATTGTGTGGGTTTTTGGATTTTGATTCAATTTTGAACACTGTAACACTAAAAAATATTCTTTTTACAGCTGTTTCAAATCTTTATTTTCAAAGAGCATCTTAAAGGAATTATTAAAAGTTACCCAAGTGCATCCTGCAGTGTCAGGTAGAGCACAGGTGAGGAGGCAGAAATTCATGGAATTAAATTCTTCCTCTCAAGATGAATTTCAGAGTATTGATATAATGGAGCACAAAAACAGAGACAGTGGAGAAGGCAACAAAAAACCCTACTCTGCTTTAAAGAGTTTTTACATCCAAAATATCAATACTGTCAGGAATAAATTCAAAGAAGAGCCTTTTGGGAATACAGTTATTTTGCATATTAAATTTAATTTTCTGCTAGTATTAAAAATCTATTTTATATTATTTTGTCTTTATATTGAGAAGAATAAATATTTCTTAGTACTCAAAAAAAGGAAAATTACATTATTTTCTCCTTTTTAAAAATAAATAGGGAACTGATCAAATATTAAACATATCAAAAAGACACATTAGCAAAACCTGAAGCTGCTTTGAAAATCAGGGGGAAAAGAAAGACATTCCCATTTGGATATTCCATTTTCCTCAAAATTCCACTTATTTCTGCAGTATGTTCAGGAACTTGGAGCTCCAGAGCCAAGAATCCCTCAACTTCTCTCACTGCACCAGAGCAGCCACAGCCTTAAAACTGTCAGTAAAAAATATTCTTTGTAGGCATGTTCAGGTAGAATTTAAAACAGAAGCCAAAAATGTGATTAAATTGCAAAAAACCCACCACTTTATCGTTTTATCCAGCAGTTTCAATAATCATGAGGTCACAGAACACTTCCAAAATCATCTGCTACAAACACAACACAAATTTCTGTCTGATGTTGATGCCCCATGGGCATTTTTAAAGACAGAAAAGAAATTTAATTGGGGATATTGCCAGGACAAAGTCAATTTAAACACTGAAGAATTTAAATAAAAATTCTGTATATGGCAGTAAATATGCAATTTTTACAGTGCAGTAAAATCTTGCTGTTAAGAAGGAATTGCATTAAAATGCACAAACTACAGCAATTCTGAAAAACCCCAAACCCAGGTGGACTGAAAGCTTCCCAGCCTCTTTTCTTCTGTAATTACCTTTGCCTGGACCTGCCCTTCCTGCTCCTGTTTAATTTCCCATCCCATGGGAATGTTAATCCTTGAGCAGGAATCTGCAGGAGGAAATGGGGTTTCTCTGGAACATTTGGTGGATTATTCTCAGGATTTTAGCAGTAATTATTTCTGGGAAAGAGCATCTTGTGGGATTCCTGCTGGACTTCCCTCCAGGCAGGAAGGTCAGGAATTTCCAACAGCTTTTACAAGGAAATTTCAGCTGCTGGAAGGAAATTTCTGGAAGCTGAAATCCCAATTTCTGACTTGGAAGGAAAACAAATCCACACTCCACTTCTGTAGTTCTGTGGGGGAAAAAAAATCACTCAAAGCTGTCTCAACCATTAATTTTGCTACTTTTTGCTCCTTTATTGATTTATGCTGCTGTGTTTTTACTTTATATTAATTTAAGGTGGACTGTCACTATCCGGCAGAAAATATATTATTTAGAATCTATAAAATGGAATTCAGTACAAGAGGTCAAACAGGTTAAAATATGGGGATAAAAGTTAATCAGGCAGCACAGAGCCCACATGGAAGAAATTCACTTTTAAAGGTTAGATACTTAAATATTAATTATTCAAATTAACAAATGGGGCAATAAAAAAGTGACCATAAGGCATCAATCCCTAGGATAGCAACAGTGTAAAAAAATCAGGTGGTTCAATGCTGAGAATAGCAATTTTCATCACCTTTTTATTTCCTACCCACATTAATTAATTTACATTTTCTCATCTTATCTCTGGACTATAAGATGAGAAATGGATCTCAAAGGCTCCTGAATGCTGGCAGTGCTTTGGATCGAGGCTGGGCTGATTTTTGGGCTGAAATAGGAGATTTGGCAGAGATTGCTGGGAGGTGCATGAAGCTCATTTTGAAGTGATCAGTGCTTCTCTGGATCCTGTGTTTCCAGGATGTGAAGCACTAATGCTGTGTCATCCAATTAATGGGATGGAATTCGGTCATTCCTGCTTCACCTCCCTGCTCAGGGTCAGCTTTACTTCCCCCATGGTCCAGCTGCTCTGAGTGCCTGGGGGATGTGAGGAGGAGAAGGGAAATTCAGGCGTCACCTGAGGGGCTCAGCTGGAGGGGAAGGAAGAAGGATTTGGAAGGAAGAAGGATTTCCCTGGAGGCAGAAAGAGGGAAAAGCTGCCCAGAGCCTGTGCAGGCTCATGCATTGGAGGTGTTAAGGGACCAGTGGAGCAAGGAGCTGGAGCTGCTGGGATGAGCCCAGAGCAGCTCCAGGATGATCAGAGGGATGGAGCAGCTCTGCTGTGGGGAAAGGTTGGGAGAATTGGGATTGTTCAGCCTGGAACAGAAGTTTTGGGTGACCTCCTTGTCCCTTCCAGTGCCTGAAGGAGCTACAACACAGATGGAGGGAGACTGCAAGAGTCTGAAGGGACAGGACACAGGGAATGGCTCCCAGTGCCGCAGGGCAGGGATGGATGGGAGATTGGGAATTGTTCCCTGGCAGGGTGGGCAGCCCTGGCACAGGTGCCCAGAGCAGCTGGGGCTGCCCCTGGATCCCTGGCAGTGCCCAAGGCCAGGCTGGACACTGGGGCTGGAGCACCTGGGACAGTGGGAGGTGTCCCTGCCCAAAGGGGTTGGAATGGGATGGGCTTTAAGGTCCCTTCAACCCAAACCATCCTGTGATCCAATGATTCTCTGAAATCCCTCAGCAACTCCATCCTCAACCCAGATTTCTCTGATTCAGCAATTCTCCAGTAACCAACAGATCATGAGCAGCTAAAACCTGAAAATGATCCATGACAACAACGTGTGACTGTGCTAGAAAATAAGAAAACCCATCCATATCTCAGAGCTTCTTGCTCCAAACCCTCCCACAGTCCATATGTTTAATCCCAATGGTTCTCACTCCTTAAATTCTGCTCTCAATCCCTCATACAGCTCAACTAAATTAGAAAAGATTCTCTGCTGCCTGCATGCAAAAGTAAACTCATTAATATATACTGCCAAACACAGAAAGCCAAAAACAGAAAATTCATCCCCCTAAAGGAGCTCCAGGAGAGCTGGAAAGAGACTTGGGACAAGGGACGGAGGGACAGGACACAGGGAATGGCTCCCACTGCTAGAGGGCAGGGATGGATGGGATACTGAGAAAAAATCCTTCTCTGTGAGGGTGGTGCCAAAATAAAATCAATCAAGAGCTGCTAATTGATTTTATTTGGCCCAATTTTCCTGCGAAAGACAGCACTGATGCATAGGCAGCTGCCCCAAAACGGGAAGTTTTGGTTGCAAACCTTGTGAGTCTGGGGAGAAAGCACAGAAATATTTATCACAAATAGAATTTTACTGCCTGTAGTTGTTGATAAAAACAGCCCCTCTGTTTGGAGGAAGAATTTGGGATAGGTATTAAAGATGGAAAAACTCTGAGTCAGTGCTCCAAATTTAACAATATTTAACAACACGGAGGGAAGTGAAGCTTTAGGATGTCCTGACCAGGTGTGTCAGGCCAGGGTTTGTGCTATTAAATAATATTTAAAATTCACCTCTTGTTTCTGTAGGCCTTGTTCAGAATTGTCAGTCCATTGAAAAATATGATTCTATCATTAAAGAAAAAATGCTTCTGAAGCAAATAATTCCCATCTCCGTGTGTCATGCCAAGAGAACAGGAGAGTCCTGGATAATTAAATTAATGGAGTTATTATGGGCAGGCTTAAGGGACTAAATGCAAGTTTGAAAGTGAAAAGAGGCACATGGCAGGAGGATATTTCAGGAAAAGGTCATTTGGAGAGAGGACACCTGGAGATGCTGAGGGGACAGAAATAGCACTGAGCAAAACAGGATTGGCAGAGCAGTGACAGGTGACACAATCAAGCTCAGGAACACAGCTCAATAACAAAAATATCAACAAGTCCTACAAATATGGAATATTTGCTGAATTTAATCCCTGGAAGTGGCCAAGGCAAGGTTGCACAGGGTCTGGAGCAATCTGGAATAGTGGAAGTTTGGAATTGGATGATCCTGAAGGTCCTTTCCAACACAAACCTTTCTGGGAATCTGTCATTGATCATGATTAGTAGTATTTCATATGATTGTTATAAAATTAAAGAGGAAAAATAAAGTCAGCTGTAGATAACATAAAAAGATATGTGAAAAACTTTTTAAAATCAGGTTTTTGTCTTATTTCTGCAGCACAAACAGGGATAACTTCAAGCCTAAGTCTGCAATCAAATAATTTGCCTGATGCAGCAATCCCATTTAAAACACCTCCAATGCTGCATAAATTGATGCTGATCAACACCAATCAATTATTCTGCAAAATTTACAGTTCTAAACACTTAAATAACACAAATGTTTTTCCTTCAGCCCCTTTATACCCTTTAGAAGCAAAGCATTTCCCTTGGATGTGAAGAGCTGAAAGCTGATCTGTGCTGCAGCAGCAGTAACATGGGGCTTGTCAGATAGACCAGAACTAAGATGCTTTTTTTTCCTCTTGAGGTCTATCTTTAATAGAAATTGATTATATAAAAAATTACTCTCTTCAGCAAGGGGGTTTTATAACAAATTTTTTTTCAGAGCAATTTTCAGCAGCTCTTAAGAGCCTCCCTGCAAGAATAATGTTTGAAAGGAGTAAAAATGAACTCTGGCAATGTGAGAGCTAAAAGGCCTTTTTATTTTTTCCCCAAAAAAAAACCCTGATACTGAGAAAAAAACAGATACACCACATGCTAAATGCTGAACTTTAAATGAGATTTTAATGAGCTCTTAGAGAAGCATCTCCCTCATTCCAAAATTTTCTCCGTCTCACTGACAGAATTCCTGTGCTGGGACATTCCCAATGAGCTGCTATCCACGTCTCACCACTAAATTCATGCTGAACTTCTCTAACCAACTATTTTTGCCAGCCACACAGCACACAGAACGTGTTAGCACGAAGACAACATTGTTTTCCCATTAACAAGGAGGGATATTCATCAGTAGGCCTGGAATGCGATTCTGGACCAATACAGCTGCCTCCTGAAAATTCACCATTCTATACTTCCAGCATTGAGCTGAAATTTTTTTAAATTATCTTTGATTTGGAATGGCTTTTTTATTCGTTATAAACACAGCAATGGGTAAAATATTCTATTTGAATTCTTACATAATGTATTTCTCTTCTCTGCTATTGAAAAGTTTGCTCAAATTACTGAAATGCCACAACTTTTGCTAGAAATGGGATTTACACTTAAACACCAAATTAGGCACAGCCAGATGTAAAAAGACCTCACACCTTTCCAGCACCCCTTTCTGGGGCTCCACTAGAGTTCTTCCAGTCAGAATCACCACCTCTTAAAGAAAAAAACAAAGCACAAAATTCTCCTTTATCCTTCTCTCAGCATCTTTGATTCCTAAGAGGAAAATAAACCCCACCTAAATCAGCAGATAGTATCTGATGACATTCTGTGCTCAGTTTACAAAGCCTGTGGAAGGTGAAGTCCACCCAAATTTCCCCCTGGATATCTTGGAGGTCTTTTCCAACCTTAATGATTTTGTTGGAGAATTCCCTGGAAGTGGCTGAATTCCCTGGAAGTGGCTGCAGGTGTTCTGTGCCACGTCCCTGCTCTCCTTAAATCAGACAGGGCCTAAACTTCAGTTCACAGTAATCTCTTTATGGATGAGACCTGGGGAAGCAGATCTCACTTCTCCAACAAGCTCCAAACAAGCAATGGCAGAAATACCTCAGAAAACAGATTTAATCCTAATTAAAAGTGAATTCAAGCTCAGGAGTGATAACTTCATATTTAGGTAACAATAAAAGCAGCCAGTGCAAAGCCCAAGACAGCTCAGCAGTGGAGGGGGACAGGGAAGAAATAAATTAATCCAAGTGTCTACATTCCCAAAATTTCACCCTTTTAAATTCATCCTCTGATATCCAGAGGCCCCACTGCAACAGGAATCCTTCAAAGGTCCCTTCCAGCCCCAAATATTCTACACAAGACAGGAATAGCCTCAGTGCAGAGTGTGGCCAGAGGCTGCTGCACAAACCCAGCCAAAACCACCAAGTTCTGGGTAGTTCTGAGGGACCAAAATTCAGTTTCCACCATTAGACAGGAATTTTGCTTCATTTTATGCTGTGGTTCCTTTGGTTTATAAGGTGGTCTCAAAATGCTCTGCAGCACAAAGCTCAAATAAGGGCTGGAATTTCATCTCAACTGTGATTCTTAATTGCTGGAAGGATTTTGTAGCTGACAGTGTCTGGAATTCAGGACAGGGATTTTACAGCTTCAGTCTGTTTTCTGAAGGCAAGGATGCACTATAAAGGAGAGCTGCTTTTTAATTGATCTATTTATTCCACACATGTATAGGAGTCTATAAATACAACAGGAACTTGATGAAATTAATCTTTTCCGTGTTAAAAGTGGCAAGGAACAGCTGAGGTAAAGAATTTCTGGAACAGCCTCCTTGCTTTTGGCCAAGCTCTCAGCCTTCCCCACAGAACAAGGATGCAGGTGCCTGGCTGCCACCCTGACCTCCCAGAAGGGAGAACTGAGCCTGGCAGCCCTTAAATATCATTTCTCCACCAAAGAAAAAAGTTGTATTTCTAGTATTCAGTCACTTCTCAGCACCTCCACCATAATCCTCAAGACCCTCCTTAACAGCAGGGAAAAGCTGAACAATCCCATTCCTGTTTTTCTTTTGTAATGTCCCTTTTTGAACTTCCCCTTTCCACTTTCATGCAAGAAGTATTCATTGACTTCCATAAATGAAGCACTTAGACATTGGGTTAATTAAATTTATCATCATAATTAATGAGTGCTTTTCTCTTCCCATTTCTAGCGTGGAATTGGATTTTAAACAGCAAGAAGATAAACTACAGCCAGTTTTGAGAAAACTTCATCCTATTGAGGAAACTCAGGTTGCACCTTTGCCTTATTCTCAGGAGAGCTACTCCTCGACTCCCAAGCAAAAATCCAAAACTGAATCAAAAAAGCATGGAAGATGGAAACTCTGGTTCCTTTAACCCAAGTCCATGACGTGTGGAGTTCAAGGCCTTCTTTGACAAATACTTGGAGTTGTATCCATGGTCTCTGATGGGATCTTAGTGGAAGGAGCAGCGTCCTGGCCAAGGGCAGCGTCCAGTTCTCACCGCGCGTACCAAAAAGGCCTTTGTAGCGACGGACTCTGCCCAGCAGCACGGGCTTGGGAACCCCCTGCCCACTGCTACTTGCAGTTTGCCAATGTGGGATGTAAAACCTGAATGGAAATTTGGACAAAGATGGGAAGTAAAACTGTTTCCCTCCCCTCCTCAGATCCGAAAGCGTGGCGCTCCAACCCGTTAAGCGTAGGCCGGCATCCTGCTCCCCCAGGAATGGTGGAGGCCTTTTGGGGGGTCTGGGTTGTTGTCTTTGGACAGCAATGAGGGGGAAAATCAACAGCAAGCCTTATGTTTGCAGTGGTGTTGAGTTTTACAGCTCCATGTTGATCGGGGAGTGCAGTTTTCAGCACAGAATTCCTGGACAAAGCACAATTTTTCCCGCGGCCCGCGACCGCGCCAGTCTCCAAGATGTGACTGTGGTGTATTCTCTGCCTTCATGCGATGTAGACTCCAACCAAGCTCTCACATTTCAACCTCATCTCTGGTTTAGCTGTGTCCCCACCACCAGAAGAACCATTCTGCTGCTCAGCCCCAGCAGGGCAGCAGCCAGAAACCTCCCAAAAATCAGGCCCAGCCTTTAAGCACCTCCAGCTCACAGGGTCCAGGCCATGGACAACCCCTCAGTGTCACCTTGGAAAAGTCTCAACCACACAGGAACAAAACCCAACCCCAAAACAGACCCATCCCAGTCCAGATTGTTGGCCTTGTCCATGGGTTAGTATTTTTTTTCTAACAGTCTTTGGAAAAACCTCTCCACTGTTGCAGAAGGCACCAGGAGCTGTCCAGGCTGCAGCACTGCTTGGAAGGAGCTGAAATTTGAAATGCTATTTATTCATTTATTTATTAAGCTGCTCAGATGGGTTTCCCAGCTTATTATAATTTGTATCTCAATCTATTAATTGTACTCAGTAATTGAAACACTTAGGAGAGAGATGTGAATCAGATTTTTCCTAATTTGGTTTGGTTTTTTTGAAACGGCACTTAAAATTTTGCTCTGACTTATAAACTGCAACTTTTCCTTTCAGTATTTGCTACTGCCATTAAACTTGCATCTAAAATGACCATTGGTGGAAAAATTCCTCATGCTAGAAGTGGCCAGGGAGTGGGAATCTTTTCTTTTGGTTTGGGATTTTTCTCTAAGGATTTTAGGTAATTTGAGCATCATGTGACGAACCGGGTTTGAAATTGCATCCCCTGTAGCAGCAGGAAGGTAGAAATTCTTCAGCCTTTAGGTGCAAGGACCGTGATCATTAATTTGCACAGACTAAAAATTTGGGGAAATGTTTTTCTTTTTCACTGTTTCTCCTCTTAGCTCAGCATCCAGTTTACTCCTGAGAGGAAACTGGAGGAAAATAACCTAATTTTTTTCCCTTCAAAGAGCAAGAAAAGCAAATTAAAATGGGAAAGGAAATGCAGAAGATGCCTATGGCCAGCTCAATATTTGCAGTAAACCTTCAAGAGGGCTACGAGCTGTTGCACAGAAGCAAATCCTGAAATCCTTTTGGTGGGAGTCGATGGATTAGGAAGGTGATCCTGTACCCAAGGAAGCGCCATTGTTTCATGTGGGAAAACCCCTATTTCATGTATTTTATATTGGTTTTAAGTAAAATACAGAACTGTTTATAAGACAGCCCACACGACATGGCTAAAAAACCCAAATATTTCCAAATAAAAAAAAAACTTTTTTTTTTTTTTAAGCAGAAAGGAACCTCAGAAATGGGCAGAAAAAGGAAAATACAGCAGTATTCATTATTAAAAAAACATTAATAATGAATGCACTCCTCCATGCTAACAGGCCTAGTGTTTGGGGTTTTTTAAAGAAATTACACCAAGCATCTCTCCATGGCAATCAATTCCCAAATCCTCAGTGGCACCCCTCAGTAGCTTTGTGTGTGCAGGGACCCTGAGTGATCCAGAGCTCCTGGAATCAGGGGGAAAGAGGGAGGAAACTCCAGCTGGAGAAACAAAGAGCTCAAAGGGAAAGTTCTCACGGCGTGTTCTGTACATGTCCAGGCTATTTTCTTAAGAAGTTGCAAATTTTTAATTTTTTACATTTTTTTAAACCTGAGGAAAGCTGACATTACCATTGAGTCTTGCTTCCAACTGACATCTCGTGTTCTCTGGTACCCTCCGATGTACTTTGTAATAAAATGTTTTTGCAAGTGTGTAAAATGTATCATAATTGTATTGCCTTTAGAATCACTCAGGCTCAGGTTAGATAGACACCAAGAGAAAAAAAACAAACCTAATTCTTTAGAGCTTTTAGTTCAATGTGACAGAGCTATTTTCACCCTCATGTAGAAGATCGTGGAGGTTCTAATGAGGAAAATGCATTTTTATTTTCAGTGTGGCTTTGCTGGATTCACTGACAGTCCTCTGCACTTCATACACTGATTTTCTAGCTGCACTTCTCCCATCTCCTGCTTCAAAATACTTTTTAGCCAATAAATACTGCAGTGATTTTATATCCCTTGCTCTTTGCCGAGTCCTTATAATTTCCACACAGCAACAGTTGCATTCTTTGGTTTAGAACTAGGAGGAAAACACTGTTCCTGTGAGTAGCACTTGGTTTCTTGAAGATGAAAAACAAAAATAACTGTAAAAATACTTTTAAAAAACCAGGATAAAGTGAAAAAACCATGATTAAAACTGGAAAATCCTACCATGGGTACAAAGTGTTTGCTTTTTCTTGCCTAAAATGCAAAACCACTGTCCATGCCTTTGATTTCACTCAATGTTTTAAAGGTTAAATCATTTTTCCAATCAAACAGGGTAATTTTTCATTAACTTCCCAACCAAGTCAGCTGTTAGATTACACCAGGACCTGTGTATTACCACATATTATATATTGCTGCTGGAATTGAGCTGGAATTGAACCAGATTGCCACTAAAAATCCAACTGCACCAACACCATTTTGTCTGGGAGAACGAAAGGGACCTGCATGAAGATTTTTAATATTCTATAAAAGCCATCTGTGGTTCATTAAAATAACTGGAGTGCTACAAATGTGTCCATTTGTTTAGGTGAGTGCAGCTCCTTGCCATAAATGTTGGTAGGGAATGCAACAGGGATGGTTTGACAACACAAAAAAAAGCTCAGTAGTAGTGATGGAATAAAATCATGGCCACCATCCAAATACCACTTCAGTTTCGGTGAAATTAGCTTGCAATATGCAATTTCAAATTATTTTGAAAGAGAAGAAAACATGTGACTCAATAAAGCAAAGTGTTTTTACATGGAAGAAGTCTGGTGAAGAAAATGAAGTTTTCTCCCCAATTTTGGAATCCATGAAGCCTGACCTGGGCAGATTTTAAGGCACAGAAGATAATTTACACCCAGATTCAACTCCTGAATAACAAATGCAGCCCCAGAAGTCTGCTGTGACCATCAATAACTCGGATTTCAGGCTTGCACCTGTATTTTACATCCTTCTGGAGAGGCCTGCAGCCTGGCAGTGCTGAGATGGACAATCCACCATGGTGATTGATTGACTGATTGATTACCCAGAGCTCCCCCATCAGTGCCACTCTGCTCTACAGAACCCCCATCACTCTCCTTGTGTCAGGTGTCACCTGCACCCCACAGAGATTCCCCTTCTCAATCTCCTTCCAGAAACCTCAGACAGATCCCACAAATTCCCTTTTTCTCCTTCTGATGGCTCCTGCATCATTTCTGTTCTGGTTTCACCTCACCCTCATCCCAAAGCAGAGAGGGGAAAGCAGCAAAGCGGAGAAGATTCCACTCATCAGCAACACCACAAAGTCCTGTCAGTGCTTCCCACTCACACACCCTAATACCCAAAATAACCCATTTTCCCTTCCCACAGGAGTCAGGAGTCACTGACTTTGTTCCCCATACACCTTCAGATGTTTTCCAGAGGCACTCTCCTCAAGGACACACTCTTGGAAGTTAACACCATTGGAACATGGAATGGTTTGGGTTGGAAGGGACCTTGGAGAGCATCTCATTCCAACCCAATCTTCCCTCAGGCCAGAAGATTTCCCTTCAGAAACTACAGGTCTTGTTTTCCTTTGGGAATGAGGCAGATCCCAAGCTGACAGGAGGAGAAGGAGCAGCCATGGATCATTCTGGAGCTGCCACCGAGGCTGCTCTGTCCTGATTTACTGGAGGAGGCCGAGATGCTGCCTCACGTGGAACCCAAGGTTGTCCAAAAGCCACCAGGAAAGGAAAGACAAGGTTTAATACCACCCTTCCAAAGGCTCAAGGAAGTTTGCTCAATTTACTTTTTCTTCAAGCAACGTTTCTTCAGTAAGAAAGGTTTTGTGGGTTTTTTTCCAGGTGATTTCTCCCTGGGCCAGGAGCAGCAGCAGCTCGAGGCAGGAGCAAAATTAACCTAAACCAGGTTTGGAGCAGCAGAACAGCTCAGCACCCTCAGGCTGCATCCTGTACTCATAATAGAATCATTATATAAAATAAATATTAATAATATTAGAGTCTTCTACTCAGAAAATGGATCAAGTAAAAACCTCCAGTGAGACTTACAAAGGGAAAAACAGTCCAAACTAACGAGGATTAAAAATTCTTTTGCTAACACAATTATTGTCAAACCAGATTTTAAACTTATCATTTATACTTCACTTTACTTAATAGCTGGTTCTTCTCCTTGCAACTGGTCTCTTATTTCAAGGTAATTCTCTTTTGAAGGTATAGGACAAAACTTGCTTTTGATTTTGTTAAGGAACTCACATTTAAGGAGGAAAAAAGCCAAAGGGGACTATTGGAGAATCCTTCCAGTTCAATGCTGCAGAAAAGGCTCATCCTGTAATTAAAACTTTTCACTTGAGCACTTAAATCCTTGACATTCCTCCACCACTCATAAACTGCATTATGCAACATCAGGTTTTGGATGGAGAAGGTGTCACTAAGTATTTTTCCAGGGAGAAAACATGCCAGCTTTAGGACACCAACACAGTTAAATTTAGAAAATAAAAAATTGATTATGTCCTGTATTTTACTTCTTTTAAAGAAATTATCATTACTTTAACTCTGTCAGATATTTTAAATTCCTTCCTTCCAGTCATCCTGTATGATTAATTCTTTACTACAGGTAAAATTAAAAAAAGAAAAGTCACTGCATCATTTCAACCCAAATATGATGTAAGAGAGGTCAGGCTGTGCTTCCAAATTATTATTATTATTATATTATTAACTGTACTGCTCCTACTTTGCTGACACCACAAAATGAGTTGTGGCTGGTTATTTAACAGGGGAATCTCCTCAGCAAAGGCTGCATTGTAAGGTAGGAGTAAGTACTCATTAAAAATACCCTGAAATCTCAGTGTTCATTAGCTGATTATGGAGGCTGTGTGTGAGGGATTGCAGGCTGTGCTCAGGAGCACAATGCAGATCTTTAATATCCCTGCTCTGAGTTCAAACACACACACAGGTTTTCAAATCTACTCTGCTAACTGCAAAAGGCATAATTAACGTTTTTAAATATCACCTGCACCACCTTCATCAAAACAATAATTAACTCTCATTCAGCCTGAATCTGAGGAAGTTAAAATAACACACAAGTCTTTCAACTTCCTTGCACTGCTGCATCCCAGCACTGGAATATTCTGTAGGAATGTTCTGCTTGGAACCAGTTCCCCGCAGAGGTTGTGGATTCCTCCCTGGAAGTGTCCAAGATCAGGCTGGACAGGGCTTGGAGCAGCCTGGAATAGAGGAATTGTCCCTGTCCCTGGAATAAAATGAGCTTTAAGGTCTTTCCAACCCAAACCATCCTGGGATTCTGTGACTTCTTGCTCCAGCAATGGATCTGGAGATCCATTATCCCTTCCTTACAACAACCCCTAGTTTTGTTGGAAAACAAGTGGAAGACCAAAACTAAGCCCATGGATGATGCACCGAAGACAAAATGAAATTGCAGCAGATTTGCCAACATGAGCACCCCCAAACGCCAAGGAAATGGGCAGCAGCAGGTCAGGAAGAAGCACTGAGGACACAGAGCCCTGTGTCAAAAATCACTGTGTGCAAAAGTCAAATATCACTGTGTGCAGTTACAGGGAGAATTTCAATTGGGAAGGAAAGAGGAGATCAAAAAACCAAGTTGCTGATGGACTCATCTATCTGACTAACAATTAACCCCACGGTAAGAAATCAGTGCATTGAGTCAGACTGACCCAAATTGATGCAGAACTGAGGGACAAATGCACAGACACAGCACAGACCTGGCTCACTTCAAGCACTTCCCTGGAGAGATCAGCTGCCAGCTGCAGACAGCTAAAAGAATACAAGAGAAAGGCAAACACACAAAGAGGCTCCCAAAAACACACAGAGAGACCCCCAAAAACACACTCAGTTCTATCCCCATCTCAGATATCAACAAGCCTCATTATTTTTTTTCATTATTTAGTCCAATATTCATTAATTAACAGTGGAAAAATTCAAGTGTAAGGTTTTAAAATCACAGTGTTAAGTCAATAGGGTCGCTTGCAGCAGTCCTTCCTCTAAACGTAATTTTGGGCTCTGCTCTTCACTCATTCGAGCACTCACCTTGGTTATCTCAGTTTAAGTCAAAAAGACAAGTAAATGCTTGTAAAGCAGTAACAACAGCCAAGTCTCATTTCCACGCTTCTCAGCTGGCTAATTACCAATACTACATCATTTTGGTGCACACAGATATCAATCCTGGCTAATCACCTGCCCACAGATTTTTCAAGCTTTTTTTGTTTTTTGCTCTTCCCCTGTGTCAACCACAGCAAAATTACCAGGCAGTGCTTTGCAGCTTCCTGAGCACACAGAGAGAGGAGGTTTTGATTGCTTTGGGTCACCTGGGATTGCAATCCTATTACAGGCAGGTTCGGGGAGATGTGACAGAGGTGTTTGAGCTTACTTACAATGAGCTCTGAGTCCCGTCCCATGGAAATCACAGTTCTGTTCACTGTCCTCAGCAGGTTCTCCATGATGATCTGCACATGGCGTTGTGTGGGGCCCTGAGGACCAGGAATAAATCATTGATAGCTACAAACAACAGACAGCAGCACAACTGAACCATTTGTGCTGCCTTTCAACCCACCTGTCTGCTGGAAATTAAGTAAAACATCACTCACTGTTGATCACAAGGAGGGAAGGGGTTTAACAAAGTGTTATTTTGCTAATACACGTTTCTGATAAATTAAAATGTGCTGTTACAATTCCAATGGAAATGAAGCTTATTACCCATTAATTTTCTTCCCCCAAGTCATTTTTCCAACATCAAATCCCCACAGGCATTACCAGACCCGGGGAGGGGGGGCTGTTCTCCAACAGTTCAATTAAAAGGAAGAGAAAAGCAAAGCAAAACTTTCATTAAGGAATTGCCAATTTCAGTCAATATTAAAAGCAATCTACCACTACTTTCGAAAGAGTTAAAATGAAATATTTATTCCAAGAAGTTTATATGGACAAATCCAGAAATCTCACACAGAATGATGGGCAAAAAACAAAGCTAGAAACACCACAAGGAGAAAGAAACAGATGAGCTTTTGCTCCTGTCTTTTACTTTATGGACAAAAAATAGATTTGCATATTTGAAGGACAATCCACCACCAGCACAAACTCACCCAGGAGCTGGTCCTGCTGCCAGGATCAGCCTGGGAGAGGGTGGAGCTGCAGGTAAGCCCCAACCACAGAGAGAAAAGCAGCCAACAAAGAGAGACAGGAGCAGCCAGGCTGCCAGAACCAAATTCCTCCTGTAAAACAACTCCCTCTCTGAAGCAGCCACGCAGAGCTACTTCCAAAAACAAACAAAATCAGAGCAAAACAAAAAAAAAAAACCCAATTAAATAAGATGCCAGAGAGGATGTGAGTAGCTGACCCCTGAGGTCCTTTCCAGCTGAATTAGTGTATGATTCTACACAGCACTGAAGGTTCAGGCAGCAGCAGCAGCACAAATTTCAGGAGAGCATCAAATCACTGCAGTTCTCTGGCAAAGCACCAATATTTGTATGTTTGTTGAGGTCAAGAGAAAGCAAAAAAGAGACTATTATGCAAAAAAAAGGGATATTACACATGCTGCACGTCTGGGAACCGTGTCAGCAACAATACAACTCAAATGCACATCTCCCAAAATGCCCATGGGAGAAAAGAAAAAGCACCAAAACACAACATTTTCCAACTGGAAGAGGCCAGGCACAGTAAATGAGGAAGGTTTAGCTCCTAAGGACATTTATTTCTTCACTATCTAACCAGAAAAGCTGCACTGGATGTGCCTCAGAAACAACAAATGCTGTGCTGGATGCGACGTGTGAGATGCCACACAACAAACACATCCTCATCACCGGAGAACTGAGAGTTAGAAAAGGCTGGTTAGGAGGTTATAAAAAAGAAAAATAAAAATCTAAAGCTTCAGGAGTTACCTGCTTAATTCACTTTACTAAAACAATCTCTGTGAAGTGTTACTCATCACAGAGGCAGCCCACACTCACCACGTCTTTCTTGTAGAGCACTTCCAGGATGTTACTCAGCAACTGGCAGCAAGCCTCCAAATCTTCTTGTCTCTCCAAGTGATACTTGAGCTGGTCTGTCATTGTTGGCAGCAAGATTTCCCTGCAGTCTGCACACAAAACACGAGGTTACAAACACAGCTTTCAGGGCCTCCAGGCTGATGTGCTTCAGTGCTTACATAAGACACAAAAAAATTGGGAAAAATAAATTAACTTCCAGCTTTTCAACCAAAGCCTCACCTCACCTTAAAAACTTCTGCCTCTGAACTGCTCCAACCTTTGACCACTTGCTGCTATTAAAAAAATAAAAATTCACCTTCCTTGCTTAATACTCAGACTGTTCCTACATGGAG
Organism: Calcarius lapponicus; assembly: GCA_039654755.1. Taxonomy (NCBI): domain Eukaryota; kingdom Metazoa; phylum Chordata; class Aves; order Passeriformes; family Fringillidae; genus Calcarius; species Calcarius lapponicus. The sequence continues at coordinate 32,533,830 of CM077469.1, read as the reverse complement.
GGAATCACCAACTCAAAATTAATTACTAATTATCCATATAAATGTCAGCCCAGTGAACAGCTTGGTTCTGCAGATCTGCCCCAGAGATGCTCTGTGATCACAGCCTTGTGCCTCTGCATTTGGGAAACTCCAGGATGTGCTGCTCCCTGAATTTTGGACTAGGAAAGGAAACAGCAGATGAAGGCAAACCCCACAGGGCAGAGGGGTAATGTGAACTGTCCCCAAATGCAGGGGAGGGGAGGAACCCCAAAGCCCAGCTGCTGAGCACTCCAGGAAAGCACAGAACATGGCTTTGCAGAGCCTGCGAGGTGAATCAGTCTTTAATAACTTAAAAGGCCCCTAATTAGAGGGCTGAGAATGTTCCAGAGCCCTGCTGAGCCCCACTGGCAGGGAGGGGGCAAAGATCAGTTTAATATCTGAGTCACTTCTGAGTTCCACTGGCTGGAGCTGCTCTGATCAATGGGGGAGGCAGTCAAGCTGCATTTCTGAGAAAGGAAAAACTGATTATTTGTCCCAGTGCTTGGTCTGCAATGACACAACCAGCACAGAACGCTCTGTTCCCTTGGGTGGGGCTGACAGGGCTCCACAGCTCCCACCTGGGGCTGCTGAGAACATGGGGGGAAGCAAAAAGGGCTGGGAACTCCACAAAATCATCCCAAGGCTGATGAGGAGCAGCTGAGGGAGCTGGGGGGGCTCAGTCAGGAGAAAAGGAGGCTCAGGGAGGATCTTGTGGCTCTGCACAACTCCTGACAGTGAATGGGTTCCAGTGCCAGAGGGCAGGGATGGATGGGGTATTGGGATGGAATTCCTGCCTGGCAGGGTGGGCAGGCTCTGGCACAGGTGCCCAGAGCAGCTGGGGCTGCCCCTGGATCCCTGGCAGTGCCCAAGGCCAGGCTGGAGCACCTGGGACAGAGGAAGGTGTCCCTGCCATGGCTGGGGTGGGATGGGATGAGCTTTAGGATCCTTCCAACCCAAACCATTCCATGGCTCTGTGATGTTCCAACCAAGCCAGTGCTGTGGTGACACCCCCTACATGAAGATGAGATTTCCAGCGTATCTTTGCTAGGAACTGTCTGGAAGAGCACTGAGCTGCTGCACTCTGATTACCTGGGAGCTCAGAGGAGGAAAAGTGAACCCTCATCACCCTGCCTGCCACAAACACCCCCAGCCCTGATTCATGGGAACCTTCATGGCCCAGAACATCAGATCCTGCTCCCAAGGCAGCTCAGGATTGATCACAGACAATGATAATTCCACATCTGGTCCAGAGCACAGTCCAGCCCGTGGTGATTTAATGTCAGAGAGAATCATATATTCATCTGCACCAAAGGATGCTCAGCAGGAATTGCCAATTAGCAGCTCCCAAGCAAAGCCTTCAATGAACACAGGTGAATACACACCATAAATTTGTGTCAATAAAAACATTTCATTTCCTGGGACACTGATAAATCCATTTATTTTATGGTTCGTTTAGTTATGACGCCAAAAAAATTTAACCTGTGCTCAGTAACTTTGTTTCCACTCCACAGCCTGTGAGTTGAGTCCCAACTGAACCATAAGAACTCTTTTATAAATGCTGGGTGTTGTCTACTAATATTCAACAGGCTCCAATTCCTCATGGAAAAATCCCTGGATTTTCTCTTTGGAACTCCAGCAGCTCCACAGCTCACTTGGCAATCAGCTGGGAGTCACTTGGAAAACAAAGCAACAGCAAATCCAAACAGCTCCATAGGACAAAACAAATCGGACAAATCACTGTTTACATAAACCAAAACCTTGATGCTCGCAAGGACAGGACACTTCATTTGACTCCCAACCATGAGCACTGAAGATATCCACTAAATTATTATTATTAAAGTGCTCCACACTCAGGGAAAAATTGTATTTGTATCTTTTTAATTTTTAACTAGTGGAGTGAAAATTATATATATAATTATATATATTATGTTATTATATGGTGGTAGAGATAAATGTAATTTATATATTCATTTACCTCTTGAAAAGTATATATATTCATCTACACTTCAATAAAATCAAAGTATTTATATATTCATTTACCTCTACTCTATGGAAACATTACTTATTTCTATAATTACCACATGTTCCTATTTCTGTTTATAAATATGAATAAATTTTAAAACTATTTTAAACTACTATATTACTATCAACTATTACTATTTAAACTATTATATTACTTTTTTTTAAAAGATACACAAACCCCACTACCAGTCTCCATTCTGATCCAAGGTCCCAAACTCTTCAGATTCCCCAGTGAACCACCCAACACTCAACAACATCACTAACTCAAAATGCTTCAGCAAACTGCTTCACACACTTCTCTCTCACCCCTAAATCCTTCAAGCTTCACAAATTCATATATTTTGAATTTTAATTCCTCTGGAGACACAAATAAATCTTCCTTGACCTCTCCAAGCACAGAATTAGAACCTTTTTTCTCCACCAGAAACAGGCTGATGAAATTTTCTGTGCATTTGCCAGCCTTCCCTAAGTCCACCATGCTGCAGTGCATATTGCTTTTAGAAGAGAAAAATCTCATTTTTGCAACAGGATCCAGGATTAGGTGACAGCTTATATGGAAGTATTCCCTATCAGTTTAAAATTCCTCAATCAGTGAGAAGCAGGAGGGGCAGCCAACAACATTTTAGTAATGAACTTCAACCCAAAGAGCGAGGGACAGGAAAACCTAAATTTTAAAAAGGCTGTGGACAGAGGTTTGGTTTATTTTCAAGGGAATTTGAATGAGAATATCAGAGGGATGGAGCCCCTCTCCTGTTTAATAAAAGCCTGGATGTGGCTCTGGGTGCCAGGGTTGAGTTGAGGCGTTGGGGCTGGGTTGGACTCGATGATCTTGAAGGTCTCTTCCAACCTGGTCATTCTGGGAATTCTGAGAATTCCTGTGAGGAATGGCTGGGAGAGCTGGGGTGCTCACCTGGAGGAGGCTCCAGGGAGAGCTCAGAGCCCTGCCAGGGCCTGAAGGGGCTCCAGGAGAGCTGGAGAGGGACTGGGGACAAGGATGGAGGGACAGGACACAGGGAATGGCTCCCACTGCCAGAGGGCAGGGATGGATGGGAGATTGGGAAAGAATTCCTGGCTGGGATGGGATTCCCAGTGCAGCTGGGGCTGCCCCTGGATCCCTGGCAGTGCCCAAGGCCAGGCTGGACACTGGGGCACCTGGGACAGTGGGAGGTGTCCCTGCCATGGCACTGGATGGGATTTAAGGTCCCTCCCAACCCAACCCAGTCTGGGATTCTGTGATACCAATGCCAAGAGAAGCTTTTAAGGCCACATTTTTTTAATTGAATAAGAACCCCCAGAGACCCATGGGAACCCCAGAGTGGTTTGGGTCAGTGCAGGTGCCTGGAATCCCCATCCCATCCCATCCCAATCAAAGGCTGCTGGATTTAGGACACTCCTAACAGGCAGTGACAGGAAAACCCAGCTGAGGAGCCTCCTGATAAGATCTCAGAGCCATTAAGCAGCAGAGATGTGTCAGCAAACCTGCCCTGGGCCCTGATTAATCACCCTCCCATTAACACAGATCCATTTAAATTTCTCAGCAGCTCAATAATGTTGGACTGCACCATTCCCTGCACCCTGAAGGGCAGAGTTTGGGAGTCAGGTTTACAAAACAAACCAGCCACACACAATTCCCACCTCTCCCTCTGAAAATGGAACTGCTTCAATAAGGGAGGGCAAAGATTAACATGGGAAATGCACCACAGCCTTTCTCAGGAGCATGTTTTACACTCAGGTTCTTTAGCTGAGTTATCTCCATTTCTTCCTCCCAAGGAGAGAAAAGGATGATCCCTGATATTACTGACTTCTGCCCCAAACTCCTGGCAACCTGGGAGCAGCCAGGAGAAGGGAAAATCATTATACAGTGAGCTGAGAATGAATGAAGCAAATGAGTAACACTGATGCACAACTCTACCCAAGAAACATTAAATTATTCTTGGGGACACCATTTTACCCAGGCCCCAACACCAGCAACTCCACTTGCATTCCTCCTTCCACTTCTTGAAAATCCAGCACTTCAGGGCTGAATAATTTCAAATAATTTCAGAAGTGAAGATGAAGTCTGGACTTGCTGTTTCTACCAAATCTCTACACATGGTGACACAGGTGGTTAACTGTTTTTCAGAGATTGTAAAAGTGGTATAAAACTACCACCAATGCCAATCCACCAATAATTTTTAAACTGGAACCAGCAAAATTTGTTTTATCAGCAGTCAGCAGTCTCAGCTTTTGTGATCTGAGAGTAGAATCCTCCCAAATCTCCTTTCCCACTGAAGCAGTGCCTATTTGCTCCCTCATTACCTTCCCTGACAGCACACAAACACTTTGTTTGGGTCAGTTTAACCTGCAGCCAGCCTGAAAAAGAATCAAGTGCTTCACCTCAAAGGAGGAAATCTGTAGGACAAGTGCCTGAGCTTATCTTTCACCGGCCCATTAATGGGAAAGCAGAAAATAACAAGGCATGGATGAACAGCACCCTCTGAAAGGTTTCTGCTTTCCTTCAGCCAGGGAACAGCTCCAAGGCACAGAGGACATCCCAAAGCTCCATTTCCCCCACACAACTCCACTGAGAACAAAAGCTGAATTGATGATTTTTGATAAACCCCAACACCAAGTTACAACAGAGCCCAATAACCTGGCTGCCTTGTGCCCTTTTAAAATAACAGATCCCAAGTTTTTTTTAATTTTGCACTTTCACTTCTTCACCATTCATAACCTGCAGCATCAATTAGGATTTTCCTCATGCCCAAGGCCAGGCTGAATGGGATTGGAGCAGCCTGGGATAGTGGAATTGGGAACTGGAAAAACAGAAACTCCCACAGACACTGAAGGGTTTGATCTGCAGCCTTGGATTGATGCAAAAATACAATACACAGATATTAAGCAGAAAAACCATAAGCTCATATTTCTACAGTTGTAAGTAAGAATATGCCTGAAGTAAGTGAGAAACTGCACTGATAAGATGCTGAAGGGTTTCTAATGTAGGGCTGGGGCTGTATGGAATGAGCTGAGAGTTCAGAAGTTGGAACAGAAGCAGATGTGTGCCTGTGAGACAGAAGCCCATTGGACAAAAGTTTCCTCAGTGCAGCAGAAGTGAGTAAAGGTGATGGGTCAGAAAAGCAAAATAAACCCTGTGGCAACTGCCCATTGGGTTAGAAAGTTCTAGACTGCCTTGTAACAAAGAACTTGTGACTGCTCCTGAGCTATGGCTGAATGCTTGCTGCTCTGAAATCTCACAGCCTCTGAGACTGATGTTTATCTAAGCAACAAATCTTAGCCTGAAAATAGCCCCATTCCTTGCTGGACTTCCGGATGCTGAGAGTTTTAAGCTTTCTCTGCTGAACAGGCACTGACTCCCAAGAGAAAATGCATTTGACCTGAGGCCATGGAGAAGCTTCCAAAATTGATTCATACCACTGGGATTCAGGGAGTAGAGTTTGGATAGAAGTGTGTAATGTCACAGGGTGGAAAACATGGAGTTTGGGGTTTTAGAATATAGCAATATACATGAAACAAGATGGAGGTTTTAGGGCAGAGGCTGGTCCTTCTTCTTCACCTTCTTGTGAAGGCTTTGGGTGGTATTTGGTAATTGGACAGAGAAGTCCACAGTGTGGACTCTGAGTGATTAATTATCAGGTTAAAAGTGAAAATAATTTAGGTGTCATTTCTTAATTAGATAGTTTAGCCTTAAAAGACCTTGTAACAAGAGACTGTTGGCCATTTTGTGCCTAGTTAATAAAAGACTGCAGAACTCACTGCGGTGAGACTGTAGCACTGATAAGAAATAATAAACACCTGAGTCTGAACATGAACTGTCCTCTCAAGTGCCTTCAACCCCAACCTCCACAGAGGTGGAAAAAGGAAGCCCAAAACCAGCAATCCCTCCATTATTAGTGGTGACAGTGACAGCTGCCCACCAAGCCAAGAGCAGCACAGGCTTTAAGGCCCCTTCCCACCCTAACCAGTCTTGGGTTTGATTTTCCATCTTGTCCTTCCAATGGAACACCCTTAACATATCCCAGGGAAGGCAGGAGGGACCAGGCAGGGCACAGGGAGAGCAGGAGGGACCAGGGAGGGGGAGCAAAGCCTGGGATGGTGCCTGCTCACCGTGCTGGGTGAAGAGGTCGCTGTGCACGATCTCGATGAGGCAGTAGAGCTTCTGGATGGTCAGGCGGCTCACGGGCACGTTGAGGATGAACTCGGTGAAGAGCTTGCTGCACACACAGGGAAAGCAAAAACCCATCAAACAAAAGCAAAACTCCCCTAAATAATCCATCAGGAATCCACGGAAAAACACCTGGACGCAATCATCCTAAAGAAACCGACACAAAACTTCCTGCTCTTGGATGAGCAAGCTCGTTGTTCTTGAGGTATTAAAAAAGAAATCAGAGAATCATGAATAGTTTTCAACAAATTCCTTTAGTTTTTAATGTCATTTCTTTTGTCCTCTCCCTTTTATCTCTGTTTTATATTCTTTGTCCATGTTTCATTTAAGGCTTCAGGTTCCAAGTTTCCCTTGCCTGTGCTTCACATCAATCAGCACGTTTGTGAGTATGGATGCCGAAAATAAGGTGATAATTAACACTGTAAGATACCAATAAAAAGAATTAATAATTAGAAACTCCCAAAAATGGACATTTTAAGAAAAGGTACCATCACTCTCATCAGCTGAGCTCCCACCTAATATTGAAAAGACTTTTCAATAATTTTCCATCCCCTCCTAAAATCTTGGGTTCTTTGCTTTTCCTATTGAGGTTTAAGTCAACCTCAATTTGAATACTCCCAGTGTTTAATTGTAATTTTGATTAGTAATACCATAGAAAAAATGTAGTATTTGGGCTAAAACAGGCCAGGTCCTGCATTTTACTTTCTCTCTTCCCAGGAATTTTGCTGTCACATATCAAAATTATTTAGTCCAGAAATCTGGACTACAAATCTGGATTTCCTAAGCCCAGGAAAGCGTAGATGTAAAACACTTCACAGTCCCCAGGCAAGCAGAAGGTAAATGCCAGGTTCCTCAGGCCACTGGAACATTAGACTAGGATTATATTTATTTATTTATTTTACCCCTTCTTTATCTCTTTTCCTCCTTCTGACATACCAAGACCATAAAAATAAAACCAGACAAAATTTAGAAGGGTTTGCGCAGTAAAATCAGATTTAAAATGTTTTTTCAGTTTGTAACAACACCATAAAAATAAAATTGTATTTTTCTCTTTAAGCTAAAAGTTCTGTTGAAATATCAGTTTTTATTTGGTTTTACCACCTTTTTTTCCTTAAATATCCTGTCATTGTCCTTTTTATTTAATAACAACACTGCCATGTTTATGAGCTACTGAGACATCGATCCAGCAACTGAATCACTGAACTATTTATTATTTTATTATTTACATGAAATTTATACATCAAAGAGTGAAGCATCATGGTCCAGCTTAAGACTTTTGATGGCAGCTGCCTGATTAATAACTCTTGCTAACGGTTTGTACTGCAAAGTTTGTCAGGTATTTGTTAGACATTATTTTCAGAAACAGGCTCTTTGTGTAACCCTTAAAAACACCTGCAAGGGACAAAAAAAATGCAATAAAACCAAAGTGATAAAACTTCTCAGGTGATTCATATTTCACTGTCTCAGTATATATTTCAATATTTTTATATATGTTTGTATCTTTATATATAGTGGTAACATGTAAAAATGAAATATACAGTGTATGTTTTTATGCTTATATATATTAAATGTATTTTATATATTTGTGTGTATATTTTATTTATATCTTTATAAACTAAAATTAGCACTCTACACTTAATTAACTCTACTCACCTGAGTTCCTTTGGATCAAACACTAATTTCACATCATTGACAATTGCTGGCAAGTATTTAAGTGCTGCACCCTAAAAAAAAACCACCAAAAAAACCCAAATTACAAAATTAAAGAGTTTAAAGGTGATGCAAAGACTGCAAGAAGAGAATCACTCACGAGGAAGTGACTTTGGTTTTACCATTTTCTGTGACACCTGAGCAGAAATTCAGCAAAAATTAAACTTTCAAACTGATTTAAAATAAGACAGAGGCATGAAATGTCCATAAACTGGGGAAACCTAGACCAAAATTAGACATTTATAAGCTCCTTCCAACATTTTATAGAACCTTTCGGTTCCTCTAATCCCTTTATCCCCATCTTCTCTTGAGCACTTTTTCATCCTTCTCCTCAGCCATGCTAGAGTTGTTTGGGTTTAATTTTCACTCCACTGCTTAAAAATTAAACAAAAAGCCTAATTAGCATTTTTTCCCTGCAGTAAATTCTTGGTAGCCAGTCATGAAACCCTGGCTCTTCCCAATTCCCCTTGAACTCAGAGCTGCCACTGCACAGCAACATGAAACAGCTCAGAAGATACAACAGATGTTTAATATTTTAACTGTTTGTAGGGATTTTTTACTCATTTTATCTTTTTCTTAGGAACAATTCATAGGTATTGCATGCAGTGAGCACCAGACTAGGAAAAAAAAACTCAGAGTAACTGAAATATAAACCAGAACAGTCAGACTTGTCTGCCTTACCTACGTTTTATCAATAAAATCAAACTGTTTGGTAACGGGGTGTATTTCTGCCTGAAAAGAGGCAAGGTTGGATGGGATATTTGGAATTGGGAATTGCTCCCTAAGAGGGTGGGGAGGGGCTGGATGGAATTCCCAGAGCACTGGGGCTGCCCCTGGATCCCTGGTGGTGCCCAAGGCCAGGCTGGAGCAGCCTGGGACAGTGGGAGGTGTCCCTGCCATGGCTGGGGTGGCACTGGATGAATTTTCAGATCTTTCCAACCCCCTCAGTCACATGAGCAATGATTATAATTTATACCCCCAGCCTGGACACATGTTTCCCAATGCCCAGTGGTTCTGCAGGCAGAGGAGCCACAGGAGGGGAACAGGCTTGAGGAGCCACACAAAACCCAATTCCTTTCTTTTCCAAGAGCTCCCTTTCCTGCCCCAACCCCTGGAATTGTACACCCAGCCCCAGAGTTCTCAAAAGCAACATCCAATGCTTTGGTGACACCCAAGGAGAACCTCAAGAGGCCACCAAGGCCAAGACCCTCCCCCAAAGGGAGCCCCAGCCTGTCCCTGGGCTGGATGAAGATTTCAGAGCATCCAGTTCTCAGTCACAACCCACTGAGGTGGCCAAGCTGGACCACCAACAATGCCACACCTGCTGGAAGGACTCCCGAGCTGGGAACCCTGGCAATTCTGCAAAGGGAGCAGGGAGGGATGAGGGCTCTAATGCCCAGCCAGGAACCACAGCAGCAGACGGGGGTTTATTTGCTGATCAGTCACATGCATGGAGCTATAAATGTTTAGTAACACATCTTAAAAAGGAGCTTGCCTTTTATATCTTGAATTAAAATTTCACTCCGAGCGTTAAAATTAACACTTGAATGGCTCTCATGAACTACTGTGGGGTAAAACTATTTTACAACAGCCATTTACAGCTTGAGCTGCAACAATTAGCAGTAACTGAGGGTCTACTTTTGGACAAACCAATTAAAGTTTAATTCTGGAGATTTAAAGAAGATTGTGGAAGTGTATTTCCCAATTCCCCACCTCAGCTGGCTCAATTATGTGACAGGATGATCAGACTACGAGGCTGTGCAGCCCCGTGATTAAATCTGTATTCGTCCAAGCCAAAGGGCTACTAAAATATTTTTATTGGTATTAAATCATGTGGAAGGGCAGCTCTCACTGTAGATCTTACTCTGCTCAAGCTGCAGCTGAAGTAGATTTTCTGTGAGCAGCAGCTCCATTGCAATGCTGGTTATTCCCAGGACACTGCAATGCATAAATGAGGAATATGAAATGCAGCAGATAAAAAAAAAACCCTGCTCTTGTCTTTCCATGTAACATCAGGATAAAGCAAACAAGCATCTGGTTTGAGGGGGTTTTCACCCATTTAAAGAAATTAAATTAATTACTTTTCACTCTTGATCAGCACCGGACAAAGGTTCCAATTCTGCATTTTCCTCAAGAAGCACACAGCAAATGAAGCCCAAAATCTTAATTCCATGGTTACACAGGGATGCCTTAACCACTTGAAAACTCCAACCAGCATTACAAATCAGGAGCAGTGAGGAACCTCAGTGTTCACTCCAACAGATTTCTGCAGTCATTTCCCTGTGATCACATGAGCAGCACACCCAAAGCTGGCAAGATCAGTCTCACACACGCACTCAATAATTACACACAGTTTCAAGCTGGGCTGCAATAAAAATCTGACTGCCCCAAGGGGCTTCTCTCTTTGTGCAAAACAGTGACAAATTATTCCCACCCTTATCAAGTCACAAAATCAGTCATTGCCAGTACTACAAAGCACACAAATAAAGCAGCAAAGGGAAGGATGAAAAGGAGTGAAAGCAGCAATGAGCCAGTGTGTGGCATAAATAATGGATATATTCTCCCTGAGTTGAATTTCCTTGTACACTCACTGTTCTGTTGGCTGTGGGGTGTTATTGGGATTTCATTTTTTTGCCCAGGCCGTGATTCACGTGGTTCAGCATGACATCAGCAAGGCCATGGCAGCCTGCAGCCAACTCAGAGATGCTGTGGCTCATCCTCTACCATCCCAACCACACAAACACACATTAATTTCCCCTCCATGAACACCACAGCTGTGTGTAAAAGGAATTATTCCACAGAAAGTAGGGGAAGAACCATGAGTTGACACTCCCTCTGAGCAGAAGCTGCCAAGAGAAGCCATGGAGCTGCTCAGAGCCTCAAGGATACCTTTAAAAACTGTGAAAAAGGCAATTAACTGGGCCAAGAAACACAACTCACTAAGGGAAAATACTCAGGGACCAGAAAAGTCAAAGCTCTGCCTTAAATGGAATAAATTAAGCAATAATTGATGGGCACAGCTCTCTGCACAGCCAATGCAGGGGATGGCAATTCCCAGGACTTATCCTTCCACGGACTAATTGCAGCTCATTCCCTAAATCACCCCAACCTGCTCTCTGTCTGGAGCAGGACCCTTTGCCAAATTTCAGATAAATTCATTGATGGGCTCCTAATGACCTCACAGCTAATTGTGCTCTCCTAAACCCTCCACAACTAGCAGCCAAATCAAGTTGTGTGGAAGGAACAAATGCAGTGGTTGGTATCAAAAGATCATTTGAGTACAAAAACCCTTCAGATGTGATAAAAAAGCCAGAATAAGTAAGTTCAGGAGCAATGGAATTGTACTTTCCAACAGGGATCTCTCTGAACATCAATTAATTGAACAGCTAATTGTGTTCTCCTGAACTGGCAGGGAAGTCACAATTGTGTGGAAGGAACCAACTTAGTGTTGGTATCAAAAGATCATTTGTGGGGGAAAAAAAACCTTCAAAAAGGCAGAATAAGTAAGATCAGGAGCAATGGAATTGGTTACTGCCAACAGCGTACATCAATGATGAGTGCCCTGCACTGCCCACACTGCTCTTTTGTCACTGATAGCTCATTTCCAGACAGGTTTGGTGAACAAAATATGGGTAAAGAATGGGATCTGCCACGAGGAAAATTAACCACATTGCCCAGATCTAAAAGTTCAAAGAGTTTCTGTGGCTAAAATTTTATCATCTGATTTATTTATCCTGATTCTCCAAAAGGAATTTTTCCTTGCAGTTTTTGCCGGGTGGGTAAACCTCAAAAAACTTCACTTTGACATTTGCATATTTAAATAAGAGTAAGCTCATTCATTTATTGGGACAGAATGTGGCCCCAACTTCTAAAACTACCAGGAGGAGCTGCTCTCCAAGGAAATTTCTGGAGCTTTTAATTTCTTCACAAAAGGATGAGAGGACAAGTATAAACCTTTTCTTTGTGTCATCAGGCTAATATAAACACATTAAATACAACAGGGAAACCTTGCTAAGTACCATAAAGTATTTCTAAGATAATTGTGGATAACAGAAAAATGAGTTTTACTCATTAGTTTTGTTTGTTACACAGTTGAGAATATGTGAGATCTCTTAGTACAAAAGTGAAATCACCTGTGTGATAAAGACAGTAGGTCACTGGTGAGGTGAAAAGCAAGCAGGACAGAAAAAGAATCTTGTAACAATGGTAAAATTATCCCATTCTTGGGTTTATAATGAATGACAAAAATAAGTGGTCATACAAAAGCTTCTTCTGCAGTAGCCTGTTAAATAAAAACTACTTAAGGTTGTCATTAGATGGGAGCAAAAATTGACATTTGGCAAAGTATTAAACAAAAATGTATTCTGATGCAGAACACCACTGCTTTTTTTCTGGGGTTTGAAGTTCAGCTCTTGTAGTCCATAAAAGCAAAAAAAAACCCTTAATTTAAAACTGTCATTTTCCAAAGCCCATCAGCACACCTGACCTCCAAATTAAGCACAAAAACCCTGTGCCAAATCCATGATATTCTTCTGAACTCTTTTCTTTGACAAAGTAATGAATTTGTTTCACCTGACTCCATTAGAGAACATTATTTTAATGTTAATTTTCATCTTTTGTGCCATTCAACAAAGCACCTCCCTTCCACCCCAGCATTATCTTGGGTGCCATTCCATTAAACTCATCCAAACCAAACAAAGCCCAGTCAGCAGCTGCATCAAACAATACCCAGGAACACCTAAACTCAGGATTTGAGATTTGCCCAAGCCTAGAGCAGTTACTCAGCCCACAAACTAAAGCAGTTTTTAGCTCTGTTGCAAAGCAGCACTTCTGGCACTAAATAATGGCAAAAACCAGCCAAATTCAGGCTAAAATCCAGCCCTAATTCAGGCTAAAATCAGTCCTAATTCAGGCTAAAATCAGACCAAAACTCAGGCTAAAACCAGGCCAATTTCAGGCTAAAAACCAGGCCAATTTCAGGCTAAAAACTAGCCCTAATTCAGGCTAAAACCAGCCCAATTTCAGGACAAAAACCAGCCCTAATTCAGGCTACAACCAGCCCCAATTCAGAGTAAAACCAGCCCAAAGCACAATCACAAATAAATATCTTTTGGAGATACTTCCCACATGGGTTCTAAGAGACACAGGAACCTCAGCCACAGCTGCATTTTGTTACTCAGCTCATCTGAAGTGATGTTTATTAAGAATTCCACCTGTTGGAAAAGCCCTGCAGATTAACAGAGTTTTCTTCTCAGGCACCTTATATTTCCCTGTCTTCATTTAAATACTTTTCTGTGGCTGTAGCAATAAATGTTGAATATTAAAAGTACAGACTGGACAGTGAGAAATGTGTTAGAAGTGAGCAGAATTCTTAAGAACCCACAGGCACGGGAGAATTCACATTAAAAAATTATCTCATCTTCCACCCCAGCTCTCTGTGGCCTCACACAGGATGATTTTATACACACAAAGTGCTCACACCTCCTAAATTCAGATTATTCAGAGCTCCCAGCCAGCCTGAACAAAAGCAGAACAGCAAATATCAGAGTGGCCCTGCTGGTTTTGGGGTTTTTTTTGTTGTTTTAAGGCTGGGATTGAAAGTGTTTGAGATGATATTTTGTGTTTAGACTTAGATGTTTATTACTTTTTGTTTATATTATAGTTTTACTATAGTCTCAAATTCTACAGCATTCTATTAACAAGCTACAAAACTCCTATCTTTCTCTAGAAGGTCTTTTAAGGTTAAACTGTCCAATTAAGAAATGGCACTTAAATTATTTCACTTTTAACCCAATAACTAACCCCTTGTGCCCAGCAATGCAGACTTTTCTGTTTAATTACAAAATACCACCCAAACCCATGGAGATGAAGGTGGAGAAGAAGGAGCAACCTCCACCCTAAAACCTCCATCTTGCTTTATATATACTGTTATATTCTAAAACCTTAAACCCTAAGTTTTCCACCATGTGATATCACACATTTCTATTCAAACTCCAGACCCATCATCTCAATTATCAATCAATTTTGGAAGCCTTCTCCACGGCATCAGGTCAATGCAGTGTTCTCTTGGGGGGGCAGTGCCTGGCAGCACAGAAAATCTGAAATTCTCAGTATCCAGGGTTCCAACATCTCCCCCTCTTGTCTGAATTATTAATATTGCTTTGGCAGTTTTGTTAAATTTTTGTTGGATATACTGAAGTAGATAAAGTATTATGTTTTGTTATTTAAACATTGGTTTTGGTTGATTTACAGGTAGGATTGTGTTATTTAAGGTAAATAATGAAGTAATAAGGTATGAATATGATATTTCATTTGGAGTTTTTTGTTTTGCTTTGTTTTTAAGGTGGGGTTTTTTTCAACTGTCTTAATTTTGTTTTGGGATAAGTTAAATGTAATTTAAATTTTTCATTAAATTTGAAAATGAAAATTTCAAATATGAAATATTGGTATTCATAAATCCAAATATGAATTTTTGAATTGTAATCTGATTTATGTGTTAATAAGGTTTTGTTATATTAATTTGGATTAAAATCATTTTATTTTATTTGTATTATTATAATGATTTTTATTTTTTTGCATTGGAAGAAAACCTTCAAGTTTATAATTTTTTGTGGGTGAAATATTTTAAGTGTAGTTTAGAATTTTTGTGTCATTCATGTTTGCTGGGAAGGTTCCAGCTCCCTCCACCGCAGGAGGAGCTTCTGTGCCTCCCAAGAGATGCAGGAATCCCTGACTAAGGAATATCTGCAATTTTGAACCATCACTCCCAGGCTCCAGCTGAGCTCACGCTTCAGCAGGAGAAGGTTAAGGAAATAATTCTCATGCACCAATTAGCAGAAAGGAGGAATAAACCCAGGAAGGCTCAGCACACTTGTAACCATTAAAAATGCATGCACCCACCAAATGCTGCTCACCTCACTGCAGCGGCTTTAACCCTCCAAGTGATGCCTGGAAATCAAAGTGGAACCTCCCCTGCCCAAGCCATTGCTGTGTGAGAGGGGAATTGTCTGTCTCCACTGAAACACCAAAAAAAAATCCCTAAATTTTATTTAATTAACTAAAAAACCCCAACTTCTGCGTTGTTTTGAACATTGTAATTTTTAGCAGCTCACCTTCCCAAATTCAGACCTACAGAACTGATTATAACCTGGGGTGAAAGTGGGTTTTAGTTGTTCTTGCACTTCAACATTTTAATTCCAACACATTTGAGTATATAAACGGCAAAAAGAAATGAGTTATAAGCACCAGAGTGCTAGTAAAGCTCTGCTCAAAGCACATCCCAAGATCAAATGGAATTTTACCTATTTATTGCAAAAATCCACAGCTGAAGTAGTACCAGACAATTTAAAAATAACCTTTTAATGTTATATACAAATATATATATATACACCCTATAAATTCCCCCCTACCTAAGGCTTTTTGAATATCCATAATCCTAAAAGAGGTACAAATTCCAAGCCTCTTTTTGTGCTCCACAGCCTTAAATCCTTGTACAATGCTGAGTTTTCTTTTAAAGAAACTTTTTTCTCCATGTATGCAGCCAAAGCCTTGAAAAATTCAAATTTAAAAAAAAAATTAAAAGCAAAATATTAAACAACTACAGTCAACAGCTTCCACAAGGACATAAATATTTCAATAGATAAAGAGGAATTCTTGCTAAAAACACAAGACTGCAGTCTTTAATTCTGTGTCAGTTTGAAGGCTACTCCCCAGCAGACAGGAAAAAAAATCCAGAATATCCAGTCCAGAAAGTTGGAAACATCTCTGAGAAAGTTTCCAGTGGCAGTTCTGCTCCATGGTGATAAACTGTAAAGGAAAATTCCAGTTTTTGCAAGGACAAATGGGAACAGTGGGATGGGTGAAAGAAGCACCTGCCTTGTCTAATGTAAAGCACCTTCATTTTCTGTGTAGGTTTTTGCAACTTCTTATCTCTCTCCAAACACACTTATTGTGTCCACATTTATTTAGCTCCCCCAATATTTATAAAAATCACTGGAAAAAAAAGCCTAAAACTGCTACACAGCCAAGACCTGCTGATCTTCCTGCACAACACAGGGACCTGGGGACTTACCTGTTTAAAATCATTGATTTTCCACAAACCTTCAGCAGAGTATCCAACAGCACCAGAATTCCAGACTGGTTTGGGTTGGGAGGGACTCAAAGATCTTTTTGCACCCCTGCCATGGGCAGGGACACCTCCCACTGTCCCAGGTGCTCCAGCCCCAGTGTCCAGCCTGGCCTTGGGCACTGCCAGGGATCCAGGGGCAGCCCCAGCTGCTCTGGGCACCTGTGCCAGGGCTGCCCACCCTGCCAGGGAACAATTCCCAATTCCCAATCTCCCATCTAAATCTACTTCTTGTCAGCTAAAGCCATTCCCTGTGTCCTGTCCCTCCATCCTTGTCCCCAGTCCCTCTCCAGCTCTCCTGGAGCCCCTTCAGGTCCTGGCAGGGCTCTGAGCTCTCCCTGGAGCCCCCCCAGGTGTCCCAGCCCGGCTCCATGGGAGGGATGCTCCAGCCTTTGGAGCAGCTCCTTGCCCCCAGGACCCCTGGTCCCCAGCAGTGCCACCAGGAGATGCCAGCTGTGCTTTCTGCCCTCCCTTCCCCTCCTGGCTCTCCCAGCCTCCCTCAGAGGCTGCACCCAGCACATCCCTGCACCCGAGCTCTGACCCTGGCTGCCACCACAACCCCCTGGAACAACAAACTTCAGAAAGGATAAAAAAATCCCTTTATCTCCATTGAAGTGCCCTCCTAAGGCTGTCAGCAGTGCCTGCCCTTGTACAAAGCCCAGAGCACCAGAGATCAGGGTTTCACTGCTGGGGAGGGGCAGCCTTCCCAACCCTCTGCACCCCTTTGATCCCTCCCTGAGGTTTGGAACCAGCCCAGCACCCAGTGGCTGCTCCAAGGCTCTGTGACAGTGGGGTGACAGCAGGGAGCACCCTGAGGAGCTCCAAGGTGTCCTGCCCAAAGTGCCAGCCCCATGCAGGGATTCCCCCTGTTAGCAGTGTCCCCACCCCTCAGCTCAGGGTCAGCCCCCAGCTCTGGGAGCTGCAGCTGATGCTCCTCTCTCTGTCACAGACATCTTCTATGAAAAATCCTTTCTTAGGATTTTTCCTTCTGAGAAACTGCAAGTTCAGCAACAAAATGTAAACAATGATTATCTGCTGCTGTGGAATGCAACAGGTGCACCTGTGATTAAGCTATTTTGAATGTTTATAATTAATGGCCAATCAAGACGGAGCTATCTCAGACAGAGTCCCAGAGAGCTGCCTTTGTTATCGTTCTTCTTATTCTATTCTTAGCTTAGCTTCTGAAGAAACCTCTTCTTTTCTTTTTAGTATAGTTATAATGTAATAAATGTATCATAAAATAATAAATCAAGACTTCTGATCATAAAGTCAACATTCTTGTCTTTTCTTCACCCTGAAAACCCCTGTGAGCACGGTCACACCTCTCCACCAGCAGAGATGGAGGTGCTGAATGTGGCCTCTAATGTCACCCCACAGTGTCACTGGCACCTCCTGCAGCTCTGCCAGCAGGGTGCACAGAACCCACACTCACTCTCTGGAAACCCCCACATTTACCCACAGAGTCAAGAGTTTTGTTCTCAGACAGAGGCACACATTTCTGCCTGGCAGGGTGCACAGAACCTACACTCACTGTCCAAAAAATCCCCAAATTTACCCACCCATTCAATAGTTTTGTTTTCTGTGACAGAAGCACACATTTCTGCCAGGCAGGGTGCACAGAACCCACACTAACTCTCCAAAAAATCCCCAAATTTACCCACCCATTCAATAGTTTTGTTCTCTGTGACAGAGGCACACATTTCTGCCAGGCAGGATGCACAGAACCCACACTCACTCCCTGAAAACCCCCACATTTACCCACCAAGTCAAGAGTTTTGTTCTCTGTGACAAGAGGCACACATTTCTGCCAGCCAGGATGCACTCACTGTCTCCAAAAGCCCCCACATTTATCCACCCATTCAATAGTTTTGTTCTCTGTGACAGAGGCACGCATTTCTGCCAGGGAGGATGCACAGAACCCACACTCACTCTTTCCAAAATCCTCCCATTTATCCATCCCTTCAATAGTTTTGTTCTCAGACAGAAGCACACACTTCTGCCTGGTGCTCACACTGCACAGCTCCAGTGGATACCTGAACATCATAAAAGCAATTTCTCATAAAAGCAATTTCACAAGCTTGCAAAAAGCCAATAGTAGCAATGATGTGTTCTGAGAGCTCAGGAATTAGAGTCCAGAGGAGATGAAAGCAATAAATAATGAATGAAAGCTTGTCCAAGCTTCAGCAAGGCATCCTCAAGCACACTGAACCCACCCTGGCTCATCCCTCAGAGCTTCATCTGCCACCCTACACACACACAGGAGCTGTGCTCTCCCAAGCCTGCAGAGCTCTGAATCTGCTGCTGGGATCTCTCCAGTCCTTTCCAGGCAGTTTTCCTTCCTGTATCTCAGGTGAACACAACCAAATCAATTTTTTAGCTTTTTTCCCCTTTTTTTCTCCCCACCAAGGTCTAAATTGTTAAAGAAAAAAGCTCATGTTCATCTGCCTTCCTGCAGCCAGCCCTGCAAGGGAGTCTCAGGAAAAGAAATCTCCCATTGCACTCCTGTAATCTGCAAACTCCCTGCTTGTAAAACCCCAGAGAGCACACTCTGAGCTACCTGCCCATTGCCATTCAGGACAGATGCTTTGGCATTGAAATGAAAATACAGCTTTCCTGAAACGTGTAATATCCCTACTTTGTTATCAGATGATCCAGTCTTGGCCTCTCTGCCTAAAATATCCCTCCTCAGCTGCTTTATCCCCACTATCTCCTTTTGCTGTGTGCTCAGCATGGCATCAGGAACCCCAGGGTTCAGCTACAAAGGGACTGGGGGGCTTTAATCAGGATTTTCCTGCTCCAGGAACTTCTTCCACTGGCACAGGGATTTCCCACTGTCTGTCTTGGCAACCACCTGAGCAGGAAGAGCCCAACTGTCCCCAAATCCTACCCCAAATCCCAGCCCCTTGATCGTCTCTCTACTGATTCAGCAGGGCTGGGTCAGGGCTTTCACCTTTTTTATCAACTCTGGTTGGAAGCACAAGGGGAAGTTCAAGTGCAGCTTATCAAACACACATTTAGGGCAGTCTCTGTAGCTTCCCATGATGAAAAAAGATCCACCAACATCTGTATTCCAGCCTCCTCTGGATACTAAAATCTATCACTCCTAAAATTCAGAGCTTTTGCTCTTTGCTATCAGCACCATTTGAGGGCACAGACCCCTTTTCCAACTGCATGAGCCAATGTTACCAAAAGCAAATGTTGTTT
Organism: Calcarius lapponicus; assembly: GCA_039654755.1. NCBI lineage: Eukaryota > Metazoa > Chordata > Aves > Passeriformes > Fringillidae > Calcarius > Calcarius lapponicus. The sequence goes on along the minus strand of CM077469.1, from coordinate 32,514,589 downwards.
TTTAAAGAGACACAAGAAAAGGTGTAGGAGATGACAGGTGGAGCTTCCAGCCTCTCTCACTGCTAATTTTCTTCTTTAAAATATGTACTAGGCTTAAGACCCTGTATGGAAGTTCCTGAACAACCTCAGATACAAATAAATACATTAAAATATGAGGATCTACACTGTCAGCCCCATCTTAAATATAATGTCTTAAAAACACCTTAACTTTAGGGTCATACAAGTTTAAAAGGGCCAAATACCACTGAACCCAAATTAAGTTCTCTTTTTAAAATAAAAGTGAGGGTTTTGAAGCAATTAAAGGTTGGACTCAATGACTTTAGATGTCTCTTCCAACTTAAATAATTCTAGAATTCTGAAAGTTTACTTGTTCAAAGAAAGCCCTTTACACAGTCACAAACCCTTCAGCAGAAGGACCAAGAATTAACCTTGATTGAAGCAAAGCCAGCTTTTAAGCACAAATAAGCAAATATTTCCCTGCCTTATTGTGGCTGAGGATGCAAAACTGGAGATCTGGAAAGCACAAACCTTCACTATGACAGTCTGGTCAGAGTTGCTGCTCATCATCTCATTGATGGACTTAAAGAGCTGCAGCAGAGACTCCCTGAAGTCTGCTTCTCCTTTGTTTTCATACAGCCTGAAAAACAATTAGGTTTCATCAGCACAAACCACAATGCACATACTGTTTTAAAAAACCTGGTGGCTTTTTTAACAATCAGATGACAAATGGCCACTTTCTGTCTTACATTTTCTCAAGAATTTTCACAACTTTCTTGACTGAATCAAGAGCTTTCTTACGGGGAAAAAAAAAAAACAACAAAAAAAACCAACAAAAGACAGACAGGCCAGGCTGGGCCCAGCAGGAAGAAGAGATTTTTCTTGTGAAATGCCACATGCAGCAGTGCTGCTCCAGTCTCTGGTGAATCCCTGAGCAGTGCCCAGTTCCCTGTGCCAGGGACCCTCTCCACCCTGCAGATGTCTGCCAGGACCCTTGTGCTGATGAAGCCACAAAGCAGCCAGCCAACTTGCCAGCAATCATTAAAATCTACCAGTGACCCAAGGTGAGTGACCTGAAACTCAAAAGAGAGAGGGAGAGAGAGGGAGAGAGAGGGAGAGAGAGAAAGAGAGAGAGAAAGAGAGAGAGAAAGAGAGAGAGAGAAGAGGAGAGAGAGAAGAGGAGAGAGAAGAGGAGAGAGAGAAGAGAGAGAGAAAGAGAGAGAGAAAGAGAGAGAGAAAGAGAGAGAGAAAGAGGAGGAGAGAGAGAAAGAGAGAAAGAAAGAGAGAGAAAGAGGAGAAAGAAAGAGAGAGAAAGAGAGAGAAAGGAGAAGAGAGAGAAAGAGAGAAAGAGAGAGAGAGAAAAAGAGAGAGAGAGAGAGAGAAAGGACTCATTGCCCCTCTTTTTGCTAAGAAGATACATTTTTTTCGCCTGGGGAGGAAGCACTGAGGTTAAATGGTGTTTCAGCACTAATTTCAGGCTCAGTTTGCCATGGGTCAGCACAGCTGACACAGAGCAATGACTCAGCCCCAGCTCAGCTGCAAGCAAGGTCCCTGTGCCCCCAGGCAGATTCCTCACAGCTCAGCTGCCCATTGGGATCCCCCTCTCCCTCTCTCAGATGCTTTCAGGGGGGTAAAAACTGCACAGAGGCACCTGAGCAACACCAGAGGCCAAAAAAATACAGCCAAGCTGAAGAACTTGGGCCACTGGTACAATGAGTGCTCCTGGAATTCTCTGCAGGGTTAAATGCAGAACCTGCCCTGCTCCAGGTGTAGGATGGCACAATCCTCACTGGAAAACGAAGGGGGACACCACCACTGGCTCCACATCATCCTTGAAAACCTCCCTTCCTTGGGCAGCACATGGGACTCACCCACACCAGGGTTAGTCAGATTTTACCATGGCCCATAAAAAGGGATCCAGATTAAATCTGAACAGGGAGGAGTTATAAACATCACATGGGACAGGCCAGGCCAGGCTGGACAGGGCTTGGGACACCCTGGCACAGTGGGAGGTGTCCCTGCCATGGCAGGGGTGGGATGGGTTCAAGGTCCCTTCCTGTCACCATGACATTTTCTGGAAAACCCTCTTTGCCCAGGATTTTCACCTGGGAAGCTGAGAAGCCTCAGAGAGGAATGAAAACAATAATTATCTGATTTGATTCTCCTGTGTTTGCTGCTTTGGAATGGGGCTTGGACATTGTTTACCAACAGGTGAATGTTTGATTGGTTCCATGGGAATTGTGTTGACTTAATGACCAATCCCAGTCCAGCTGTATCAGACTCGTGAGCAGTCACAAGTTGTTTTTAATGATTTAATTTCTCTTTCTTTAGTACAGTTTCAGTTGTAGCATAATATAATAATATATATTATATATATATAATATTATACTATATTTATATTACATAATATATAATATATAATATATAATATACATATTAATAATCATATGTATATTACATATATATGTATAATATACATCTATATATTATATATACATAATATAATAATATATATTATATATAATGTATAATATAAGATATATAATGTATAATATGATACATAATATATAATATATAAAATATAAAAGACATAAGATATATTTCTTACATGTTATCTTATGTCTTATGTATAATATAATATAGTATAATATAATATAGTGTAGTATAATATAATATAGTATAGTATAACATAATATAGTATAGTATAATATAATATAGTATAGTATAATATAATATAATATAGTATAGTATAATATAATATAATTAATATAATATAATTAATATAATATAATATATACATATCATAAAATAAGAAATCAGCCTTCTGAGAACAAGGAATCAGGTTCTCATCTCTCACCTCGTCCTGGGGACCTCACAAACACCACACCTTCCCACCCAAACCATCCCACGACTCCTTCCCCCAGTTAAACCCCTCCTTTACCCAGTGAGCTCTGATGGATCAAGAGCCTCATCCAGCAACAACAACTGGGCTCCCAAAGCCCTCCCTGGTCCCCCTGGCTCTGACCCCCACAAACACCTGGCACCAAGACCCACTGCAGCAGCTCCCAGCACGAGTTCAACTCCCTTTCACTTTCCACCGTTTTCTCCTGGAATTAAACCCAGTAGGAAGGTCTGGAATGTAGCCTGCAGCTCAGAAAGGGAATTTCATCCAGGAATTTGCTAGGTACAATCCTTGCACAATTTCTTCATGTTCCAAGATCACAGAATCATGGAATGGTTTGGGTGAAGAGATTTTAAATCCCATCAAGTTCCACTCCTGGGACACCTCCCACTGTCCCAGGTGCTCCCAGCCCCAGTGTCCAGCCTGGCCTTGGGCACTGCCAGGGATCCAGGGGCAGCCACAGCTGCTCTGGGCACCCTGTGCCAGGGCTGCCCACCCTCCCAGCCAGGAACTCCTGCCCAATATCCCATCTAAAGCTACATCCTGATGGATCACACATTGCAGCTGGAAATGGGCTATTCTTGGGATAAACATGGAGCTCAGGATGTTCCTGCTGCTTTACACTGAAGTTAATGTGCATCATTTTCAATGCTGTGCTCATAAACCTTGGGAAGTCCCAGATATGAAAAAGCTGATTTTAACCTAAACACAGAGGAAATAAACACTACAGGAAAAAAAAACCCCAAACCACTAAATTGTGTTATTTTGCTGTGCACACTTCTATTCCCCTTTTAGGCTTAAACTGGGGGTTATGCAGGATAAAAAACTTGTGAAGTCCCCATTTCCATAATGGATTTTAGTGTCCCCCTGAACAGATTAGAGAGGTGAAACTTATACCAACAGAAAGAGTAACTGAACTTGACAGCCCAATAAATCAAAGTGCTCCAGACAAAAAACACTGCCTTTCAAAAAGGAAGTTATAATAAAAATAAACAAGTCCGTCACAAATGTGTTCCTACTGCCAGTTAATAACATCTATTTATTTAATATACCTGATAAAGCACAAAATCTCTGCAGCTGTGAGAAATCAAGGTTTACACCAGGCTGGTGCTTCCAGCACTGCCTGGAGGATTTTAGGACTGTAGTAAATACACCACAAGCACTGGGATCACTACTGAGGAAATCAGAGATATTTCTAAAGGTCACTTGCAATATTTTGCCTTTATCAACCTTTGCTGTAGTGAACAAATAGATGTGTCACCAGGTTTTAAGTGGATGAACTTCCATGGATTTATCCAGAACTCAACTGCTAAAATGCTCTATCCATCCATGGAGCCCACCACCCTCTCCCTGAAGTTAAAAATATGCCTTTTTATGGAATAAAAGCTTCAGCTTGCTGCTTGTGATTCCTCAGTGAAGCAGCAGCAACCCTGCATTTTAATCACTCCAAATATCACCCCCCAGGCAAGACTTCAGTCCTGCAGCACAACAAATCTGGCTCTTTCTGCATTCACTAATTTTGCTGATTAATCCCTTGGCATGGAGGGTTGGTCTCACACTGAAGGACTGTGAATCTGTGCTTCCCACAAGGAAATCCCATAGCCAGTCCTGGAGGGTCAGATTGTCTGTAAATCCAATCTGCAGCCAGAGGGAATTTTATTTTTTCTGTTTTCAAGTGATTTGTAGGCCCTGCTACAGCCTCAGTGACATCCAGTATTTTATGAATCTCACAGCAAGGCTCCTACAGAAATAAATTCCAAGCCCTAAATTAGAGGAAAGGATGGTGGAGATGGTAACTGAAGAGCTCTACATAAATCCCTTGCAATAAGGTTGTTCCCACTGCTAACAAGCAGTAAAAGGACTCAATCTAAGTGAAGATCCCATCAGCTTGGTTTATAACTTCTGTAAAATCCTGTGTATAAAACACAATACAGTAACAGGAGTTCCCCCAAACAGTGCCAAGCTTTAATTGTCCAGAGACCTAAACCATGATGATTTTACCAATTCCCTGCTACTGAAAATAGAGATCTCTGCTAAAGAGGGAAAACCCTTCTCCTGAAATAACTTTTCACAGCTTCAAGCATTTCTAAAATAGTGCAATACTAAACGGTTTTAACTGCTGGACTGTAAAACGTTGGCAGTTTTGGGGCATTATTGGCAGTGGGAGGTTGGACTCACTGGTTGAACAATATCCTGGAGCGGACAATGAACTTGAAGATGTATTCCAGGGCTTTCATGGCTTTGAAGAGTTGATCAGTGATCCCACACTTCTCAGCATTGTCCACATATGTTTTTAATACCTTGGTCAGTTTCCTGTTTCAATACAAAAAACCCACAAACAAGTTACAAGCATTCTCACAGAATTCCCATTTTGAAACATTTAGTTAAGAATGATGTGCCCACAGAGCTACAAAATTAATTCTTCAACTAATAAATTCATTGTGGTTTTGTTTTGCTGATAAGTAGATGGAATTTATAATTGAGCAAAAAAAGAAAAACCACAGACCGTAACCTCATTTAACACACAAGCAATACAACAAATCTCAGTAAGGCTGATTTTCTGCTGGACGTTCAGATTTAGGCTCTGAGAAAGATGCACCCACTAAAAATAAATAATTATAAATAAGATTAAAAAACCATAAATAAGAATAATAGAAATCATTAAATTAAATACAAGCACTCTGTTAGAATTAACACAAAGTATGAGTTTCTTCATTCAGCAAGGCTTCCCTTTTAGAAAGGTTTCCCACAGATTTTGGGCTGAAATTTGTAAAATTTATTTCTCAAAGTACACACCAACAGGTGGAAATTCTCTTCTTCCCCATTTTAAAGCCTATCAAACTCGAAAGTGAAACAATTTTCAAAATAATCCCATTTCAGCTCCCTCCCTTCCAACGAATATAAATCAGGGCTTTAATGCAACCACGAGCAATTCTATTTTAAATCATCCCAGCTCCAGTGCATGATCCAACATCCCCACTCCAAGTAAACAAGCTCCACATTATTCCCCACTAACAGCAAACAACACAGAGATCCTGCTGCCTGGGGATTTGCTGGAGCAGGAGCAAACTGCCTGAGAATTTCAAGTAAGCACTTAAATACTGCCACGGCCACCTCTCTTTACTGCAGGGCTGAAGGTTGGGCTGGGTGATCTTGGAGCTCTTTTCCACGCTGGATGTTCCATGAATAAAAGGCAGGGAGAGGGCAGGCATCTGTCACATCCTTGGGGACACCTCAAGGCAGAATTCAGCTCCTCCCTGGGCATGAGGAAGGGAAGGATGCTCTCCATGCCATGAGAGGATCACCCTCAGCTCTTCCTGAGAAGTGCAGGTGATGCAGGACGCTCCACGTGAGTGATCAGTGATCAAAGTATCACTGGCTCAAATCTTCTTTGGGAATTAAAGAAGGATCAGGGAAAGGTTCTTTCCCAGAGGGCACTGCCCAGGGAATGGGCACGAGGCTGCCAGAGCTCCAGGAGTTTGGACAACATTCCCAGGGATGCCCAGGGTGGGATTTTGGGGTGTCTGTGCCAGGAGCTGGACTGATGATCCCTGTGGGACCTTCCAGCTCAGGATATTCTATGGTTTTATGATTCTTCAAAATTTTAAATCAACATTTTCAGGACCATTAATAGAGGGGACCTGAAAATGTTGATTTAAACTCTGCACCAGCAAAGGGCACCCAGGTTTCCTGGTTTGGGTCTGCCCTCCCCCCAGCACTGCAAAGATATCCATCAGATATTTTTCCTTCAGCCTAATGCAGCAGCAAAAATTCCAACTGTCACAAACTACTTAAAACAACAAAACTAATAGGCCTTTTTTTGTGTCATTCACTGCCTCTTCCCCACACTGACAGTAACGTGGATAATTGGGGGTACAGTGTAAAAAAATCTGTATTTGAAGCATCTTAAATGGACATGAGTTCCTTCCAGTATGAGTGAGAATTGCTTTTGTTTTCCTTACAAAACAACTCCTGAAATTGTCAAATCATCCCCTTCTTCATTACAGCACTATCAAAACTTCTTGCACGGGACTGAGAGTTGTACCAATTTATTTCAAGAAAGAAACAAAGACTATCCCCAGTCTTCTTCATGACCCTCCCAAGCTCATGGGCACATTCCTAATTAAGCTACATAATCAAGTAATTAAATAACATTACCTGGAAAAATTCTCCAAGTCACATTAGGAAAAATAAATTTTCCAACTCACGTGTAGGCCAAGGTAGCACTGAAATGCTTCTTGATGTAGGTCTCCAAGACAGGGTTGAAATGTTGAAATTTTCTGTCAGCAATCAATCCAATGATAAATACCTGAAAAAAAAACAGCATAATTAATGTGTTACTCTCCAAAAAGTCTTTAGTTTTTGTCCATTCCCCTCTCTTCTCAGAGAAAAGACATTACTGACATTAAAATTTCTGTTCTTGTCCTAAATTCTGCTGATAATCCATTAAAATTACTGGATGTGAATGCTTCCTTATTTCCTGAGAGGATGACATGATAGAATCCAACTCCCTCTGGATCTGAACCTTTAAATATAACTTTTAAATTAAATAATAACTCTCAGCTCAGCTCTTTTTCATTAATCAACTTGATTCTATCATTAATTCCCCATTATTAGGAACATTTCAGACCCTCCCCACTGCAGACTCACCAAAGCATCAAACACCAAAGTGTCAAAGGTCTCACTCTCTGAGTTCTCCATCATGATGTTAAAAAGGGCATCCAGTGTATCTTGAAGAAACTATAAAGAAACAACACAGTTCTCATCATGTTTTCAAAGGAAAATTACATTGAGATTCCACACAGGTTTATAAAGGTATTTTTGCTAAAGTAAAGGCATTTTAAAAGTTAGCAAAAAGAATAAAAAAAGGAAAATCCAACACTTTTCTTTTCAGCAACTTATTTTTAGTGCAGTTGATTATCTATACACAGGTTATCAGTCCAACAGAAGAAATGAAGTCAGAAGTCACACTTGGCACACCTGGACAAGGACTTTAATCTATGACAATGCTCCAACATCAATTTCCAAACTGCAGGTTCACCACACGCTCACCAGTCCCATGCATTGCTGAAAACTTGGGAGTTTCAGAGCACAAACCACACAAGCAACTGAGTGTCATGCCAGGGAATGGGAGCTGAGCCATGGGAGGCACTCAGAGCATCCCTGCTCAGGGCATCCCCAAATCCCAGTGGGATCCCACATGCAGGGATGGGAACAGAACCTCCACTGCTGCCCCAGCCCCAAACCTGCCCAGCAAAGTCTGCACTCCCCCTGCCTGGGCACCCCCACAGGAAAAGCAGATTAGTGCCAGGGGCTTCCAGTAAAGCTCAAGGACAAAAGGTCCCTAATTCCAGGAGTCCTTCCCAGAGCCAGGGATCCATGCAGTGCCAGAGATACTCATCACTTCGGCTGGGATGGGCTTGTGCCTGAGCAGCTCCTTCCTCCAGCTGGCACAGGCACACAGGGGCTCCTCCAGGGCACAGCCAGGCTGCAGCACAGCTCAGTCGGGGTTGAGAAACAACGGGTTAAATGTGGATGGTTCCAGAACATCTGTCTCAAATCATCCCAGGATGGTCTGGGCTGGAAGGGACCTTAAATCCCATCCAGTGCCACCCCCTGGGACATCTTCCAGCCCCAGTGTCCAGCCTGGCCTTGGGCACTGCCAGGGATCCAGGGCCTGCTCACCCTCACAGGGAAATAAAATTAAAAAAGTTTTTTGCTTTGTAGATGTGTGGTATTTACAGGACGAGGTGAGAGACGAGTGAATCTGACTCCATGTTCTTAGAAGGCTAATTTATTATTATATGTACTTATGTTAAAGAATGCTATACTAAACTATCCTAAAGAAAGAGAAAGGATACATCAGAAGGCTTAACAAGAATGAATAATAAAAACTTGTGACTGACTCCTCAGAGTCAACACAGCTGATGATGATTGGACATTAAGTAAAAACAATTCACCCTGTGCCAGGGCCTGCCCACCCTCACAGGGAAATAAAATTTAAAAAAATAAGTTTTTTGCCTTGTAGATGTGTGGTATTTGCAGGATGAGGTGAGAGATGAGTGAATCTGACTCCATGTTCTTAGAAGGCTAATTTATTATTATATGTACTTATATGATATTAAAGAATGCTCTACTAAACTATACTAAAGAACACAGAAAGGATACAGACAGAAGGCTTAACAAGAATGAATTATAAAAACTCCTGACTCCTCAGAGTCTGACACAGCTGATGATGATTGGTCATTAACTAAAAACAATTCACATGAAACCAATCAAACATGCACCTGTTGGTAAACAATGTCCAAGCCACATTCCAAACCAGAAAAACAAGAAGCAAATGAGATAATGTTGTTTTTTCTCTGAGGCTTCTCATCTTCCCAGGAGAAGAAATCCTGGCAAAGGGATTTTTCAGAAAATATGACAATGACGTAGATGAGACAGAGGGAAGAACATCTCAAGAAGCAGAAGGGAATTGATCCTGGGGTTCCAGCTACAAGAGGCATTCCACATCCTGTGGGAGGGATGGAAAACCAGCCTGACTCCCACCTTCCTCCTTTAAAAATGTTCAATGAGCCTCCTGGATCAAGCCTGATTCACCTGATCTCCTAAACCTCCAGTCAAATGTCAGGAGTTAACCCCATGCACAGCTGAATGTCAAACTCCTTAAACCAACTGAGCACAGAGTCACAGTTCGTGCTGCTGAGGATGAAAAAACAGAAAAGCCCAAATTCTTGCAGCTGATCTTAGCCCAGTCCTGGGGAAGTGCCAGCTCGTAATTTCACCATGGGGGCAAAAGGAAAACATCACCTTCTCACAGCCTTATTCATCCCATTAAAGAAGATGTGCAAATAAAGCACATTAAAGGCTGGACTTGATGTTCTAAAGGTTGAACTCCGTGATCTCAGAGGTCTTTTCCAACCTAAATGGTTCTGTAATTCTACATGATTCTGTGGCTGCTGCCAGCTGGCAGGGAGGGAAGTGCAAAGCACAGTTTGGAGCCTTGACAGGAGAAGTTTCTCTCCTGGTCTGAAGAGAAGCTGCACTCTTGGGTCCCACTGAGCGCCCTGGAAGCCACAGGATGGTTGGGAGGCTGATCAAGCCTTGATTTCACATTCAGGCACCTCAGCCTGACTTTCATGAGCACAGTTCAAGCCTGAAATCAGTTCACCAGGACTCGATGTAGCAGCAGAGGAGCACAGCGAGATGCTGCTGCTGAGTGAAGGGGCAGGACATTTCTCAGGTGGCATGAATAATTCCTACACTATTAGTTTACATTCTCACACTGCACAGACTCTGCATAAATGGAGCCAGAGCCTCTGGGGAAGGGAGATAACATTTACAGCTTCCACACACTCTGGAACAGGCACAGAATGGGGAGCTGGGCTCATCTCCACTCAAATAAATGAACACCAGCAGGCCCAGGCCTTTTACTGGGAGTTTTAAAAACAGGCAATTCTTAACAGAAAATAGGAATGTTTTTTATCACATCAATACTTTTTCTAAAGATATCCAGGCTGCACTGGGCATTGTAGTTAAAAACATGAAGGGCAGAGAGAGCTGGAGGAACAGAAAGGAACAGTTACAAATCAGATCCTGCAATGGAGCAGCCCCCACAAAGAAGTTAAAAACACGAAGGGCAGAGAGAGCTGGAGGAACAGAAAGGAACAGTTACAACCCAGATCCTGCAATGGAGCAGCCCCCACAAAGATGGAACACTGCTGCAACAGTTGGAGAACGTAAGCACTGGCTCTCTAAAAAAGGACAAAAATGGTGGTGGAAGCAATATTAAACCCTCTGCATGACTGCAGCTGTGCTCAGATGCCTGGGAGCAGGAGAAGGAAATCCCACAGGGTCCTGAGAGTGTGCCAGGTGCAGAACTCACTCCAGAACTGCCTTTGCTCCAGCCCCATTTGTGGCGCATCCCGAGGAAATCCCTGATCCCCACCCAGCAGGAAGGTGCCTCTGGGATGTCACCTTTGGAGAGGAGGGAGAACTCCAAGTGGCAGAGCCATGGCAGTGCCCAGCAGCATTCTGCCCTCAAATCACCCAGGACAAAATCACAGCAAGCAGAACCTTCCTAAAACACAAATCTGTGGGACCCCACCTTCCCCACCCTCCGAGGAGGCCAAAATCAGCATTCCCAGGTGCTTGAAGTTACTTCCAGCTGAGGCTTCATTATGCTTCTGTTAAACAACTAAAAATCCCCTGAAGTAAGGAAACAACTCTCCAGGGTCACCTGTCCCCAAGAACATCTTCTGACACTCTTTTAGATTTGATTTATTACAACACCTTCAATAAAGTCCCAGCCTCCTCTTTTGCACAGCTAAGCCTGTCTTTATGTAGCTCTCTGCAATCACTCAGTGGCCTTGGCAAATGTAAATAACTTGGCTCAGCTAAATGTTTTCAGAAGAATTTTTTAAAAGAAAACAACAGCAGCACACACTGGGATTGCATTCCACATCCATACATCAAAAATACATTTAACTTCACCATGTGAGACTTCCAAGATGGTCTAATCTTGCAAAGAAAAACACCTTTTCTTCATGGATCTGTATATAAAAATTCACCAAAGTGCTAGGAAAAAAAACCAACCCGATTTTCAGAAATGTGCATTTGATGTGTGTTTTATCAGTTCTCAAACATCTGAAATGTTCCTGGAGGGCAGGGAGAGGAGCATCAGCACCCTGAAGTCTGAGGTTCCTGGTTGCAATTTCATGTGCAAATGAGTGCAGTGAGGTTGAGGGGGAAAGTGTGGGGAGCCAAAAAAAAAAAAAGACACAAAAAATCTGGGATTTTTACAGCCATTAACTCATTACCTTGACCACTTCACCACCATCAACTTTCATCAGCTGCTTCAAGTTCTGGTGCAACAGGCTCGTGTTGGATCTCCACTTCAGCAGTCCCAAGAGATCAACTAGAAATAAAAAACCCAACAATTATCTCCTGCAGGCTCTTTCCCTTTCCTCACTCCCCATCACCATATGCAGGACAAAGTTTTATTTCCTCACTTCAGCCTTTTTCCCTGGACAACAAGGTATTTCTGGTACCCTCTGACGCTGCAGAAAGCTGGGACAATCCCTCTGCCCTGACAGAACTCTGAAAGGCTTTCAGAAAAGCAGCCAGCTTTTGAAATATCAGCAGGAAAATCTAAGCCAAGGGAGCCTGGTCCCTGGGTTTTTCATTTGCTGTACACAACAGTTTTGTGTTTAGAAAAATATGCCAAAATGAAATTAGTCAGCCACCAACACAGTCATATCTACAGGGCACTGACTCTCCCAGCATTAATGGCTCCAGCTTCCCTGCTCTCCCTGCATAAACTGAAAAGAAAATAAAGTACAATGAAGCACAAAGAGTTGCAAACTAACTGAGAGTGGGGGAAAGCTGGGTGATGAATATCTGCCAGTGCCCACGCTGCTGGGCTGCTCTCTGAGGGCACAGGCCAGAGGATGCCAGTGGAGCCATCCCCAAATCCTGCAGCCTGAAGCTGCAGTCACTTCAGCATTCCCTGATCAAGAAGGGAATACAGGAGGCCATTTGTCCCCATTTGTCATTGGAAAGCTTCCTTAAGGGAAAACTCCTGGGGAGGAGCTCTCAGTGGGGCTCCCCTGCAGAGCAGCAGCTCCCTGGCAAACACCAACCCCAGCCCTGGAACCCACAGAGCCCAACCCCAGCCCTGGAACCCACAGAGCCCAAACTCCAGTCCTGAAACCCACAGAGCCCAAACCCAGTCCTGGAACCCACAGAGCCCAAACCCCAGCACTGCCCACAGACCCAAACCCCAGCACTGCCCACAGAGCCCAAACCCCAGTCCTGGAACCCACAGAGCCCAAACCCCAGTCCTGGAACCCACAGAGCCCAACCCCAGCACTGCCACAGAGCCCAAACCCCAGCCCTGGAACCCACAGAGCCCAAACCCCAGCCCTGGAACCCACAGAGCCCAAACCCCAGCCCTGGAACCCACAGAGCCCAAACCCCAGTCCTGGAACCCACAGAGCCCAAACCCCAGTCCTGGAACCCACAGAGCCCAACCCCAGCACTGCCACAGAGCCCAAACCCCAGCCCTGGAACCCACAGAGCCCAAACCCCAGCCCTGGAACCCACAGAGCCCAAACCCCAGCCCTGGAACCCACAGAGCCCAAACCCCAGCCCTGGAACCCACAGAGCCCAAACCCCAGCCCTGGAACCCACAGAGCCCAAACCCCAGCCCTGGAAGAGCCCAAACCCCAGCCCTGGAACCTACAGAGCCCAAACCCCAACACTGCCCACAGAGCTCAACCCCAGCCCTGGAAGCCACAGAGCCCAAACCAAGCCCTGGAAGCCACAGAGCCCAACCCCAGCACTGCCCACAGACCCAAATCCAGCCCTGGAACCCACAGAGCCCAAACCCAGCCCTGGAACCCACAGAGCCCAAACCCAGCCCTGGAACCCACAGAGCCCAAACCCCAGTCCTGGAAGCCACAGAGCCCAAACCCAGCCCTGGAACCCACAGAGCCCAACCCCAGCACTGCCACAGAGCCCAAACCCCAGCCCTGGAACCCACAGAGCCCAAACCCCAGCCCTGGAACCCACAGAGCCCAAACCCCAGCCCTGGAAGCCACAGAGCCCAAACCACACACTTCTCCTGCCCCTGCCAAAGCAGCCCCAAGGGAAAGCTCTTCCCCATGAAAAATCAGTTTTCAGCACTAAAGAGAACTCCCAGCAACTCCTGCTCAGGAGAAACCTTCAACAACAAACTGAACATGATGACCTCAAAGGTCTTCTCCAACTTCAATGATTTTATGGCTAATTTAGAGACTCACTACCTTCAGTTTAGCCCCTGGCCCACCTCCCCATATAATTCATACTGTGTGAATTCTGCCCAAAATCACCCAAAACAGGCACTTCCTCCCTACAAATACCCCCTCACCTCTTTGCTATTCAGGCTTTCAAAGCAACCAACACAACATTTAGCAAGGCATGAATCCACAGAGTTTATTGTGGAAATTATCTGCAGAGACTGAAAGCAGCTGCTATGCTTTTCTCAAAAGCCTTTCATTTTAAGTAATAAATGGAATTACTTCTAGTGGAAAGCACTACAGTACTCCTTGGAAAGAGTCCCCTCTGAGCAGCACTCAAACCAAGCCTTCTCATCATCTCTTTGTGAGGAGAAATCAAGAGAGTTTTACTACATTAAAGCTTTAAAAGTCTCGAATCCAAGTCCTCCATTCCTTTTAATACATCCTACAAGAAGTCTATAGCCTGAACCCAAAGTCTTAGAAAGTCAGTATTAACCAAAAAGAAAAAAAACCAAAATGCTTCTGGAAGCAAAGCAAAGATGCCTCCATGAGTTATCCAAAGTGTTTCATGGATATATTTATATCAGCTTTCCACCCCTGAATTTGGCTGCAGTCTGACTTCTAACAAGGCATCAGCCTGACAGAAGAAATGATGTGAACAAAAGTCAGCCCACAGACGAGCTCTGAACAGCATCATGGATTGCCCCAAGAAAACAAACCCACGTGGACTGCAGCGTGATGGCAGAGCAAATGCTAAATGAATATACATTTGTGAGCACAAAATGTCAGTGCAGGCCAGCTGAAAGGGAAAAATAACTCACAGGCTATGGAAAAATGGGCACTGGCTGGTAATGCAAGCATTAATTAACCCCAGCAAAGCAGCAGCCAGGCACTAATCCCACTCTTTGCACAGGGCTGTGTGGGAAACAATGCAGTAAAAGGATGTAAAAAAGTATTTTAGCCTACAGGAAACAGGAGTGATGGAGTAAGCCTAGGTCAAGTGAAATGTGAGGTTAGAAAACATCAGGAGGAAGAGAGAATGAGGGTGCCCAGAGCAGCTGTGGCTGCCCCTGGATCCCTGGAGTGTCCAAGGCCAGGCTGGAGCACTGTGCAACAGTGGAAGGTGCCCCTGCCATGGCAGGGGTGGCACTGGATGATCATTAAGGTCACTTACAGCCCAAACCAGTTTGGGATTCTCTGATTTCCCACTGCAAAAGGTTTGAACAAACATCCAGACTGCAAAGTCTCCAACAGCAGCTTGGCTTTATTAATGTGATTTATTCTTCTGGGGACTGCATATGAAGATTGTTCTTTTACAGGGTATTTAACAAGTGGAAGGAAACACCCCAAGTTTCTGCTTTCCTTAACCTGGATCTATAGCTTCCCTATAGAAACACCCAAACTCTTCTCAAAGCCCAGCCACTAAATTCAGTTAGAGAATATTTCCCCTCTAACTAAATTCCCATCTGTTCTTTAAAATTCTTTGCCTTCTTGACTTTAACATTTCATTTTCCAGTCTGTGTGATTTTTTATTTTAATTCTGTGATTACATCTTCACTTTTTATGCCACTAGAGCACTTCAATTTGTCCTATGTGTGTGTTGAGGTTTTTTTAATTATCAACTGTGCTAAGTCAAATTCCTCCCAGGTGTTCTCCAGAATCCTGGTCTCCCTGGTTCCTCCAAGTCCTGACTCCAGTGAAGGAACAGCCACTACTATCCAGAGATTTGAGTCCTTCAGGCAGAAAACAAAACGGAGAAATTCTTGGAATAAGCTTTTGGGGCACCCTGGATGCTTCCAACAGCAAATCCATGGGGACTGCACAGCCAGAGCCAGCTCTGCCTATTGATAACTGAATATTGTCCCAGTAAACCATTAATGCAATTCCAGTTCTGTTCCCATCACCCTGATAATAAAAGGACATCCTGGAAGTCTTGAAAGAGGCACCAGGAACATTTACTTCCACAAGCACTGAGGGTTTTTCCTCCTCCTCTTTGTCTTATGTCATCATTCTTCCTCAAAATTAACTGCAAAATCCAGGAAAAGGCCAGGGAATGTCTTGCTTTAATAAATTCTGCTCCAATCACTAAAAACTGGTCAAGTGCTAAACTGAGTAGACACCTCACACCCTCACTCTCTCTCAAAGTCTCAGCAGTGACCAAGTTTGTTATTTTGAAGACTTTTCCATGCTAAGGACATCGATTACTGATGGAAAACTCACAGTTCATAGAGAACTGAAGGCAAGGGAGTGTTCAAAGAGCTCAGACACAAAAAAGTCTCTGCACCATCAAACACCACAGAAAAAGCCAGATGACTTATTTACATACTTTTAGAATTACTAAAAATAAGTTTTAAAGCCAGTTCTAAGATAGTTATGGAGGGTAAAGAAAGAACTATTACAGGTAACTAAAGGGAGAAAAATCTGCTTTGGCCCAACATTTTTGTGAGTGAGGATAATACTGAATTTTTATTTACTTGTTTTTAAGAAAGTTAAAGGAAGAATATTAACCAACCATCTTAAAATCAGCTTCAGAAATCACCATCTGAAAACCACTGCCAACTTTGAGATGAAAACTGATACTTGAGGGAGGAATTTAATGATGATTTTTTCTTGTTTTGTTTCTTTCCTGCTCAATGAGACATGGTGATCTTGCTTAATAATGTCACAGTACTTTGAAGACAGAGAAAAGACTTTGGCAACTCTGAGGAAAAGTTTCCCAGACAACATAATTAACAGCAGCATTAAATAAAGATCAGGCCTTCAAAGCAAACAATATGTAAATTAAGCTCCAAACAATGCTCAGGCTTAATTTTAATAGCTGATCTGTGAAAGCCACATCAATATATTGATCACTGGGAAATACTTTTAACTACTAACGAGCACTAGGGAAGGCTGAGGGGGAAAATAGCAGCGATTTCCCAACAAAAAGCAGTTTAATTCCAGATGTTGGATCCTGCTCTGCAAACCCCAGCCCCACCGTGCTGCTGCTGAAGATTTTTTTCTTTTTTATTTTATTAAGCATCCATGCATCATCTCTTCCCCTCCAAGTTGTGTCTTCCTCCTTGACTTTTCCCCTGCTTTTGCTCACTAATCTGTGAGCTTAGTTTTGGCCTGTTTTGGTCTTTTGCACTGCAGCTCACTTCCTCATTTCCTGTGAGCCCATCTTTGCTGGGAAATCCTCCCAGCACATCCCAGTTTTTCAGCTGAACACCCTGCCAGGCTCCAAGGCTGCCAGACTGCAGAGGATCTGATGTGCTCTGCATGTGAAACACCCGGGATGAGCTGGGAGAGCAGCACAGCCAAGGCAGGGCTGGAGCCACGGCCAGCAGGGACATCCCCCTGGGCAGAGGGGACTCTGCACGTGGCAGTGTCCTCACCCAGCTCCCACAGCCCTCCCTGAATCACAGCAGCTCCCTGCCATGACTCAGTCCCCATGGAATGACCCTCCCACACTCCCCACTCGCTGCTGGAGCAGCCAGGAGAACAAGGGATGGCTCCATGGCAACCAGCACGGAGTCACACACAGGGCACACGCTGCAAATGGCAAAGGTTTCCTCTGGTGGCTGCCACCAGCCTGCCACAGCCTTGGGATGCACTCAGCCAGCTGACAGACAGGACAAATGAGGGAATGCAAGGTTGGAAAGGAACACACGGAGCCAAGGCCACTCCTGGAAGGTGTGGGAACATGAAGGCGATCTCCATCCTCCCCTAACACCCCTTCTGCACACAGGAGAGAACATCAGAGCTGTCCCCAGCCCTGGGATATGGATATTGCACCTTGGAATAACAAACCAGCATGTCTGGGAGCACTGCCCTGATATTACCTGTTCTTGAGAGCAAACTCATCCCCTCCCTCAGTGCTGTTTCTCAGAGAAAAGTGAAATGCCACAGAGGCTGTTTCAGTGCACTTCAGGGCAAGAGCCTCAACTATATGGGAAACAATACCCCTGGTTACACTTCACTTGGATTCTTCTGGTTTTTCAGAGACATCAACTGCTCTAGAGCAAAACAGAGCAAAGCTTGGATGGTTCACACACTCACCCACAAAACCCAACCCAGCAAACAGCCACGTGGAATGGGGATGGAGAAGGCAGCAGAGTCAGCACACAGACCCCAAGCCTGCTGTGAGCAGCAGGAGCTCCAGCAGCTCTGGGCACTCACCATTCTGGGTGAGCTTGGTTGAACAGACTAGGGTGGAAATCTGGAAGGAGTCCTTGCTGATGGTGCAGCTCCCAAGGTTCTGCATGCTCTTGCCCGTGGCTGAGTGTCCCTTCTCCTCCAGCTCAATCTTTGTGGATGGCAGACTGAGATAGGTCGAGGCATCCTCCAGCTTCTTGGCCTCTGCCTACAGGGACGTTTGAAACAGCAGGAGAAAGTAGCCTGTCAAAACCTCAGTAACAGGAAAATTTTAACCTTTATACTGGATTTTCTTAGGTTTGGAGCTATCAAATGCATCTTTAACAACACAATTTAGCACTAATCTGGCTACATTAAAGCCAAAATGGCTTAATGGCTTAATTAAAAGGCTACAGAATTCATTTTTCCCAACCCACAAAAAACTCAACAACAAATCCTGTTAAAATTACAACATATTAAAGGTTTAACACTCAATCTCCCATATAAACCAACTGCTCAGGACTTGCTGCTTAGTTTGATTTAACAGCAGAGTTCAAAACACATTTTTCAATGTAATCCTGGAACAGAATTCCCCAGAAGTCAGTCAGTGGAGCTTCCCTAATGGGAAGTCAAAATTCTACCTTGTAAACTATAAGGTCGTGCTCTCCATCCCTCAGAGTTGTCCCATCATATCTCATGAGCTTCACAAATGCCAGAGCAAATATTTTCTCAGATTTGTCTTTGGCTGTTACAAAAAGAAAAAAGAAAAAAAATAAAAAGAAAGAAAAAAATACCACATAATTATTTCTACAGTCAGAACATCTAAATCTCACAAACATGGACAACCTGTCAGTGAGGGACCATAGCAAAAATTCTCATGTAAATTGAGTGTATAAAAAACTTGGGAAGTCTTCTATAAGCAAGACAGAACCAAAAAATGCCAAATGACTGCATCAACAATAACCAGATGCTTCTTATTTCCATATTCTGTCTGTTCTTTTTGGAAAGCTTTATAAAGGCAAATTTTAAAAACAAAACAGAAATGTGATGCATTGAGAAAGCCCAGGTTTTTAGAAGAATGGCAGTGTTTGGGAGCTGGAATAAAGATTAAACACCAGCACTGAGGATCTCATCAGAGCACAGAGCCCTGAGGACAGACATTTGCAGGGGGAACATTAGAAGCAAAACAAAAACTGGATCCATAAATGCAGATGAAGTGCCTCAGTTTTTTGAAAGCTGACCCATTCTGCAGCCAACAGGAACTAAAAAAATGTATTCAGCTTCTTGGTCAAATCTGTTGGCAAAAGTTTAAAACAACAAAGCAACAGATGAAGGAGAGATCACAAAGGAAGCAGAGAAGTAAAGCCAGAAGGAAAGTGTCATCACCATGAGGCAGCCCAAGGAGCCTGGGAGAAAGCCCTGAATGGGGCTCTTGTTAATATTTAGGAGTGACCTCTTTTAAATATTTATAGGCTGTGGCCAACCTAAATATTTAAGTCATTCTAATAACATTTCTGACTCTAATAATTTGTAGCACACAATCATAATTCTGATAATAATGACACTGAATTTTGGAACAGTGTTTTCCTTAAAAAGTATCATTGTCTAGATTATTTTATTAATTTTGTTAATCCCAAAGTCTTCCATTACTGATGCTAAACCAACTGTAGACTTTCACATTCCCATTTGTTGAAGATCTTTACTACTCCCTACCTCTAAGATACAAAATACCATAACCCTCTGAGTTACTAATGAAAAGCTTCACTCCATTAGCAACCTAGTAAAAAATTCCATTTATTCCCTCCATGGAAAAACCTTGGCAGGGAAGGAAAAAAATCAGGATAGGTAAGAGTGGGGAAGATGTAACAGGAAAAAGAAGCTGAGATATGACTAAGTGTCACAAATTTAATCCTGCACTAAAAGCAAAGGCAATGATCAGCTCTGGGCTGGGAACATGGGAACGGCATCCCTGCTCCAGGAATTCCCAAAGGTGATGCCTTGTGAAGGCTGCCCCAGAGCAGAGGCTGGACAGAGCTACAGAATAAAGCAGGGATTGATTCCAAGGATCTCCTCCATGGATCCACCTTGGGCAGCACCAGAGCCCAGCCAGGGCTGCACCCAAGATGAACCAAAATGGCCCCAAAATGCACGAGCGGGCACGGGCTCTGTCCCTGGGATCAGTTCTGCTCCATTTGCACCTTGCAGTTCAGTGTCCCATCCCAGCTTTAGCCCCTGCAGTCCCACCCTGCTTGTTTTTCTCTCTCCAGCCCACGGGGTTTGTGCTCCTGGGCTGAGATTGGGATCATTTGTCCTTGGTGCCCAGCTGGAGCAGGAATTGTTTTGTGTCCCTGCTCTGTGCACAGAGCTCAGCATCCCCTGATGTGAACCCAGCCCCACACACTAAAGCAGCACGGAACCAGAAAAACATTAAAAGCTAAACCTGAGGCATGAAGGAGAGGCTGAGTTACTCACAGTCCTGGGAGGACCTGTGGCGGAAGGTGAACCTCAGGTGGCTGCGGTTCACGTCCTCGATGGGGATGGCAACCTGGCACAGGGAGAGGACAAGGAAATGGTCAGGGCAGCACCTTCAGCCTCTCCCAACCCCATCCAGACATCTTCCAGCATTTCCAAGTGATCAGTGAGTGACAATCCCAGCAGCACACCCATCCTCAGCCATCCTTTCTGTCTACAGGCATGACAAGGCACCTTTGGAGTGAAAATTCTGGGGTGGGGAGTAGCTGCGAGGCCCTTGTGAGCACACAGCCCCTGCTCCCACTGCTGCAGAGACTGAATGGATTCCAGAAAGCCACCATCAACCTCCAGACATGGCAGTGGAAAGGTTATTACCCCAGCAAAATGAGCAGGCTTAAAGCACAACCCAAACACAGATGAGTCCAACACAAGGGGAGGGGAGGAGAAAGAAATGGTCAGGGCAGCACCTTCAGCCTCCCCCAACCCCATCCAAATATCTTCCAAATGATCAGCGAGTGACAATCCCAGCAGCACATCCATCCTCTGCCATTCCAACAGCCCTCTTCTGTCTGCAGACACAATAAGGCACCTTTGGAGTGAAAACTGTGGTGTGGGGAGCAGCTGCAAGGCCCTTGTGAGCACACAGCCCCTGCTCACAGACACACTGAAAGGATCCCAGGTTTGCAACCTCCAAAGGTGGCAGTGGAAAGGTTATTACTCCAGCAAAATGAGCAGGCTTAAAGCACAACCAGCTCCCCAAACAGTGATGAGTCCAACACTATGGCAAATGTGTTTTAGCCTTAATATCCTGCTCTCCTCTAGGTCAGCTTCATGGAAAGAGAGCAAACCATTCCTGAAGAGGTGCTGGAGTTTCCCCACAGCAGTCATCCTGAGCAATGGCTGAAATAAAACTCAATATGCAATAAAAGTCAAAGCCTTTCTTAGCTGAGCTATTCCTTGCCCTGCTGAACACAGGCACTGCATTTTCCCACTTTTGTTTCCCACTGGAAGCTGTATTAATGGCACATTAACACCCAGAGAAGTTATTTTAACAGTTTAAATACCTTTACAGTCTCAAACCAGCGAGGCTGCTTTACTTGGTAATAGATCACTGACTTGTACTCTGAGATGGCTTCATCACCAGCACCAGGAAAAATAACACTCTGCAAAAACAAACAGAAGGGGAAGCATTTATGTCATTTAAACTCCACTTTTTCAGTCAAATAAACAAAAAATAAATCAGTGAAGTAGGTCAGAATAAGAGAGAATGCTCCTCATGAAATTGGTACCAAAATGCATGCATGGATAAACCAAGATGCATTTAATGATGACAAAAAGTTTGGTTGAAAATAAAACCTGGGACCTTAAGCTGACAAATACAGCTGTTGAAAAGGCTTAACATGATATGTATCAAAATCAAAAAGCCCCCAGACATTAAATACTTTAATACCTCTAATCTCTTGCCATCTTCATCATAAACAGACACTGTGACTTCCACATTCTTTGCTGTGGTTTTACTGCCTTTGTCAAAATCTCCCTGCACCAAGGTGACATAGATGTCATTTCTAACATCTCCTACAAGGGAAAGCAAAGCACAAAATAACCCACAATTCTCACAAGAAACCCAAGGATTTGGGAAACCAAGGACACACACAAACAATGGCAGAGCATTTCAAACACCACATTTCCATTTATTTTATTTTTACACAACCTCTTTCAGTATTCACTTGAAAGGAGAAGTTTCAACACATTTATCCCATACAAAGGTATTCTGCAATTTAAAATATTTTAACAGCGTACAAGAGGTCTCTAATTTGTTACAGCAGGAAGAGGTTTGATGTTTTTGCTGGCCTGGGGGTTGGATTTAGATTTATGGCTAAAAATGCTCCTCAGCTCCACCCCAATTCAGCTGAAATTTTGACAATGAGCTGGGGAAACAAGGGATTTCCACTAATTTTATGAGCCAGCACAGGATGCAAACAAGGTGCTGAAGCACTCCCACTTGTAGAAGAGACTGTAAAACATCTGACAGACACCTGCCAGCAGCCACAGGGAGACCTGGAACTGGGAAGGGCACTGGAAACATCTCATGGATCCCCCAGAGCCCATCAATCTGCAAAGGACACTGCAGGTTCTGCTCTTGCTCATGGCAGTTTTTATTTTGAGAAGCACCACGTTTTTGGGTTGGTTTTCATGGCTTTTGGTTTTTGTTTTGTTTTTTGTAAACATCTGAACTGAACATGCACAGAATATATGTATTTTTAAAAAATGATGTGGCTCTCTTTCAAATGCATTATCCAGATTTGGTACAAACCCTAAGAGAGCTGCTATCTCTAAATCAAGCCTGTGCCTCAAAAATCTGCTTTGGATTCAGCACAGGAGAGAAGTTTTACATATGCCCTTGCTAAGGGGATAATACAAAGTGTGTAGTTTGTGTACATTCTTTTTAACTGGGGAAAAAAGGGAGAATTTCCACTCTCACTGGGATTTCCTGTCTTCTTGATGGGGGCAGGAGCTTTATTTATTGATGCCGGCATTACCAAAATATTTTTCATTTATTTTTAATTCTTTTTAACTTTTGATGATTTTTTTTTTAATGCATACCATACCTCAATTTCATCTTTAATTATTTTTTCCTCCAAAACCTCCCATACATACAGACATTTAAAGCAGGTCAAAATATAACAAAGCAGCATTAATTAAGCACCTTACCAGGCATGATAATCTCAGGAAAGCCCATTTTCCGAGCCACTGCTGTTGACCTGTCCACTAAGTGTGGAAACTCTTTCCTAATCTGATGGATATCTCCTGGAAGAAGTTTCAAAGTCACCCACAGACCTGTTGTGTAAGAAAAACACAGTTATGAAACTGCTGGGGTTTATTCCTACTTACTAAAGATTTCTTTCTAGAACTTGAAAAATATAAAACCATTAAAATAATTAGGGGTACATTAAGGTAACTGATCTTCCTTTACTAAAAAAAAAGAAAATATTTTCAAACACTCAACAGATCTCATCATTCCATACAAAAATATGAGTACAGCACACAGAATTATTTCTGATTATGTTCCATGTTCTTTGTAATGAGATGTTTATCTTCCATGGGGAAAAAAGAGAAGGAGCAAGCATGATTTGCATGGAGGATAGACCCAAGGATTCCAAGCAAGCAACAGCAGCAGATCCACGCCCCAAACTGATTGATCACCACTCCATAAAGCTGTTTTTACTGCTCTGAGCACACAAATCTACAGCATCAGCTTCACACAGTTGATATTTTTCTGCTCAGCAGCAGAAGAAGCCACTAAAAAGCTGCTGCTTGCCAACTAACATCAGGCACTTTTGTTACAGGAAAAAGAAAGATGCCAAAGTGGAAAAAAACCCCATAAAAATAAAAAAGAAATCCAACCCAAAGAAGCCTCCACTTGGTGAAGTGGCTGGCAATCAAGTTTAAGCACAAAATAATCACAGCAGCAATTTGCAGAAGAAAATCCTAAAATTAAAAGCTATGAAAAACACCCCAAAAATATTCATCCACGAAATAAATTGTGGGTTACCCTGTTAGAGAATTAACTGTACATTCATTTTGTGTACACTTGGCAGCTTGTCTTTTCCATGGTATCTCTGTAAGAGTTTCTGGGCTGATTTGCTGCCAGGGATGGTTCTGACAGCTGCTACTTCACTGAGCTGCAACTGTACCTGCACTGACTGGCTAAGGAACAACTCCTGATCCTTTTTCTGTTTGCCTGGGCACTCTTTTTTAGGGAAATGAATCAAAGACACTGAAATGTTTCCTCCTGTGGGATACACACTGGCCACAGGTGAAAACAAGGAGGGGAAACAGATAAAACTTTTCCTCATTAGCTAAAGGAGAGTCTAAAAAGAAGGTTCAGGTAAATTTTTGTTTGCTATTAATTAGTGCAAAAATCAGGGGAAATTGTGTAGTTTTCCTGGGGTTTGGCCAGATATGGAGTGATACAGATATTCACAGAGTGTTTGGTGGAAACTCTGTATGAAGCAGCATAACTCCACGTTAATCCAGAATTCCCAGAAGATATTGAAGCCAGTATTGGAATAACTGGGCACAGACACATCATGATCATGGGATCACACACAAAAATAAATCAACCCAGAGCAGTGGCCTGGAGAAGGTACCAGGGAAGGTTTCAGAGGGTTTGCCTGGCCCTGGCTCCCTCCTCATCTCCTGCCAGCTCAGGTCTCCTGAGGAAGGAGTAAAATGTCCCAAGTGCAGCTGCAGAGAGGAAAAATATGGGAAAGGAAGAGAAGGGAGGGAATATCTCTTCCTTCAGCATGGAGAGGTAAAAATCCACAGCTCAAGGGCACAAGAGGTGAGTCCTTGAGTCATCACCTCCAGCAGAGGATCTGTCATGGGATAGGTGGGGTTGGAAAGGCCCTCTGGAGATCATCCAGTCCTGCCAAGGGAAGCAGCTGCCACAGGGATGTGTTCAGGTGGGTTGGGAATGTCTGCACAAAGGGAAACTCCACACTCTCCCTGGGCAGCTGTTCCAGAGCTCTGCCACCCTCCATGGGAAGAAGTTCTTCCTCATGGTGAGGTGGAACTTGTTGTGTTTTAGTTGATGGCCACTGCTCCTCATCCTGTCAAGGGGAACCACTGAAAAGTGTCTGGCCCCATCCCCTGACACCTCCTGGATGTATTTACATGGAATAATGAGATTCCCTCAGTCTCCTCCTCCCCAGAGTAACCAGGCCCAGCTCCCTCAGTCTCTGCTCATCAGAGATGTTCAGACCCTTGATCATCTTGGTCCCTCTCCAGCAGAAATACAAACACATCCAAGAGCTGAACAATGCTACAACATGCAGAGTCCACACCAGGCAGGGGAAAAATTACAGGAAAGGGGGAAGAGCAGGCTGAGCCCTGAGGGGTGGGGAAGGGAACAACAAACCCTACAAACAATTTTTTGATCGCAAAATCAAAACCACCATGACACAAAGCAAATCAAGGTGCACAGAAAGAGCAGTACCTACCCTGACCCTTGTGGTTGACTTCTTTAGCAGCAATCACTTTGTTTATAACAGTCTGCAGGAAATCATTCTCCCCTGCCACCCTGGGTGAAAAACGGGATGATATGTTCAGCTGCTTGTGTCGAATGGCGTCATCCAACGCTAGCCTGGAGGATGCACATGACGACCAACACCAGGAGACAAAGGGGCACAGAAAACCAGAAGTCACAGTGACAAGGGAACACAAAAGATCGTATCATAGTTGTGACAAAGAGTATTTATTAGTCAACGCAGGACAGAGGACAGGAAAGGTAACAAGAAAGACAGAGGGAGATCATTAATCAGAAGAACGCTGATCTACCACAGAGAGTCCAGCACACCTGTGAGGGCTCTGCTCCCTCAGGGACAGGGACAGTCCTCAGGGAGCAGGGGGAAGTCTCCCACATGGGAGTCCCCAGTTAATCAGTGAAAACCCACACAGGCAGTTCTCTTTTCTATAAATATTGAAATATAGATATATTCATAGCAGACTGGCCCTGCAACACCTCCAGGGTCACCTCTGTCATTGCACAGGTGGAGTGCCTGAAGGAAAAGCTCCCACCAATCTCACAGGGAAAAGGAGGAGAAGAGCAGACAACCCAACTCAGTGAACAAATGAGAAGATGGGGATGATAAATAAACAGCAGCATTAGGTGGCACTGAAGTAAATCTTGCCAAATGCTTTTGACAGCCATTGTGCTGGTGGCCAGTAAATGAATACAAACAAAGATATGAAAACAGAATTCATGTGGTACAACAGAAACAAAGCATGGGATGAGGAGAAAAATGTGCCTCATATACACAGCCCATATCTATGTTGGAAATAACAGCACCAGCATTCACCCTGCACTGGTTTCCACCTTATTCATGTCCTTTGGGATAGACTTTTTCAGGAGAATGTTCTCATTTATTACAGGAGGAAAAGAAAAATCACATTGTGCATCTTTTTGAAGCTCTGTGTATATGGAACAGGAAAAATGAATCAGTGCTAATGGAGCAGAAAACTGGATGTTCCATTAGCACCCCCTCTGAAAGGTTCATTTTCATGGCATACTTCCACACTGGCTAAAAAATAACTTTGCTGTTGTTTACCACACAATAAACGTCTCTTTCTCTCTTTCTCTTCCCCAAACCCCACTTTCCTTGAAAAATGGAATTGTACTTTGATTTTGTCATTAACCTGTCAGGACCTGCACATTTTGCAGTCCTCTCACCAGCCCTACACCTTCAAACCACAAGGGCTTCCTGAATTGTGCCTATTTCTCAAAACAAAGTTAATTTATGATTTTATTATGCCAAGCTTTTTAAAAAAATATTATTAAAAGCCCATCTGAATATCCATTAGTGTATCAATCAAGGAATTTAGCTCCCATAACTATGTTTTGCCTTTTGGAACAGATGGCAGTCCAGCATGTTCCCCAATGGGAGAACTAAGCATCCATGTAAATTTATTATTTATTCATTTTTTATTTATTTACTTCATGTAAATTTATTTGCCTTATCCCTTCTACCTTTCTTCACTTCATGGAAGTAAAAACTTGGGATTTATGGATGGAACATGATCTCTATTGATCTCAGGCAGAGCTAAACCAGCAGCGAACTTACTTTAAGCACTTCACTTCTTACACATTCTCCCCCTGACATCTTGAAACAACAAGAAAACAAGGCTGCAAAACTGGGAATGGATCTTTTAAACTCCAAAAACCCTAAAGTTTCTGGGGATATCACTGTTGCAGTTAATGGCAAACTATCAGGGAAGATATATTTACAATATTACTGAAGAGAAAATATCCCATGGAAATAAATGAGCTTAAAATATTAGCTTTTTTAAAAAATCAAAATTTAAATCTTGTTTTTTTCCCTGTTTGTTCTTGCACCTGCTCCCTACTTACGGCTGGAAGGGGATGAAGTGCTGCTTGTCCTCATCATCAACCTTCCCGTTAATGATGTCAGTAACATCCATCACTGCAAAGACAAACCAAGGGCACTGAATGAACTCAGCAACGTGGGAAGAGGGAAACCCCTGGGGAATTGAAGCCACAGTGACTCAGAAGAGGGGTGGAATTATCAACTGTGGAATTTCAGAGCTGTCTATGGAATAACACAGTGCAAATGAGTTTTGGAATCTCAGCTACACAAACCCTGGTGGGTACCAGGATACAGCAACCACTCTGATGGGATTTGAACAACTCTGAGTTCATACAGCCCCACAGCAGCTCCACCACCCAATTTCCATGGAAGAACTGAAGAGGAGATGGAGAGAGCACCCCAGAGGTACCTGCCACCCCGAAGGGTCTGCGCAGCCCCGACGTGAGCTTCCTGGTGTTGTTGTCCCGCAGCTCCATCCTGCCCACGCGCACGATCTGACACACAAAACTGATCTTCTCCCTCTTCAGGTCCTTGCTGCCCAGGTCCTACAAACAGGAGTGGCATCAGGCTGCTTTCTAATAGCTGAATTTCAAGTTCCATTTCAGGAGGCAGAGGCTTTGCTGCTCAGAATTTGCCTTTGCTTTGCTGTGCAAGCCTCTAACAAAAAGTGCTCTCAGAGCAGAGCAGCTTTTGTAACAGTACTTCAACATCTTACTGGAGTTCTGTGCAAATCAATTCCTTAGGAGGTCAAACCATTTCTAGTAAGTCAAAAGTTCAAAAATTCACTTTGGTTTTTCCCAGGTGTTGAGAACATTTAGCAGCCACATAGGAGCAATGTCTCCTGCAAGCCTCCAGAAGCAAAGAATCGTGGAATGGTTTGGGTTGGAAGGGACCTTCAAAACCATCTTGTTCCCACCCCAGCAATGGGCAGGGACACCTCCCACTGTCCCAGGCTGCTCCAGCCTGGCCTTGGGCCCTGCCAGGGATCCAGGGGCAGCCCCAGCTGCTGTGGGCACCTGTGCCAGGGCCTGCCCACCCTCCCAGGGAACAATTCCTTCCAAATATCCCACCTAACCCTGCCTTCTGGCAGCAGCAGCCATTCCTCCTTGCCCTCCAGGCCCTCCCCAGCTCTGTGTCCCCGTGCAGAGGTGCCCCAGGCTGGTCCCACCCAGCCCATCCCCACCCCAGGGAGGCTGCCAGGCCCTGGGCAGGGCACACTCACGGTGAACACGGCCCGCAGGTTGTGCAGTCTGTCGATGTCCTTGGGGAGGCCACAGCTCGACCACCTCACCAGGTAGTTCTCACTGAAAAGAACATTTTGAAGACATTTTGTTTAAATCACAGAGCAACAGAACCACAGAATGCTATGGGCTGGAAGGGATCATGAAGGACATCTTGTTCCACCCCAGCCATGGCAGGGACACCTTCCACTGCCCCAGGCTGCTCCAAGCCCCAATGTCCAACCTGGCCTTGGGCACTGCCAGGGATTGGGAATTCACAACCTCTCTGGGAAACCCCTGCCAGTGCCTCACCACCCTCCCAGGACAGGATTTCTTCCTAATACCCCATCTAAAGCCACCCTCTTTCAGCTTAAAGCCATTCCCCCATACCCTATCACTGAATGCCCTTTGACATAAGCAGATAAAATCAACTTCAGAATTCACAGGAGAATTTTCAACCCAATTTCCTTACCCTAAGGAAACAAATATTGAGCAGGGAGCTGGCATTTCCCTTAGTGCACACAATTTTTATAAAGAAAGCAGCTCCTCAGCAACCAAGTGTGGGAATTCTGCAGCTCAGCAAGGGCACAGCCCTTGCAGGTGTGTTCACCTTAAATTTCCATCTGCTCTTGGGGAACCACAAGCACAGCACGAGCCTGAAATGTGCCCCAAGTGAAGGCACCTGCCTCTGCTTTTCACAGAAATTTGATTTTGCTAAGGCCCAAAAGTCCCTCAGTACCATCCCTGAGTGAGCACAGATAAAAATGGCCCTGACCTGATGAATTTGGATTCCAGGGGGTCATACAGAGACATCAGGACTTCAGCATCTTCTCCTATTTTACACACGACGTTTTTTAAATTTACAAATAAAGCAAATGAAGGAGTGGCAGCAAACTTGGCTTGTCTGTTGATATCAATATTCTGCTTCTGAGACTGAAATTGAAGAACAAAATAAAGTTTAACTTATCCCAACAGACATCCAACCACTATAAAACTTTCCTAAAACCTTCCAGAAAGAAGAGGAGGTTTCCATTGAGTGTCTGCTCCTGTGATCTTTTTTCTGTTAAGTTTTATGACAGACAGATTTTCTGGATCTGTCTTGAAGTGCTGCACCATAAGGAAAAAGTTAAAATAAAAAAGAAGAGAAAAAGAAAG
Organism: Calcarius lapponicus; assembly: GCA_039654755.1. Lineage (NCBI taxonomy): Eukaryota > Metazoa > Chordata > Aves > Passeriformes > Fringillidae > Calcarius > Calcarius lapponicus. The sequence goes on along the minus strand of CM077469.1, from coordinate 32,485,062 downwards.
AAAAGATGTCTTTACTTATTAAAAAGAGAGAAACAAATGGAGAAGAAATAGAGCCTCAAACATAGCTGAAAAAAATCCAGCAACACACAATAAAAAGAAACAAAAAAGTTCTTCCTTTTAAAAATAAGTATTTTGAACTGCAAAGGTGCTGACAAAAATTCAAGACTGAGAAGGGCTTTAAATTTGCCCCTTTTATTTCAACAACAAGTTTTTAGGATTGGCATAAAGAAACCACACAAGAATGAGGACTTTAGTCTTTGTGATTTTCAAATAGAAATTCTGATGACAACCTAACTTACAAACCTTGCACGTGCACATCTGATATTAACCTACAAATGCAGCTGATTTATTCATACAGGTCTGAACCATAAATTCTACTAAAGCCTTTAAAGGATGAAAAAAACCCAACCTAAGACACAACTTCTTACAAAATTTTTAAGCCTGATAATTCTTCATAAACACATCAAATCCCTCATTACCAATGCTAAAAATAACAGTCACCCAATTAGTTTCCAGCCTTGTGTTTCCCAGGGAAAAGCCACAGAGTCTCTCACTTTTTCCTCCTGCAGCCTCTCCTCCACTTGCTTGGAAGCTATTTCATGTGCTCTGAAAAGGCTGATGGTGCTGGTCTGCTCTGGGTCCAAAATGTTGCCATCTTCATCTCTAACCACCAGATCTAAATCGAGAATTCTAAACAAGACAGAAAACATGTTTGTGAATTAACAGTGCTGAAAGGAATGCCTAAAAAGCACCTGCCAAATGTTCAACTCACACACCTGACACGTGATGGAAAAGAAATTATCTGAGACGTGATAACGCAATTTAACATGTCAGCAACCTGGGGATCCAAGTCACTCATTCCCATACCACAGGGAGAAGGGATGGAAATGAAACAGCACAACAGCTGGGGAAGAAACTTCTTAAACAAATAAATTTGCCACAGACTTGGTCTCCTCCTCTGATTTATCCAGCAGCCTGAACACCAAAGCCCACCACACACAGCTCATGTCTCCCACTCCCAATTCATGTTTTACCCACACCCACAGGATGAGGCAGAAGTTGATTCTTTTTAAAGCAGACGCCAGATCTCTGTCAGCAGGGTGTTAACATCCATAATTACCTTCTGCAGAGAGGAAGCTTTCTGCCACAATCAAATCCAGGCTCAGGAAAAACCTTTCCCTTTTCTCCACATTTTCCAGAAGTACCAAGGGTTACAAAATCAGGTCCCTTCCCTAAGACTGCCCTTGGCACCTCCACCCCAATAAATGTGTCCCTATTTCCTTCTAACTCCGTGGTCAACTCTCCCAGTGGAGCTGCTGTAACTTTACAGTTGAAATATGTTTGATCAATGAGCTTAAATCAAATTTTCTGTGTCTGATAAGTCACACAGGGGTTCCTGATTTATCTGAAAGTAAATTCCATCTGGGCATAACCTGCAAGGACTTGGAAAAAGGAGCTGTGGCACACAGAGATATTTCCATGGATTTGGAGGATTCCTCCTCACCCCTGGAAGTGTTAAACCCTCGAGTGGGGTCACCACCCAAACCCTCCCAATTAACTGCACTGCATTAATTGCAGGGGAGACAAAAATCACTCAAGCTGCAGGGTGGAGGCAGCAGATTTTTAAGCTCTGCTCTAGAGCTGGACCCAGACATCACAAAACTCTCCAGCATCCCCAGAACATCTCACTCCCAGATGAATTTTCTGGTGAGAAAATGGTTTCATCATTGAAAGCAAACAGAAAAGCAGCCAAAGTTGTTTTCTTCTTCCCTACTAACTGTTCCCTGGACAGCAGCCACAGCAGGAGAAACACCCACAGAGCACTGAACTGTCAGAGCCCTTCCATGGGAGAAGCTGCCCGGGCCAGGGGAAAAGCTCAGAAATTCAGGCAAAGTCTCATAACCCAGACTACAGCACATCAATGTTTGCACAGGCTGTCAAAGGAGTCAAAGCAAACTCTCCTTTGATTCAATTCCTTTGTTTTAGCCTTTAACTTGCAAATGATGCTTGGGGAAAAAAATCTGATTGTTTTCCCTAAGTGTCCCAGTTACACATACTTGCAACTGAACAAAAAAAAAAAAAAAACAACATTTTCACAACAAAATTACCTGACCCAATTTCAGAAAGATATTAAAAATACAGATTCCTAAGGCCAGTTTTGCTTCCTCAGTTATTCTGACAATATGCTGCAAAACTCCTGTCTGTATTTACAGAAGGAAAAAAAATTTATTTACAAATCAGTGTTTCACAAGTCAGGAAAGGTTAGGACATGATTAGGACAGAAAACATTTAGAATTATTTGAGCTGGGACCTCAAAGGTGACCCAGTATTTATAAAGCAGATAATGAATTCATTCTCTCTGGATCCTAAAATCCCCATTCATGCTCCTTTTAGGCACAAGTGAAGGGTTTAGGGTTTTATTGGGAACATATGTTATCTTTCAGTGGTGAGCATTTACTCAGAAGTTCACATTCACCTCCCTGCTGCACTCCCCAGAGAACCTTCTGATCACTTAATTAGTCCATCAGAACGTTACAAATACAAAGCACAGCACAAGATGTTCCACTGGATTTGAAGGCTGAGCATCTGGAGGTTATTCAGAGCAACTTCTACCAACTCCTTGGGCAGATGGTGGAATCCAGTAGCCAAACAAATAATCCCAGCAACATCTGGGTAATTGTCTGCAGAAGTACCACTGTCCATACCTCAGATTACAAATGATAATTACTGACTGAATGCAGTCACTGATTATTTTTTAATTTCTTTTTTTGTTTAATCACAGCTTTTGCTGATAAAGTACATGAGCAGAAATACTGCAAGTTTGGCAGGTCTTGAGGAATTCAACACAAATAAATGAAACATGGTGAGAGACTTGCATCACAAAGCACTGAAAGACTGAGTTGATGCAAACTTTTTCACTCCCCAGGCGTGCAGGACAACAGAATCCCACACAATGGGCAGGACTGAAGGGAGCACTACAACACGTTTTGTCTCTCAGTATTCAAAACACTGCTTCCAATGATGAGGAGTAAGATTGGATTTCTTTTTTTTTATCAAAATGCAAAATCCTAATTGTACAGACAAGTTATAATCTAAAACTTGTATTTACAGAAATTGTCTTTAAACCCAGCCAACCATCTGGGGAGAGAATACATCTGATTCACCGAAATATCCAACACATGCAACCTGCATTGCTTTTTGGGGCAATATTTCCTTCCCAACTTCCACTCTCCTGTGCTAAATAGCTCCTTTCTTTTATGAAATCTCTCTGCTCATCTCGTGCCACCAGCTGGGTGCTGTGGAAGGAGAGGAACCAAGAGCTAAATGGTGATTCTGAGCCAAATCCTTCAACATCACATTACAGCTGAGTGACTCGAGGGCACAGGCAGCTGGTGGTGCTCAGAGGGTGACAACTGTTTGTGCCACAGAAGCAAGTGGAGTTTAAAATTCTATTTTCAAGGCAGGCAATTCTTGCACTTTTGAATTGGCCTTAAAAAATTACAGCTTCATACTATTGTCAAATTGATGATACCATCAAGAGAGAGAGATGGATTCCACTTTACATATTACACTTTAAAGATGCTGCCTCAACTTCAATCTTTATCTTGCTGTAACAGAAGTGTGAATACACAAATATTTCATCTACAGCTCCAGGGGAAAGAAAAAGAATCCTCCAAGAACTCACTGACAGCTGATGTGTCTTACATAGGGTGATCTGGATTCAGGCAGAAAAACTTGGGAAATGCTGTTCACAAACCTGTTGCCATAATCAATTTTGGCAGTCACTTTCTTTTTCAGTTCCTTGAGCTCGTCTTGGGGCAGGGTCCCAGAGAGGATCTGGGATCTCCACTCGATCAGGTCGTAAATCATGTGCCGGACGCTGCGGAACATTTCCCTGTTGTCCTGCTGTTGTGGGGGGGAAAAATGGGGAGAAATCAGGTTTGGAGGCTTGGGAACATACAGGATAAACTGCAATTATCAACAGGAATTCAAGGGGTAAGTCTACAGCAGCTCTGGAACAGGAGCCTAACTTCCTACAGCATAGAATACTGAATATTCCGAGCGCTGCACTCAGCTTTAAGGAGCTAAATAGGTGTAAATGTTTGGGTTTGTGTTCTCTTAAAACCTGGGTCATGCTGTTTTCAGGCATCCAAGGAGAAATGTCCTTTTATTGATTCCCAGGGTGGCTTTGTTCAGTGACCCTATGCACTGAGCAGAGCAGGACTGAAAATGGTGCATTTTAACAGCAAGAGGCTCAAGTTCTGCAACTTGATGGGAGAATCCTTTCTCTCCCTGCTTAAACCTCCAGAACAACACTTGAAAATCCCTCACTGGGCACATCATGCCATACAAGTCCACAGGTAACTTGTAAAGGACAGTGAAACACCAGGAAAGACCTAAACTTGACAGGAAGTTAAATACCTCAAGTATTTATAAAGCCTGGAATTGTGGATATTAAATACTGCCAGCAGCATATACAAACTTTCCTTGACAACATTCAGTTAAGCTAAGAATAATTAAATAATTAAAATAAAATTCTCCACTTAAAAAAGAAAAAAACCACCAAGTTTGAAAAACTGCAGAAGATGCAGGAAAAGAACATAATGACTCCAAGACTCTGGGAAAAGGATATCTAACTGTGAAACTTAAAGACTTCAGTCTGTTCAGATTATCCAAAACTGGCTTGATTATAGTGGGAGAACCTTCACAGAGAGAAAATACCCATTATTAAAAGCTCTTTAATGCAGCAGAGAAAGACACAACAGGCACATATGGCTGGGAGCTAAATACAGACAAACCCAAATGGGGAAGAGGTTCCTGATTTCTGAGGCTGCGGGGAATCATAAAGCAGAGAGATGGGAAACATTCCACATCCCCTGCTCTCTGCAAACAAAAACTGAATATCCATTCAAGATTCAAACACAAATTACAACCTGAATCAAGACATAAATGTGGCCATTTAATGGGTTTTGATATGCAAGATAGGGACAGCATGAAATATCCCTCAAACCTGCAGACTGAAACCAGTTACCTCCAGTAAACCAATCCCGCCCTGACTGCCTGCTCTTGGATTCAAAATTAGCAGCAAAGAACTAAAGTACTGTTTAACATGGAATCACAGAATGAAATGGTTTGGGAGGGACCTTAAAGCCAAGCCAGTCCCACCCACAAATTCCACTGTCCCAGGCTGCTCCAAGCCCCAGCCCCACTTCCCACCCTGGCAGTGCCCAAGGCCAGGTTGGACACTGGGGCTTGGAGCACCCTGGGATGGGGGAAGGTGTCCCTGCCCATGGCAGAGGGTGGCACTGGGTGGAATTTGAGGTCCCTCAAAACCCCAAACCATGCTGGGATTCCACAGCAGTGGAACCAAGGGCAAAGCTGTTCCCAGTGCCCTCGTGAGCTTCTGTTCCACCTCCTTTATTTCTGCTTTTATTTCTACTCTTTCCCTGCTCCTCACCTCACAAACTGCTATTCCAGCTCCTTAAAGCTCTCTCTTTAACACATAATCTGCTTCTTTTCATAGAAGATATTATCCTTCATCTTCTATATTGCCACACTACATCACTTCCATTACACTCTTACTCCTAATCTTTATTTTCATGAGTGTGATTAAAAGCCACATTAGTCAGCACAAACGTCTTCATTACACTCGGTGTCTTCATTACACAGCTTGCACTTTTATGATACAAGATTTCAAACATATTTATGGGAAACAGAGACTGCATTAAAGCCTGCTTTAAATAAAGGAATTTCATGTTCCCATTATCTTGTTACAGTGACCTTGCACAATGAGAGCAACACGAGTGTGGGCCAGGTCCCTTCAATCCCACAGCAGGCCTTGCTTCACATCTGAACTGCATTTCTAAATAGAAATTTGAACTCTTCATCTTATTTATGTGCACTTTCACCTCTGGTTTTGTATCTTCCCACCTGAGACACAATCAATAATTATCACTACAAATTCCTAAGAATATATTCTTATGTGGTTGAAACCTCAGCATATCAAAATAAACAAAGATGCAAATTAAGGTGTCAAAATTTGGGAACAATCAACTTTATGTAAAGGAATACTGAGAGGTTAAAGGCCTACACTGATAATTCCACAAAGCTTTCACTTTACACCCACAAATCCAACACTAAATACTCAATTATTTCAAAACAGAGTCTGACAGCCTTAAGAAACAGCCTGAATACTACTTCTTCAATAAAATTACAAGTTAAATTACTCCAAATCTGTATAGACCTTAAAAATAAGACTGTTAAAAATAAAAATTGTTATATATCTATTATATGTTATGTATACATAACATATATATTATGTTATAATATGTATAAATTTATAATATGTATATATTTTATAATATGTATATATAAAATATTTTGTATAAATAAAAGCTATATATGTTATATTTCTATGATATGTTCTGTGTATATATTATATATTAAGTATATATATTTTATATGTTTTATATATTCTGTTTTTGTATATACTGTATGTTTTGTATATACTATATTTATATGCTTATTCTATATATTTAATATATATATGTTTTATATGTATATAATATAATGGAAACCACACAAAAAAGGGATTGTAACTGCTCAACCAACTATTGCTAGATCAAGGTAACACTCTAAAAACAGCTTGATTCTGCACAAGAAAATAAAGAGATTTGAACAAACAGGCAAGAGATTTGTGCTTTAACAAGCACAAAAATCTACTGAGATTTGTGCTTTAGCAGAGATGATGCTACATGGATTTTCAGCACTGAAAGTAACCTCTAGAAACAACAACAGAAGGGGAAATTCACTAAGAATTCCTTCACACATAGCAGGTCCTTCTCATTTCTCCTGCACCTTCCCCAGCACCACTTTTCCCACCAAACCCTCCTGGTGTGAAGGTTCTCCTGAGCTGGCCTCACCACATAGAGCTGTCTCCAGATGATGGACCATTCCCTCAGCGTGGTGGTGACCTCCTGGATCAGGGGCAGCTCGTTGGGGATCACAGTCTCGTGCTGGCTGAAGAGGAAAGTTTAAAAAAAAGGCTGAATTAAGCAGCAGCTTCAGTGGGAATGAAGAACAGCAGAATTGTCGAGGTTTGAAAGGAGCTTTAAGGGCACTGAGCACCAAAAGCACCACCATGGTCACCACTAAGCCATGTCCCCAGTGCCACACTCACACAATTTCTCAGTGATTGCAGGAGTGGTGACACCACCACTGCACAGAGCAGGCTCTTCTGTGGAGATTTTTATGCTGGTATCTAATCTAAATCACCTGCTCTAGAATAATTCCTGAGGAAGAACTGTTCATTTCCAAAGGGAACTGAGTAGAAGTGGGCGGGAATTAGCATCACTTGTTGTAAATTTATAAGCAAAAATAAGATGTTATCAGATACTGAAGCACACCAGTAAAACCATACCACATAAAAGGTATTTCGATGTGCTCAGATTATGGAATCATGGAATGGTTTCGTTTGGAAGGGATCAAAGATGATCTTGAACCAATGCCTTGTGAAGGCTGCCAAGAGCAGAAGCTGGACAGAGCTACAGAATAAAGCAGGGATTGATTCCAAGGATCTCCTCCATGGATGCACCTTGGGCAGCACCAGAGCCCAGCCAGGGCTGCACCCAAGATGAACCAAAATGGCCCCAAAATGCACGAGCGGGCACGGGCTCTGTCCCTGGGATCAGTTCTGCTCCATTTGCACCTTGCAGTTCATTGTCCCATTCCAGCTTTAGCCCCTGCAGTCCCACCCTGCTTGTTTTTCTCTCTCCAGCCCACGGGGTTTGTGCTCCTGGGCTGAGATTGGGATCATTTGTCCTTGGTGCCCAGCTGGAGCAGGAATTGTTTTGTCTCCCTGCTCTGTGCACAGAGCTCAGCATCCCCTGATGTGAAGGCCAGACCCTCACACTAAAGCAGCACAGAATGTGAAACATAGAAAAGCCAAACCTGAGGCATCATTTCCCACCAGCCATGGGCAGGGACACCTTCCCCTGTCCCAGGTGCTCCCAGCCCCAGTGTCCAACCTGGCCTGAGACATTTCCAGGGATCCAGGGGCAGCCCCAGCTGCTCTGGGCACCCTGTGCCAGGTCCCCACCCTGCCAGGGAACAATTCCCAATTCCCAGTATCCCATCCAGCCCTGCCCTCCTTCAGTTTAAGGCCATCCCCTCTCATCCTATCCCTCCACACCTTTGAGAATTTTTCCCACCCTCTCCTCATCTGTCCACTCCCAAGGATATCAATGCACACCTCACTGTAACATTCATTACTGACTGATTTATTTTACAAGAAACAGCCAAGATAAAAACCAGCTGAGCCCAGCCTGCAAGGCCACCATACTGCTCTTTAATTGTTCTCTTTTTTTCAAGATATTGGTCTCACAACAAAAAATAAGGATTCAATTCCTTACCACAAAGTTTCTGTGTAATTTGTTTTAAAATGAGGTGCCATGAAGGTAAGAAACACCAGCTAGATCTTTGAATATTGCAGAAGTAGGGTGCTTAAAGGCAGTTTTGCAATCAGCAAGGAAGATGTCATTATGCAGCAATCTCATGATTAGTAGTTTGATCATTTACATATTTAACAGAGTATAAAAATAAATCAGGCACAAAGGAATAAAACATTTTAATCCTGTTTCAGTCCATTTCATACCTGGGTAATGATTTATTAATTTCACTCCACCTCCTTTTTCCTCTGGATTTCACTGGGCCTTTTTTCCTGTTTTTTAACTCAACTTTTATACTCATGTTAGAGACTTCTACCTGCATGCCCAGCAAAGCTGATTTGATACATAAAGATCTGAAGAGCTGCTGAACAACAAATACAGCTCAAACCACTGCACACACCAGGGAAAGGAACAGGAAAAACACAAAATAACTTCTCAGTGAGGCAGAAAGCTACATGGAAACAAGTGTAAGTTACTTGGAAATGCATTGAAATGATGTGGATTAAACAGGAAAAAGGAGTTTTGCTCTTTTCAAACCCAACTTACCCTTTGCCTTCAACGATTGCTTCCTTGAGATGGATATAGGAGGCAGGGAATATGCCCTTAGAGAGGGAGGGAGAGGAAAAAAATGTGTTATTTAACCAGCTGCACTCAACAGATTGTGTTTATTACCTAAAATATGCCAAAACACTGCTGGGTGTGCAGAGCCATTCACATCCCCGAGCATCAGAAGAGTTGTGTTTGGGACTTTTTTAATATATATTGAATTTTTGCATTGCCTATCCTTTCAAGATGTTACTGCAGCCTTACAGTTTTTCTGAAAAAATATTATAAATTCATCAAGATGCCAAAAATAAAACAATATTTTTAAAATAATCCCAGTCAAGCTGATAAAGCAAATTCCATCATCTACTCTTCAAGGTAGGAGTTCAGTTTTCTGATCATCTGGGAGTGCAATAATAGAAATTCTTGGGAAGTCACCAGGGGAAATAGTGCATGGGCATGTGACTTTTTATCCCAGTTAAAAAATATGTAAAAATCACTAAATTTAGTGGCAGTCAGACAAATGCAGCAACACATGGAATTAATTTAAGGCAAGAAAAATGTCTAATTGCTTCTCAGACTGTAAAAAGCACGTTCATGAAATATGGTTTCTAAGAAATTCAATGTGTTCATACACACAAAAAAAAGAGGAAGGTACAAAAATAGAATAAAACCCCAGGCCTGGTAAGAAAATGGGTGGGATGAACCACCAAACTGTACTTTTAGACATGGAAACAACTAAAAACACACCTTTGGAGGCAAACATAGCATTTGCAGTGTCTCAGTGAAAAAAGCAGCAAACCCTGAAGTTTAATTTTGTTTAATTACTACTATGAAGTAAAAGGCTCAAAAAATAAAACATGATGCTAGAACCAGTATTTGTGTGGTTTCCTCTCAGAAAAGCTGCTGTAAATGCAGCCCTTGGTGCACACTGAAATTCCAGTGCAGGAGGAGCCTCCTCCCCTCTCCAAAGGGAACAACTGAAAACTCCCAAGGTCAGGGAACTGCATTTCAGCAGGAATTCAGTATTTAACAGAAGCTGTGTCAGCCTCTGAACACACCAAGGAGAACATCAAGATCTGAACTTTTTACTGAGGAAAAGTTTGGTGCAGCAGTTACTGCACACAAAAAAAAAAAGATGATGCATCTCAAGATTTAGTGACTGATTTACCTTTAAAGTGCAAAAACTGGGATCACAGAAATCTAAAATTGCCTGGGGCTTGGAAGGGACCTTAAATCCCATCCAGTGCCACCCCTGCCATGGCAGGGACACCTCCCACTGTCCCAGGTGCTCCAGCCTGGCCTTGGGCACTGCCAGGGATCCAGGGGGAGCCACAGCTGCTCTGGGGCTGCTTCTCCACAGAAGCTGGGGCTGCCCCTGGATCCCTGGCAGTGCCCAAGGCCAGGCTGGACACTGGGGCTGGGAGCACCTGGGACAATGGGAGGTGTCCCTGCCATGGCTGGGGTGGCACTGGATGGGATTTAAGGTCCTTTCCAGCTCAAAACATTGGGCAATTCCAGGAATTCCATCCCAGCCAGGGAACAATTCCTTCCCAACATCCCATCTAAATCTCCCCTCCTCCAGCTTAAAGCCACTCCCCCCCTTGTCCTGTCCCTCCATCCCTTGTCCCAAATCTCTCTCCATCTTTCCTGTAGCTCTTTCAGGCACTCCAAGACCACAATGAGGTCACCCCAAAAGTTTCCCTTCTCCAGGTGAACAATCCCAGCTCTCCCAGCAGAGCTGCTCCATCCCTGGGATCACCCTGTGCCTGCTCTGGACTCTCTCCAGCAGCTCCACATCCCCCCTTTGGGCCACTCATCTTTCAGGCCTTGCTAAAATCAGTTTTTATTAACTTGAAAAACTCCCACTGACCAGAGGCTGAGGACACAGAGCAGCAGGGACCAGTGCACACCTGGGATCCAGATCCATCCCACCCACACATCCAGTGCCAAAACCCATCCTACCACAAGAGAAAACTGAGGACCACACTCTGGCAACACTCACCTTCTTGGATTTCTTCCGTAGTGTATAACCCCTGTACCAACCTGGGAGAGAAAAAAGGGAAAAGCATTAAAAAGTTCATTTGTGGCACCTGCCAGGTGCTCCTCCCCAGCTCAGCACCATCCTAAGGTGGTTTCTGATTGTGCTTCAGCCCTGCACATCCCACCTCAATTTCAATTTTCCATAAGCTCCATAAACATCCTGGAAAAAACAAGTCATCCTGGAAGGTGTAAAATCAGAGTGATAATGGAGAGAAATACATGACAGAGATGGTGGTTCTCATGATGTGTTTAATTGCTGTGCATTTAATTGTAATTACTAATTCACCAATACAAACAAAATCATTTTAAGAGCATTAACTTGACAAAAATTTACTGATAGGCTACTTCCATTTCAAAACCCACTTAAATTCCACAAATCCAAGCCTTCAGCTGTCAGCCATCTCACCAGGAAACAGGAATACCTGGGAATTTAGAGGTCACATGTCAAAATACAAAAGCAGGGAGCCCTTTTGGAAAACTGAGCCTGGATGCAGCATCCACCCCTCCAGCCTGGCAAAGAAGGGTTTGTACAGCCCAGCATCCCTGTTGAGGGGAGGATGGGGAGATCACAAAGCAGATGTGGAATAAAAACTGCAGTCCCAGTCCTGAGAACAGGGAGAAACTTCCATGAAACCAACACCTGCTGATAAATTATTATGCACAACGTGGAGCCAGAAACCCAAATTAAAGGCTGAAGCACAGGGGGTTTTTCAGTCTGCTCTCCTGCAGCACAAACCCAAGGGATTCACCACCTCCTCCCTGCAGCACTCGGGGCTGGTTAGTGCCACCTCAAAAATCTCAAATTTGTAACCACCACACTTCACCTCCCAACAGAGGCTGCCACAGCCTCACATCCCACACTCCCACTGCTTCCCAAGGAACACCAAACTGCTGCTGAAACCAGCACTCCCAGTCTTGGCCAGGTGCAAAGGAGCCAAAGCATTTCTGCCTGTGTTCACTGCACTGCCTGAAACCCGTGCAGAGACTCCAATCCTAATAAAAAACTGAATTCCCACAGTTTCAGATGAATAAAGCAACATTTTCAAGTCCTGGAGTTTAACCTGCTGAACGACAGAACTCTGATCAGATGCACTGCACAAACTGGAGAACAAACAATCATTACTCCTTCTCTCCTGGTCTGCCTCAGGACATCCTGTGCAACAAAAGCCCTGTGGCAAAGACAGCTCCCCATGGATGAACCTCTGCTTCCTCAAGTTTAGCAGCCAGAGCTGCCAGGATCCTGGAGAAGAGAGCAGCCCAAAGCTGCCCTGGAGATCTGGCTGCACTGCAGCTCCTGCAGAGCTGCTGGTGTGGCCAGGCAGGTCCCACCAGGCTCCTGCAGGTGCTGGTGCCCACCTGGAGCTGTGCAGGGAGCCCAGGGCACCCATGCAGCTCCCACTGGTGCAGCTGGGGACACTGGGGCTGCCCAAGGAGGGGCTCAGATGGGGGCTGGGTCACTCAAAGGGTGAGGCCATCTCTAAACAGCTCCCCAAAAACATGTCAGAGCTGGGGAGCTCACCTGGAGAGGAGAAGGCTCCAGGGAGAGCTCAGAGCCCACCATGAATGTGAGACTGAGCCCTTCCAAGTCCTCATCTCTCGTCTGCAGAGACCCCAACTGAGCAAGGATCTCCCATGAGTTTTTCCTGGCAATGCAGATTCAGAGGGAAAAAAACCCCAAAAAACGAATTCCACCACTTCAAAGCCTTCAGAGCCTTTCCAGGGCCTGAAGGGGCTCCAGGAGAGCTGGAGAGGGACTGGGGACAAGGCATGGAGGGACAGGACACAGGGAATTCCTTTAAACTGTCAGTGGGTAGGTTTAGATGGGATATTGGGAAGGAATTGCTCCTGGGAGGGTGGGGAAGGGATGGGACAGAATTCCCAGAGCAGCTGTGGCTGCCCCTGGATCCCTGGCAGTGCCCAAGGCCAGGCTGGACACTGGGGCTGGAGCACCTGGAGGTGTCCCTGCCATGGCTGGGGTGGAATGGATGGGATTTAAGGCCCTTTCCAGCCCAAAGCATTGGGGGATTCCAGGAATTCCTTCCTGGGAAGGAGGTGATGCCCTGGCACAGGCTGTGGACTCCTCATCCCCAGACCTGCTCGAGACCAGACCTTGCCCTTAAGAAATCCAGAGCCCAACAGCTGGAAATGTGCATCCAAGGAAATGCTCAATCAAGAAGACACCAATGAAATATTTCTCTCTGTCAAAGCTGCAAAAGACACTCAAGAATTTGCTGTGGTTACTCCCAAACAATGCATCCATTCTGACAGTTCCAGTGCATTGACAAACAAACAAAAAAACTGCAACAAAAACTAAAGTTTCCCATAATATCAAGAATAACTTCTGGGAAAATCCCTATTTGGGAAGCCAAACTCCTTTCTCACAGCAGCACTAGAAATTAATTGATGCTCCAACAGTTAATCTTGGTCTTGAGGTTGATTTTCTGTTACATTTCCCAGCAATTCCCCTTCATCAGCCACATTTATTGATCATATGGTTCTATTTGCCCATTCCAACAAATAATGTCAAGAAGGAGAATTAAAACAATAAAGATTTGGAAAGTATTAATCCAGAATGTGGCAAATACTTGGGTTTTAGGGTATCTACTACAAAATGCAATCTTCCTCCCCTGCAGAGCAGGATATTTGGGAGTTCCTATGGCTTTCCTGTTTGGCTTTTCCTCTAAGGCTCACATTAGAAGGCCAGAGAAAGTTTTCTAACTGAAAAATAAAATACTTCCTAAAAGAAAAAAATTAATTTTATTTTCAATATTAATTAGTCTAGAAAGTAGCTTCATCTTTACTTTGGTTCCTGGAAGATCTAAATTTGGTATTTAATAATGAAATGTGTACATTCATTTCCAATCCCCCCACTCCCAATAAAAACAGGAGATGTTTTCACCAAGACTGAAACTTTACAGAACTTTACAGGATCCACACATTGAATTCATTCCACACAATGTTTTTGCATTTTAGAGGAGAAAAAGTTTCCACTATTAGAATTTAAAATGTCAAAACTTTAATAATAAACACAAATTCCAAAATAAGTTCTACTCATGGCCAACAAAAGTAAGTAGTATTTTAAACACAGGGGAAAAGTTCAACTAAGAAATTAATTCCAGTACATGGTAGCAACAGATATCCTACATCTGTCCTAAAATCAGATCTTGCAGACCATGGATGTGAGACTGAGCCCTTCCAAGTCCTCATGTCTCATCTGCAGAGACCCCAACTGAGCAAGGATTTCCCAGGAGTTTTTCTTGGCAATGCAGATTCAGAGGAAAAAAACCCAAAAAAATAATTTCTACTACTTCAAAACCCACAGACACAGACCAGTCTTCAAAACTACTCACAACTTAGGAATTATTGCAGAAAACTAATTTAAAATAGTATCAAACCTATTTTGGATTGGGAGGAGATGGATACTCAGGATGGGAGGAACAGAATGTGGACTCCTCCAGGTATCCATGAAAAAAGCCAACTGCTTTTCCACAGGGAAAAGGGTTAGGAAAGGCAAAATCCTCAGCAAAAAGGCTTTACTGACTCTCCCAACAACTTTTCTGTCCCAGGATTATTTAATTAGAGGGTTTTCCTTTGGATGGGCCCATTCCCACCTCAGCCTGGCACACCCCTGGGACTTTGTAGGGTACAAAACCTCCCAGGGGCACAATCCACAGCAATTTTATCCAGGGAAAGCAGGAGATCAAACAACTCAAATAATCCCCTGATCTTGGCAGCTGTGAACACGGGAGGAGAGTTACAGCATCATTAAGGTTAGGTCTTAGGTTTGGTTGTTGTGGTTTGGTGATGGTTTTGTAGGAATAGAAATGCTGGGAGTTCTTTTGAGAGGCTCAGAGAGAGGTTTGGTCTTAGTTTGTTGTAGCTCAGGAGAGTTTTTTGAGATTTGGGTGTTAGAAGTTTGGAGAACTAATATTACAGTTTTTCTTAAATTAAAAAGTAAAGAAAGTTCATTTAAAAATATTAAAACAGGTTTAGATAATTGTGGTCTGTTGTGTTCAATTTATTCTGTTGAAGTATTGAATTGAGGATATTCAGAGCTTCTGTAAACTTGTTATCCTTTGTTTTTGCTTGATTTGTAAAAGTTTTTTGAAGTTTTCCCAACTCAGGTCAGGAATGAGCAATCAGAGCTTGGGAGAACAGGAATTTGCATTTCTTTTACCATTAACTCATCCCTGAGAGGGGGAAGTTTTTGTGCTCCAAGCCCTGAGAGTGTGAAGGTTTTGCTCTATTTCCAGCCCAGGGGAAAGTGGCTCATATCCCCATTGTCCCACTTATTTGGGAACAGTCAGCATTTATTAGGGTTTCAGAATCTGACAGAACTTCAGCATTTAATAGGGTTTCACATTCCCTGCTCAGTTTCTCCCACATTCATTAAATAAATCTATTTTTATATAGAAGTACAAAGCTGTGCAATATTTGAATCACTCCATTTGCATTTAAAATCTCTGCATTATTAGGGGTTTATTAAAGCATGCAACATCAGATAGTGGAAAGATTGCTTTGCTTAGAGTCAAACTTGGCATTGCAGCAGCAAACTGAGCTCCAAGAAAAGGCCAGCCCAGGAATAATGAGAAAATTCAAAAATTCCACTTCAAGTGATGATCAACGCTTGTTGAAATAGCATTGTTTGTTTCAGTAACTATAGTATTTTAAAAAATCCAATTAATCCATTAACTAAAATAAATTTATCATCCAGATTTACCAAAAGATCAATGTCTAGAGAAGCAAATTAAATCAATATATTTAAGTAAATCATGTTTCCACAAGACAAACAACGTTACACTATTTTAAACACAGACTTTGTGTTCCCCACACCACTCCAAACTGCAGCACGCCATAAAATTCCAACTCAAGGATATAATGAAAGTTTTATTTTGCTTGGATTGAGAGCTGAAAACGTTGTGACAATTTCCACACCATGCTGATTATCAAACTCAGCATTGGAATTCCCTTATACAAGGATCAGGGAGGAAAGGTTTTAGTACGGGTAATGTTTGTAGAGTTTCACACCAGAGAGGCACCTGGAAAAGGCTGAAATCACTGACAGAGGCACCCATCTCAGAAGGGACACATAAATAATTCAAGACCCAGATGACTTCTAAATTCAGATTAAACTTTTTGTAGCAGCAGGTTCTTTTGCATCACCCAAGGGTTCCCAAAAAGCACCTCTCATTTCTCTAACGTGGGGGAGATGCTACAGCTGATCCACACAAACCCAGTTGTGGGAAAATTCTTCCCCAGAAAATCCAGTGCTTATTCACCAGCTCATCAATCCATTTGCTTCACCATCCAATTCAAGAGGGTCACAAACAGAAAAATGATGCAATTCCCCCCCCCAAAAAAAAAAAAATCCTATTTTTCAATTGGGTTTTTGCCATCTTACCCTCATAAGTTTCCAGGATGTGCACGGTGTCCCCAATCTGCAAGGAGAGTTCATCAGGTCCCCTGGCATCGTAGTTGTAGAGAGCTGGAGGGAGGGAACACTGCTGTTAGTACAGGCAAGACAACAATTACAGGTGCTTCACCACATCACTGCTTTTATTACTCATTATTGCTATTCTGAACCTTTTTGTAAAAGAAAAATAATATTCTATAAAAATTCAGCCAAGCTCTTAAATCTATTAATAATTCCCTTTGAAACAAAATAAAACCCCCTCAAGTTCTAAAGCTGTCCCTCACTGTGTCTATAATGCCTTGCTTCTTCATGGCAATACACTCAATTTTTGTTGTATTTGCCAGCCTTCCACAGTACTTTGTGTCAATTTTAGGCAGTTCTACAAAGAACTGCTCTGTCTTCCCCTGTCAGCTCAACACACAGAAAACTTACAAAGTGTCTTTAGGAAACTCAAATTGCCACCCTAACATTAAAGGATGATTTCTCAGTCATTTCATTCATTTACTGCATGAATAAGATGTTGAAAAATGTGATTTCAGAATTTCTGAGTGGCTGAGGCAACTGCACCAACCCACTGTACAATGAAGTACAATAAATCCAACAGGAACTCAAAGACCACTCCTGCCTGCCACTCCCAAAAGAAAATCTGGGCAATGTCCACGAATGCATCTGACAAAGAATGCTACAAACCAGGTTTGGTTGGGAAAAAAGTACTCATGATCCAAAAACCAAAACAGTTACAACTCCAAAAGCCAAATTTTTATAAGTTTTATATGGAGTAAGTGCTTTGCAGGAGAAAAAAAAAAAATCTTCCAATACCAAGGAGGGTCCTCATGATTGAAGGCAGAGACTGAAAATATTTCACAAGATTGAAATTAAAGAACTTTACTCAAGACAGACCCACTGAAGTTTCTTCCTCAATTTACAACTGCAACTACTCCCTCCAAAGAGGATCAATAATACCTGAAAATCAGAATTTCTCACTATTTGTTGTAACTCTTCAGGAAACAAAAGCATTTTTGGAACATAATAAATCACCTCTGAAGTCCCTCCCACCCCTGAGATTATCACTGCTTTTCTTTCTGCCTCAGTTTCCAGGGCAGGGCTCAGGGATGGTTTATTGGAACAGAAAGAGATGGATACATGCGCCTGGCAGAGGAATTGATTTCAGACCAGGAGTCCACAGAGCACCCACAATCTATTCCATACTCATTATAGGTAACACAGCACTTCCAAAAATCCCTCAAATTCCAAACCAGCGGCAGAGTTCCACATGAAGCCACGAGAGGTGGGATCCAGACCTGCCTTCCCTGGCAGCTCCCTCCCAGCCCAGCACCTCTCCTGCATTACAGGAGATCCAAACCACATCTGCAGGAACTGGGAACTGCACAAAAACACCGCTCTGAGCCCAATCTGATCACGTTCACACACCAGGAACACCCCAGAGGGCACGAGGGGAGCTCTGATCCCAGCACGAGGATGGGGCACTGAGCCCACTGCTCCAGTTCCAGCCTCCAGGAATTCCTGTTTGTTCTCCCCAGAACCTCTGGAATTCCAGCTCACAACCAGATGACCAAAATAAATAATCCATTGGCACACCAATAAATCAATAAATAATCCATTGGATGGCCCATAAATAAATCTATAATCCACTGGATCACCAACAAATCAATCTGTAAACCATTGGATCACCAATAAATAAATCCATAATCCATTGGATCATCCATAAATCAATCCACTGGATAACCCATAAATCAATTAAAAATCCATTGGCTCACCCATAAATAAATCCATAATCAGCTGGATCACCAACAAATCCATAACTCGCTGGATCACCAATAAATGAATCCATAAATCAATCCACTGGATGACCCATAAATCAATCCATAAGCCATTGGCTCACCAATAAATCAATACTATTGGAATATTATCCATCACACTGCAGCACAATACATAATCCCCTGGATCACCCATAAATCAATCCATAAACCACTGGCTCACCAATAAATAATCCATTGGTTTACCAATAAATAATCTACAACCCACTGGATCACCAACAAATCAATCCATAATCCACTGGATCACCAATAAATCAATCCATCAGCCATTGGATCGCCAACAAATCAATCCATAAACCACTGGCTCACCAATAAATCAATCCATAATCCACTGGCTCACCAATAAATAATCCATTGGTTTACCAACAAATAATCCACAACCCACTGGATCACCAACAAATCAATCCATAATCCACTGGATCACCAACAAATCAATCCATAATCCACTGGATCACCAACAAATCAATCCATAAACCATTGGATCACCAACAAATCAATCCATAATCTATTGGATTGCCAACAAATCAATCCATAAACTCCTGGATCACCAACAAATCAATCCATCAGCCATTGGATTGCCAACAAATCAATCCATCATCCACTGGATCATCAACAAATCAATCCATCAGCACTGGATCACCAACAAATCAATCCATCACAGCCACTGGATCACCAATAAATCAATCCATCAGCCATTGGATCACCAACAAATCAATCCATCAGCCATTGGATCTCTAATAAATCAATCCATCAGCCACTGGATCACCAACAAATCAATCCATCAGCCATTGGATCGCCAACAAATCAATCCATAATCTATTGGATTGCCAACAAATCAATCCATAATCCACTGGATCTCCAATAAATCAATCCATCAGCCATTGGATCGCCAACAAATCAATCCATCAGCCATTGGATCTCTAATAAATCAATCCATGATCCACTGGATCACCAGCAAATCAATCCATCAGCCATTGGATCTCTAATAAATCAATCTATGATCCACTGGATCACCAACTAATCAAAGCACCCAGGCTGGCTGGGTCCTTTTCTCTGCAGAACTCCTCTGGCTTGACAGACTTTAGAGTGAAGAGGTAAATAAATAAATCTGAGTGCACAAGTGGAAAAAAAAAAGCCATGGAAAAGCAGTTTGGAAAACACTGTATATGGTGGAAGATTAATAATGGAATTAAAACGCACTAGAGGGTAGAAAGAATAAAGGTCAGGCGCACTGCAGAGACCAATATCACCAGGATTTAAATGAAGCTTTTAGAAAGGAACAGTTTTTATTGACATCAAAACAAGCCAAGCTATTTGTGTTTTAATGTTTTCCTTAATTTTGTCATTATTAGAGACAGATAAACTGTCCCTCCCAGGTATCTGGCACAGGATATCTGAGAGCCATAAATGCTACCCTGCAGGAGAAGGGTGTTCTGAGAAAAACCTCAACAAAAATGAGCATTTTAAACTGTTCACAGTGGTGAGCACAGAGCACGTGGGACAGTCTGCTTGGAAACACTCCCCAGAAAAATTCACATTTCAGCAGGGAAAACAAAGTAACACAGCCCTAACTCCTCCAAACTCGTGTGGCTCGAATGCAGCACAAAAAAAATCTCCAATCTTTAGGGTGTTTACTGAGATCCCTTCAGTGCTCACAGCTCAGTCAAGGCCCCTGGGATGTTCACACATCCAGAAATGAATCCAAGGACAGTCTCCCACCTCTAGGACCCTGACAAGCAACTTCACTGACTCACACCAGACATGCCAGCCAGGAAAAATCTGCATTATAACAGATTAAAAACCGGTCCTGTACTCAATTCACACTTCAGCTGAGCATTTCTCCAGCATTTAAGTGGAATAACGCCGAGGATCAAAGGCAGCTATGAATAAAAGGCACTAAAATTTATGCCCAAGAGTGCTAAAACTGGTGTCTGTCACAAGAAGGAAGGTCAGGCAGCAGGAGCTGCAGGGGAATGACCAATTCTTCTGACAGAAGATGACAAACAGCCATCAAATGGTAATTACTGCCCACGCCAGCTCCCACTGACCTCAAGTGACTGAGGAGCCAGGGAGGGGTGATTTATCTTCAAAAATATATATATGTGTGAAAAATATGTCTCCAAGAGGAAAATAAATCACATTTCTGGCTTCCAACAGCATTGACAGATCGTGAAGCAAACAGCCCAAATAACTATAAAGTGCATTCCACCCCTGTGATTACAAAGCAAGGCTTGAACTGCACCACAAACTCCCCTGCAAGGGAGCAGGTAACTCCTCCTCACAGGAAGTTTTTTTAATGTTCAGTGGCATCAAAAGATGTTGTGATAGAAAAATGTTTGATTGGAGCAAACAACAAGGCTTTAATTAAAGGAAAAGACAAAGTTTGGAGGAGTAAAGCATGAAACTGGTATGTTTGCATTTTGTCTCATCAACTGCATGCTGAGCTATCATTTAAAATATTTAAAAACCTGAGGTATAGCTTTCTATTCTTTAAGGTTTTTTTCTTGTTTAACTGAAGTATGTTTTGCTTAATTTAAAAAATCCAACATCCACCCAAGGGTCCCAAAGTGCCAAAAGCAAAGGACTAAGTGTGGGCACAGAAAGAGGAATTTTTTTCAGCTCTAAGAGTTGATAAAGGAAGGAACACTGAACAGGGCATTACAGTAACTGCATCAAACCCCCATTTACCATTGAGGAACACAAAACAAACACCTCCGTGAGCTGCACTCAGTCTGCACACATCAGAAAAATGAGGGGGCCAGCACTATAAGAATTAGTGGTGGAAACAAAGGAGAAAGTAAACAAAGGTAATGGCAATTTACACTGAAAAAGCTTTTTTCTAACTGTACAAAAGGTGAGATATCTTAAGATATGATAAAAATGTTACAGAGTAATATTCCCTGGTATTACTTTGCTTTAAAGGCTGTATTAATCATTCTGAACTCCTGAATGAACCCTAACTACATTTAACACATTACCAGCTTTATTTTACACTGGCTTTTAAAAAATACAACCCTAAATCCTAACTGTGCTTTTTCAATAAAAGCAGACAAATTGCAGAGGTGAAAGCAAAGTCTTTTGCAAATTCTCTGGTATTAAAAGACATCTTAAGGTTTTCCTATTTTCCATAAAATGGAAGTGGATGATTTGAGTACTCAGGCAGATTCCTTCATCCTCTGCTACTCATCCAGAGGAGTTTCTAATTTCTACACCTGAGGCTAATGGAGAAGCAAAAGAAATAAGCAGTGTTTGAGTCAGGAGTTGCACCTGAGAACTGCTGAAGACAATTATTTAATATGTGCATTAAGCAAGGGTAGATCCTCTCACGTTCACCTTGGGTTTTGTCATGCCTGGTCTCACCAAGCTCGAGTCAGAGTTCTTTCTCAATATTTTAATTATTCTGTTATCCAAACATTCCCAAAAAATTAATTTCTTGAAGAGAGGAGAAGCCTGGAGAAATTCTCAGATCTGAACAGTTACCACCAAGCTAAAGGAGAAAATGCAGCTCAAGGTTCCTCCTGCCCAGTGATGCTCTAATCTTATTGATTAAATCCACAAATGTGACTTTTATCACAGGATTAGCCCAAATCCCCCAAGTTCAAGTAGATAGAAAGGATTTATCACCACTTCCCCTCACAAAGGTGAGACAGTTCCTTTCACTCCTCCTCTCTGGGAGCAGCAAATTCCTGAACACACAATGGCTCACCAGCAAACTCCTCCATCCCTACCCAGGGCATCTGCTGAGGGCGAGAGAACCCTGAACCAGCCTCTGGAAGCCCCGAGGGTGAAATCCCTGCCATGCCAGCCTGGTTCCCTCTTCCAAAGTCAGGACACAGAGAGTGAAGGGCCACCAAGCCTTTCTAAGCACCAGCAGACACCCCAGGTTTCACAGCAGCTGGCAAAGGCAGCAACGTGTCCTGCATCACACTTGGTGTCTCATCACTCACCACCCAGTGGGAATTCATTAATAAGCTGAGGAAACTCCAGAAATCCAGAACAATCCCAAAGTTGGGGCCTGGTGCCTTCCCAAAGTGCAACCACCCTGCTGAGCCCTGCTGGCAGAGCTCAAGGAGGACAAAACAAGATGCTCACTTGTCCTTTATGCACTCATTAAAAAAATATAGAAGAAATAAAACCCGGAGAAAAGGAGGCTCAGGGAGGACCTTGTGGCTCTGCAAAACTCCTGAGAGGAGGGAGCAGCTGGGGAGGATCAGGATCTGCTCCCAGGAAAAGCAAAAAGAAGACAAGAAATGTTGCACCAGGGGAGGCTCAGGTTGGACATTAGGAGGAATTTCTCCATGCAAATGGTGATTTGACATTGGAAGGGGCTGCCCAGGGAGGTTTGGAGTCCCCATCCCTGCAGGTGACCAAGGAAGGGCTGGATGTGGCACTCAGGGCTCTGGGCTGGGCACAAGGTGGGGACTGGGCACAGCTTGGCCTTAAAGATCTTGGTGCTCTTTTCCAACCTGAACAAATCTGGGATTCTGTGAAATGAAGAGTTCTGGATGAAGCCAAGATTTCCAAGAAGCAAGTTCAGTTTCTTGTTTTCCTTCCTCCCCCCTTTCAAGGCAGACACTTTATTTTTAGGGAGCTAATGAAGTGAGCTGCTCAGCCACCATTGTACCAGCTCTCCCCCTGCTCCTGGCTGATCTGTATTCAGAGTACTTCCCCACCAAGTACTGAGGGTATAAAGCTGAAACTAGTGCTAAAATATATATATATACACATCATTATTGACTCTAACAGCATTATTAATGTGCCATAATGCACAGCTAACAAGAGGCACAATCAAGAACATCCAAACTGATTTTTAATATTAAGAAGTCCATTAAGTGAAACACCCTGGATGCAAAGAGTAATCACATCACCCCGAGCTCTCAACGCTGGCTCTTGCAGAAAAAGCAAGATGCTGATTTAGACTAACACAAAACATTATCCAGAGGCAGATGTTTTGGCATCTGTCTTGTGGTAACTCAGAATCACAAAGTGAGTGAGTTCTGATGTTCCCTCAGACCTTCTCCATTTCACTGGGGGCCACTAAGGAGCTGTAACTTGGCTCCTGCTCCAGCACCATCCTCCAGGAAGGCAAGGACAGCATCTGAGCATTAGCTGTGCTCACCCAAAAAACAATTTGTGCCTCAAGAAAGGATTTCAGTGCTCGGTATTCAGCAAAACTCAAAACCACCTCTACACGTGGTTATTAGAAAATGTGCAAAAGTTTCAACACTGCAGTGTAAAAAATGCCCCCAGGGGTCTGCAGGGCAGGAGAAGGCCAAGAGTTAAAGGCTGGGGAGAAGAGGAACTCATCCAGCTTCTGGTCAGTGCTGGCACAGCATCAAACACGCCTGGGCTGGTGCTGAGTCAGGCCACATCCTCCAGCCAAGGTCCCCAGGAGAGGAGAAGTGACCAGAACTGGCAGAGCTGCAGCTCCACACCCACCCCTGCCTGATGTGCCCCCATCCCTGCCCTTCCTGCCAACAGCACTGCACCCACCCCATCCTCAGCCAGCACTGCCAGGGACCAGCCTGCTCAGGGACAGCAGGGACAGCCCCAGGAGGAGTCCCAAATCCAAACACAGAACCCCAAAAAAATCAACAGCAGGGACAGCCCCAGGAGGAGTCCCAAATCCAAACACAGAACCCCAAAGTCAACACCAAGGACAGCCCCAGGAGGAGTCCCATATCCAGACACAGAACCCCAAAAAAATCAACAGCAGGGACAGCCCCAGGAGACATCCCAAATCCAACAACAGAACCCCAAAAATCCACCAAGAGAACACCGAAAAATCAACAGCAAGGATCAACCCCAAAAAATCCCAGGAGACATCCCAAATCCAGCCACAGAATCCCAAAAACTCAATCAACACCAGGACAGCCCCAGGAGGAGTTGCAAATCCAAACACAGAACCCCAAAGTCAACAGCAAGGACAGCCCCAGGAGGAGTCCCAAATCTAGACACAGAACCCCAAAAAATCAACCAACAGAACCCCAAAAAATCAACAGCAAGGATCAACTCCAGAAATTCCCAAGAGACATCCCAAATCCAGCCACAGAATCCCAAAAACTCAATCAACACCAGGACAGCCCCAGGAGGAGTCTCAAATCCAGCCCCAGAAGCCCAGAAGAGCTGGGGTTGGAAGGGAGCTCTGGAGATGATCCAGTCCATCCCCCTGGCAAGGCAGGCGACCGGAGCACATCCAGGTGGGTTTGGAGGGTCTCCCTTGGAGAAGGAGGCTCCATGGCCTCCCTGGCAGCTGTTCCAGGGCTCTGCCACCCTCATGGAGAGGAGCTGAAGCCAAACATCTCCTGGTTTAGTTTATGTCCAACACACACAGGCACACATCCCAAATGTCACAAGCTCACTCTTAAATCCAGCGTGTGAAGGGACTCAGAAACCCTCAAGTCCTTCCCAACACAGCACTCCAGGCAAAACCCAAAGAAATGATGTCAAAGCTCCCCCAGGCCCAACTTGGGGCTCCAGGAAGCCACAGAACTCCCTGTGAACATTGAAGCATCAGCCCCATAAATCTTCAAGCCTCTCCCTTTCCCTTGCCATGACAGGAAAATCCTATTGCAATAAGAGGGTGTCTTTACTAAGAATTACCACAGCAGTGAGCTTAATGGCACAGCTATATTTTAATAGGCATTGCAATGACTACAAAATCAAGATCAACACACTGAAACCCCTCTTGCACTGCTGTGGAAACAGGAAAAAAATGACACAACTCACTGCAACACCCAGCTGATGATGCAGAGCAAAGAGCCTAAAGCAAGGAGGAAATGAGGTGGTGGGAAGATGCTTTCATTTCCTACTGTTCTTCCTCCTCAGTATTTCTAAAAGGGAAAACAAAATCAAAATTCCTCTGTTCCTTTCTCAGGAAAGCCTCTGGAATGGGAGAAAAAGGATGAAGGAAGTTTGAGGCTTTCTACACATCAAACCTTACTTATCAATTTCTTTTTCTTTGCCATCACATTATCAGGCTGCCTCCAACAGCGAGAGTACAGACCCCAAGTCAAAGAAACCCCAAAGAACTCGTTCTGCTTTCCCCAAAAGAACATCCAGAGAGAGGAATGACCTGCTGAGAGCCCCAGCTGGACCCAGCAACGTTTTCCCCCTCTCTCCCAAAAGAGCCAGGCTAAGGCAGAAACGGGAAATCAGCGACACTTTCCCTGAATTTGCACCTCGTACCGGAATTAGGGGGAAAAAATCACCATGGGAGCAAGTCAAACAGCACTGAATGCACTCAAAGATAAGAGCAGCATTTTGCAAAAACAGGGAAAAATTGTTTTTCTCCAAAGCAGGGGCAATCACATGCTCGGGGCAGCTTCCAGCGGACTTGGCTCAGCCACTGGCCCTAACAAAGGGTCACTGTCCAGCTCCCTCTCAGCTCCAGCCCAGGGCAGCCCTCACAGAGAGCTCATATCCCTGAAATTCCAATTTTCCCACCTCAGAGACTCCCGTGAACCCACACCAATCTTTGTGTTCATTCTGGAGGAAATAAGGAAAAGTAACTGGCATGATCCCACTATTCATTAAAGAGCCAGCATCACGTTTTACTCCATAAATTCAGACTTCTGGGAAGGGGGAAAACCAGAGTAGAGGAGCATCCTAAATCTGTTTCCAGACCCTGAGCTCCACAATTTTGGCACCATAAGAACCCACCTGCACATTCACAATCATTCACCTTATCATGAGTTAATTTCATAATTCTAAAGTCTTTTCTAGCCTAATCACAGAATATTCTGACTTGCAAGGGACCTACAATGATCATCAAGTCCACCACGTTTTTATTATTATTATTTAAATTTATCAGTGATTTTTAATACATATATAGTGTAATAAATTGGTATTTTAAAGTTGGTGTAGCCAGTAATTGATCCCAGATGTACACAGGAATTCCCAGGTGAGAATTTGGTTCCCCACTGCTAAGGCACCCTTCAAGCCCACTGAAAGACATCAAAAATAACCCTTGGACTTCCTTCCCTCACTGCCCTGAGCTGCCAAATTGCCCTTGTTAATTCAGAATAATTCAATGCCATAACTCCTTCCTTCCCAAGCACAATCATCCAAGGAAAATGTATTTTAAAAACCTCCTGATGGTCACATATTAATGCCAGGAGGGTGATTAAGGTGCCACTAAGCCAGCAGTAACTCACTCACCTCTGCTATAAGAAAGGGACTATTTGGATTACTCTTTTCCCCTTTTTGCAGGTTATTTTCCCAGCATCACTCTGAGGATTCCCTGCAAAGGGGGGAGGCATTAGCAGCCAGCACATGCCCAGGGCAGAGCAGGGCCAGAGGCAGCTCCTGGCCAAGGAGCAGATCCAGGCTGTTCCTAGCACTGCAAACAACAGCTTAAGGGGACTGATTTCCCTGCCATGATGCCTCAAATCTGCTTCAATGTCTGTTTGGAAAGTTCCAACAGGCAGCAAAGCTTGTGCTAGACTGGACAGTGTAACTTTTGCCTTCAAATGTTTGCTTCCCTCGCTGAAAAAATACTGCATTCATCTAAAATCAATGGTTATTTCTCAACTCGTCAACTCATCTCCACTTGCAGCATCTCTACCTCAAAACAGAACTATTAAAAAACCAAATTAATGACAGCCAGCACACTCCACACACAATTCATGCCCAGCAAACCAGCTTGGTTTTGACATATAAATCACACATTTGGTGAAAGCATCCTCTGAGACACCAGGAGCTCTCAGCAGTGGGACCTGTGCTGGACAAGGTGGGGAGATGATTTGTGCCATTTTCCTGCAGGAATCTAACTCGGTCCTCTTGCTAAGCAGCCTTCAGTGTTCTGGAGAAAAACAATTTAAAAAAGCTTCTTGCTCCATGAATGAATGGCCCAAGAGCAAGAGGAAGCTGCTGCATGCAAAGGTAACAACACAAATTCTGTCAGCAAAAAGGGAAACAATTGTAGAACTCAAGATTTCATTAATGATCACCAACATTTTACATTTCACCCAGGCATTTCTCAAAAGTGTCACTACCCATCTCCTGAAAACCTAAGCTGGCATGCAATTATTCTAGTTCCCCTCCACAAAACTATTTTGTATTTTCCACACTTTTTATGTAAATGATACGGAAGCATCCAGACAGCCCTTTACAAATATAATACATGAACTCCTGGTCTTAAAAGTTCATATCTTGATTTAAGATCAGCACGCTGTGTTATAGATGGTATCACACCCGGGCTGTAAAAGCTTGCAGTTATGCCAATATTTTAAATATTCAAGCCCTAAAAGTATTAAAACCCCTGGTTTTCAGCCAAGAACACGTTCACCTTCGTGTGCTCTAACTGTGGAAACTGCAGCTGTTGCAGGAAGCCCAAACTGTACTTTCTGTGTTTAAGGCAAAAATCTGAACCAGTTCCATCACTCATCACAGCCCAATAAATAAACAGAGGATCCTCTGCAGCACCAGGGATTGATAAAAATCTGTTAATAAATCACTTCAAAAATACATTCAACTACAAAATCAAACCAGAGCTGAACCCACACAAAACTTCCAACAATGTCAGCAGCACCACAACTGAGTCATTCCCTCAAGTCTTGACTAAAATGTGCTTATCTGGCTTTATCCAGTCTTTATTTTTGGGGAATAAGAATTCCCTCCCCGCAGAGCTCAAAGCAAGATACTTTTGGCATTTGAAGATTCAAATGATTCTTAAAGAAGGCTTGGGATGTTTTTCTCAAAAATACTTTGCTGATCTTAAAGGTCCTTCCAACCTTAATGATTCCAAGATCACCCAGTGCAACAGTCAGCCCAGCACCATGGTGGTGGTGGCCCATGTCCCCAAGTGCCACATCCACAAGTTCCGGACACTCCCAGGGATGGGGACTGCACCAGCTGCTGGGAGCCCATTCCCAGTTTGGCTGCAGCACTGGTTTAACCAAGCCTTTGCCATAATCTCACACAAGCACCCCTCCAGCAGCATCCCAAAACTGGGGCTGAGCAGGAGAGGCACCAGACAGAATCCAAAGCCCAATTCCCACAATCAGCACTTCAGAGACAGATGAAGTCCTTATAAAACATTCCCTCACCCACGAGCACCTCCTGGAGCTCTGCAGGGCAGCAGTGCTCAGCATTAGAGCAATCCCATCTAACTGCAGATGGCCCTATTACCAGATAAACCTCTAATGTGCTTTTAAAATCCTTTTAGAGTCTTAGTTCCAGTAAAATGCTCAACAACACAACCAACAAATACAAATAAAATAAATACAAATAAAGTGTAGTGTAATAAATACCAAAAGAATATCTGGCTCTGCATCAAAAAGTTTGAGGTTGGTGTTTTGTCCCATTTGACTCACACACTGTGGAAATTACTGGCCAATAAATATCTCTGCACCACAAAAAATATCTGTTCTCATCTCCAGCCACTTCAGTATCAGCAAGGACAGCTGTTTTCTCACCAAAACAGCTCAGTGACTGAAATCTCTGGGAAAAGGATCTGTATCCACTGCTTTGTCACGTGTCACTAAACTATTTTTACAAAGGACTCAATGCCAGCTGTTTGTGAGGCAGCCCCAGTGCTCCAGGAATTCTGAGGTGCCCCTGTGCACACTTCTGCCATGGCCTGGACAAGAAGTTTGGTTCCTTTAAGCCCAAATGTCAGCGAGCAGCATCAAAAAAGGGCAGAGCAGCCCAGTGGAGGTGGCAGAGGTGGCACACAGACTGTCAGCAGCTACAGAGGTGTTGCTGACAGGGAAGGACAGAGCTGGATCCTGCCATAACAAACATAAACCTTCTGCAGATCAACTCTGATGTGAAACAGAAGCCAAAAAATACCTCCAATTAAAAAAAAAAAAATTGCCATAAACTTTTTTTTACAACCAGTTTGAGCCACTCTTCACACTGGAAACTTCAGAGATCAATCCACAAAAAGAAAAAAAAAAACCCAAAAAACAAAAAGCAAACTCAGAAGACACACCAGGCTCAGAGAGAAGGCAATATAATAGGGTTTCAAGTCTTCTCCACCTAAGATTCCTGGTAAAGAAAGCGATGGATTGATGGAAACACCAACACTACCAGCCATGGCATGAAAAATGTAACAAGCAGGACTGAGGCAGTATAATAATGGGGGAAAGGGTGAAGGAATTCCTGCAGGGATGACAAGGCAACAGGTGATGCCTGCAGAAAATTGGTGGGAATTTGAAAG
Source organism: Calcarius lapponicus (assembly GCA_039654755.1). NCBI lineage: Eukaryota > Metazoa > Chordata > Aves > Passeriformes > Fringillidae > Calcarius > Calcarius lapponicus. Next base: position 32,455,614 of record CM077469.1, on the reverse strand, counting down.
GACAAAATAAGAGAAATAAAGGGAAAAAAGAGGGTGGACACCAGGTAACAGCACCACTACCTCAGGTTAGAGGATACTAAAGGCTTGAGTGCAAGCATTATTTTCTATGTTAAAGCTACAAATGAGCACAGATTGATGCAAAAGAACAATTCTCCCACAGCACCCCAAAGCAGCAGGAAAAAGTCAATCAAACAACAGCTGCTGGACACATCCTCAAAACGGTAATTAAAGATTTCTTGTCATGCTGATGTCAGTTTCCACTCATACACTCCCACTTTGAGAGATTACCCTCCTATTTATCAACAGAAACATTCCCACAGGCCCTTATCTCCACTTTGCTGGCCCAAGTGACACATTTCAGCGTATCTCTGCACAGTGCAAGCCCTCCTTCAGAGGACAGCGCTTGCAGGGCGTTCCAAGCCACCCCCTCGGCAATCCCAGCCCTGGCAGGGCAGGATTTGCTCACTGCACTCGCATGCACAGCAGATTTTCCTGAAAGCAAGCGTCCTTTCCAACCCTTCACCATCTGCCTCAAGACTCACAAACTCCATCCTCATCAACAGCTTCCATCTGGCTCAGCACTGAGAGATTTCCTGTGGCAGGCTCTGCTACAGGAGAGCTTTTTTTTCTATTACCAGTTGCTTCCACTCCATTTCTGATCCACACGCTCTGCATGAAGCAACTCCTCAATAAAAGCACCCAGCTCCCTGCCCTGAGCCATCCCCTGCTGCCAGCATTTCCTCTTGCAGACCAGCTGGCACATGAGGGGGATGCTCAAGGCTAAAGCAGCAGCTGGGAGGCAGGAAAGGGAAGAGTGGAGCTCCCCATCATCCTGTACCTCTGCCCACTCCCAGAGGCACCAGCAGCACCAGGTCTCCCTTAATTCTGATTTTTCCTTTTTATTCCACACTTGAAAATGGGGAAATCCTCCTAACACAGCCCAGTTGAAGGGTTTTGGGTACAGTGTGGCCTCATCTGTTCCTTGTCCTCCCAGCACACTCAGGCCGTGTTCTGAGTCCTTGTTTTTCCTTTTTATTCCATGTATGCAAATAGGGAACCCCCCCCCTACACAGCCCAGCTGAAGGATTTTTGGTACAGCATGGCCTCATCTGTTCCTTGTCCTCCCAGGACATGGAAACATGGCTCAGGTTCTGAGTTCTGATTTTTCCTTTTCCCTCAATGCATGAAAATGGGGAAAAGCCCCCTAAACACAGCTGAAGGTTTTTGGGTACAGTACGGACTCATCCGTTCCCGTCCTCCTGGCACACTCAGGCCCTACTCCAAGTTCTGATTTTTCCTTTTTTTCCATGCATGAAAATAGGGAAAACTCCCCTAACACAACCCAGCTGAAGGGTTTTGGGCACCGTGGGGCCTCATCTGTTCCTCATCCTTCTGGGACACTCAGGCCCTGTTCCAAATTCTGCTTTTTCCTTTTTATTCCATGCATAAAAATGGGGAAAACCCCCCTAACACAGCCCAGCTGAAGGTCTTTGGTATGGTGTGGAGTCATCTGTTCCTTGTTCTTCTGAGACACTTGGGCCCTGTTCTGAGTCCTGGTTTTCCTTTTTTCCATGTATGAAACCAGGGAAAACCCCCCTAATACAACCCAGTTGAAGTTTTTTGGGTACAGCGTGGCCCCATCTGCTCCTTGTCCACCCAGCATGCTCGGGCCCCGTTCCGAGTTCAGATTTTTCCTTTTTATTCCGTGTACAAAAACTAGGGAAACCCTAACAGAGCCCAGCTGAAGGTTTTTGGGTACAGCGTGGCCCCATCTGTTCCTGTCCTCCCAGGACCCTGGGGCCCTGGCCCTCCACAGATGTTATTTTATGTTTTATTCCATCCAGCCCGCAGCCGGTGACGCCGGCGCTTCCGTGCTTTGTTTGGGTAAGCAGGAGGAGGAAGGCAGAGCAAACACAAACACCTCGGGCTGCACTTGCAGAAGGATCTGGGTGCCTCAAGAGGCTCTCAGGTATTTCAGATACCTGTGCTGGAACCCTGGATGCTGAGAATTTCAGACTTTCTGCGCTGACAGGCACAGACCCCCAAGAAAACACTACATTGGAACTAAAAGCATAAAAAAAAGCTTCCAAAATTAATTCAAACAATAAAATTATAAGTGTATAGTTTAAATAGAAGTGTGTATATCACATAGTAAAAAGCTTAGAATTTAAAGTTTTAAAACATAGCAATATATATAAGACTAAAATTAAAGTTTTAAAGCAGTAACTTCAAAGCTCATCCCATTCCACCCCCTGCCATGGCAGGGACACCTTCCACTGTCCCACAGTGCTCCAAGCCCATCCAACCTGGCCTTGGGCACTGCCAGGGATGGAAATACCAAATCAAACACCTTCAATCTGCCCTCTGACTACTGACACTGCCATAAAGTGTAAAGCAGTAACTTCTTCACCTTCTTGAGTTTAAGCAGCATTTTGTAATTAAACAAAAGTCCACATTACAGAACACAAGTAATTAGTTAAGGTAAATTATTTTTTAGTATCATTTCTTGATTGGATAGTTCTTCCTTTAAAAACCTTATAAAAATAGATACAAAACTATTTTGTAACTTCTTGGTAAAAAACTGTAAACCCCACAACTTATAAACAAGAAATAATAAACATCGAAATCCAAACACAAAACACCATCTCAAACACTTTCAATCCCAACCTTAACACAAACAAAATGAAAAAATCAACATTAGCTCTGCGCTCTCTCCAGTCCCAAGCGCCCACCCTGCACTGCCAAATGTTCCAAATGCTCCAGGAAGCTCTGCCAGAAGCAGCCAGGAACCCCCCAGGTCAGGCCAGGAGGCTCCTCCTCAAGGGAGAGAATTCCTGCTGCCCTCCCCAGGGCAGGGATAATGAGATGTCCCCAAAATCCCCAGACCTGCTCAGCCAGGCAGCTGCTCCAGCAGGTTTTCCGCCTCAATATTCAAGAATTTCTGCAGCACATCCATAAAAGTGGCACAGCCACTGCAAGAGCAGGGATGTACAGAGTGCCTCAAAAACCCAAGTGCCTACAAGCACAAACATCGATTATGTACAATTTTGCTGCCATTCCCATTCAGAAATCACACAGCAAATCCTGTTCCACTCACTTGTTGGTATTTTCTACTGGGGAACACAAAGACATTTTGCTACTCCAACACCCTCAAGGCAAAATCAGCCACCAAAACCCTCTGCAAACATGTTCTAAAAAGGGTTGTGCTGGAATAATATAAGCAGCACTTGAAATAAAGCAGCAGTGCTAAAAGAAAAAAAAAAAAGCCATACAAAAAACCCCAAATTCATGTATGGCAGCCAGTGGTTGCTTCAGTTCTTCACCCATCTGTTTGTTTTGTTACACAGAGGGTACATGATTACACATAATAGTTCTCAATGCAACTATTTCAGTTTAGTTACAAAGCTATATGGAGCAGAAAAATATTTCCAGAGATATTTCATCTTTCTGCTGATGAAACCGAAATGCAGCAACTGCAGCTTCTTGTATTACAAATCTTTACATCAGAAATCAGATTTAATGCACAAATTACATAAACATGAGCAAATAATTCTATAAATATATAAATGTTTGCACAACTACAGTCTGAAAAGGGAGAGAAAGTTTCAGAATTACAAGAAGTCTCTCTTTTTGAACATTTTTTTGGGTTAGACAGGGCGTGATTTCAATTCCTCCCCTCCTACAAGCTAAATGAGGAAAGTATTCCAATAGCTCATCAAGGAATTCATTAAAGCCTTACTCAGAAAATTACTATTGTCAGAACAGCCCTGGGGGCCACCACAGGCTAGAAAACAGAACTAAAAATGCTTTTAAGCTTAAAAAAAAGAAAAAATCTGACTTGTCAGTGGTCCACCACCCTGCCAAGGAATACCCATAAGTAGGAGCAGCTCCACTGAGTATTTTGAGGAAGTTTTGAACTTGCAGGAAGTCAAAGGGGAGAGGCAAAACTGACACCTTGGGTGGAATAAATACGTGAAAACTGGATTAGAGGCACTTGTTGGAGCTTCCATTCGTTACCAGGAGTCAGCCCCCAGCTATTTATCTGCAGCTGGACACATCCCCAGGTGTTTAACAAGAGGTTTTGGATTTCAGTCCTGCAGGACCACACTGAAGGATTAGACAAAGCAAAGGATCCCCCATGTGCTCCACAGCCAGCATGGGACAAACTCCAGAAACACCAATATTTAAAGGAAAAACTATCCCAATCCTTACTCCTGTAGCTCAAGCTGACAGAGGGGCTTCCTGGAGAAGGTTTATGCTGCCTCCAATTTTTTTTTTCCCTTTCCCTGAAAGTTTTGCCTTTGCAGAAAGGAAAATGCCTTTGTAACACAGAGAAACCTGTGCCAAGTGTGGCAAAGAGCCCAAAATCAGCATTGTTTGAGTGCACCTAAGTCAGGCATTTCCAACAGAACAGATCAAGGGATAATTACAAAACCCACCAAGGTGCTACTTGAAGTCAGAGAATCCCAGAATGGTTTGGGGTGAAGGGACCTTAAAGCTCATCCCATTCCACCCCCTGCCATGGCAGGGACACCTTCCACTGTCCCACAGTGCTCCAAGCCCATCCAACCTGGCCTTGGGCTCTGCCAGGGATGGAAATACCAAATCAAACACCTTCAATCAGCCCCCTGACTACTGACACTGCCATACCTGCATACCATATAAAGTATAAAAGTCACTTTTCTGCCTCCTTTTTTATTTTCTAGAATAAAGAGTAAAATCAGCAGCTGAAAATTCCTTAAACCGACTGAAAACTTATTTTGCAAAGTTAAATAAAAGCTCTGTATTATGGCCATAGACAGCTGGCTACCTACTGAAGTCAGTTTGTGCCCTATGAGAAAAAATAATTCCTGGAAAATCCCATCAGGAATCATTTCTCAGAACAATCCCAGCCTGTAATGTTGTTGCTGACCTGGATGAAAACAAACAGGAGTCCACACTCCCTTCCACTTATCTGGTAAGGTTATCCCTCTCCAATCTGCTGTTTGCAACAAGTGTTTATTGACAGAGAACAATGGTGGCTGCAGAGAAACCGGGAGGAGCTGAGCACAAGCCTGCAGTCCAGCTCGGGTCATTCCTGCAGGAAGAGGTGTGGTGCATCTTCCAGCCCCTGCCCTCTGCTGAATTCAGGAGCTGCCAGGATGGGGCAGCACAGAAATGCAACCCTCAGCAAGCAGGGAATTTGGTACTGGAAAAGAGAATTATGGAATGGTTTGGGTTGGAAGGGATCATAAATAGCATCCAGCACCATCCCCTGCCATGGCAAGGACACCTTCCACTGTCCCAGGCTGCTGCAAGCCCCAGTGGACACCTGCAGGGATCCAGAGGAATCCCATCCCAGCCCTCCCCACCCTCACAGGGAACAATTCCTTCCCAATATTCCCATCTAAACCCGTTCTCTGTCATTTTAAAGCCATCTCCCCTTGTCCTCTGACTCCATCCCTTGCAGAGAGTCTCAATCCATCCTTCGGTTCCCTCAGGCACTGTAAGTCCACTCTGAGGTCACCCCAAAGCTTCTCTTCTCCAGGCTGAACCATCCCAATTCTCTCAGCACTTCCTCCCAGCAGAGGGATGGAACAAATAACAACACCCTGATCTGGGTGTGCAGGGGATGTTAACAAATAACACCCTGATCTGGGTGTGCAGGGGTTATAACAAATAACAACACCCTGATCTGGGTGTGCAGGGGATGGAACAAATAACACCCTGATCTGGGTGTGCAAGGGATGGAACAAATAACAACACCTTGATCTGGGTGTGCAGGGGATGGAACAAATAACACCCTGATCTGGGTGTGCAGGGATGGAACAAATAACAACACCCTGATCTGAGTGTGCAGGGGATGGAACAATTAACAACACCCTGATCTGGGTGTGCAGGGATGGAACAAATAACACCCTGATCTGGGTGTGCAGGGATGGAACAAATAACAACACCCCGATCTGGGTGTGCATGGGATATAACAAATAACACCCTGATCTGAGTGTGCAGGGGGTGGAACAAATAACACCCTGATCTGAGTGTGCAGGGGATGGAACAAATAGCAACACCCTGATCTGGGTGTGCATGGGATATAACAAATAACACCCTGATCTGAGTGTGCAGGGGGTGGAACAAATAACACCCTGATCTGGGTGTGCAGGGGATGTTAACAAATAACAACACTCTGATCTGGGTGTGCATGGGATATAACAAATAACAACACCCTGATCTGGGTGTGCAGGGGATATAACAAATAACAACACCCTGATCTGGGTGTGCAGGGGATATAACAAATAACAACACCCTGATCTGGGTGTGCAGGGGATATAACAAATAACACCCTGATCTGGGTGTGCAGGGGATGTTAACAAATAACACTCTGATCTGGGTGTGCATGGGATATAACAAATAACAACACCCTGATCTGGGTGTGCAGGGATGGAACAAATAACAACACCCTGATCTGGGTGTGCAGGGGATGTTAACAAATAACAACACCCTGATCTGGGTGTGCAGGGGATGTTAACAAATAACAACACCCCGATCTGGGTGTGCAGGGGATGTTAACAAATAACAACACCCTGATCTGGGTGTGCAGGGATGGAACAAATAACACCCTGATCTGGGTGTGCAGGGGTTATAACAAATAACAACACCCTGATCTGGGTGTGCAGGGATGGAACAAATAACACCCTGATCTGGGTGTGCAGGGGATGGAACAAATAACAACACCCCGATCTGGGTGTGCAGGGGATGTTAACAAATAACACCCTGATCTGGGTGTGCAGGGGATGTGGTGGCTCTAGGAAGCTGAACCTGCACGTGCTCACTCCCATCCCCTGATCAACGCAGCAGCAAATCTTCCATGGATGTTTTACACTTCCACTTCTGCTCCACGGGGTTGGGATGTGTCACAGCACAGCCCTGCTGTCACTAACAGCAGTCACCTGTCCTGTCCTGCAGCTCCAAACCTCACAGCACAGCAGCACTAAAATCACCAAGATGCATTCCTAAGATCCATCTTTTTCATTTTCCTTCAAATGTTTCCTTCTCTGCTCTAAGGCACAAATGTGCACACGATCATCACCTTAAACAAGAGTCCCCACGTGCCACCACAGCTCCCCACAGCCTGGACTGGGACTCCAGGCTTCCACAAAAGCCTTAAACCTGTCCAAAAGCACCACAGTCCTCCCTGAAGCAGCAGAGGAGAAGCAGCAGTGCTTGGCTGTAGGATTTCCTGTGCTTTCACCACCTTTCATCTTGACAAATTCTTATCCCCTTTCAAAGGGGCATTACAAGAGCAGAACTCAGCTGCAAAACTTTTAAATCATGATCATGGTATCACTTCTTAGTCCACCAACTCTTTAAAGCCCTTCCCAAATATTAAATGTTTATATTTCTATGTACCTGCTGTGAAGGTATTTCCATAAACCCCTTTGGAAAAGCCATCCCAACCTCAGAGAGGCATTGAAACACCCTGACCATGAAGTGTGGCCAATGTCCCCATCTAAAATTAGGCTTGTTATTATTTGCCAAGTCGGGACACACAACAAAAACTCAGCAGGAACAAACAAAAATACTGGAACTCACTGAACTTGGAAAAGACCTCCAAGACCAACAAGTCCAAATCCAATCCCCATCCACACTTTGTCACCAGCCCAGAACACTGAGTGCCACATCCAGTCCTTCCTTGGACACTCCAGCGATGGGGACTCAAGCTCAGTAACTGGGAAGTTCTCCTGTTACATCTGACCATCCAAGGGCACGTGGCACTAATTTTCTGTTTCACCATTTATTTAATTAAAAAAAAAAATTAAACTACCAAAGTAGTGGTCTGATTATTCCATATGAACACAAACCTTTGAACACAAAGGCATTTGAAATACCATATTTTTTAACCACAGTAGCACCAGTTCGACCTCTCACTGCAGTTCTCTGCCCAAAGGAAAAGGGGCAAAGAACAGCAGAAATCAGGATCTGGAAGCTGCCACAGGCACTGTGCACTGTCTCAGAGGTGCTGGTCAGCCTCCCAGACTTCCCAAAGCAGCTCTTTACATCCCTTTTCCCCAGGAGGAGGAAACCCTCCAAAATTACAAATCTCCCATCACATTAAAAGCAGGGAATGGGAGGCTGAGCAGCCACACTCCACAGCCCCTTTGTGACACTGAGGGGACACAAACAGCTCTCAGGACTCTCTGGAAGCCTCTGATGTGGAGGAAGCCACACAGCCACATGGCCCCCTCCACACAGGCACACTCCTCCCCACCAGCTCAGGGCGAGGGATGAAAGGCAGGATTGAGTTGAAGGACAAGGATCTGCAGCACTGGGAGCAGGGAAAAGCTGCTCCAAGGAAGCTGATCCTGTCCCTGTTCCGCCTGGCTCCCCACATGTTCCCCTAATATCCGTATGATCCCATTAGATCCACACCCATTCCTCCTGCAGCCGAGCCCTGAACGCTCTCAGGAAGCGGAGCTGAGTCACTCTCCCAACTGCCTGCTGAGATAATAATGCCTCTGCACACAGGCTCAGGGCAGCAAATGCACTGTGCAGGCATGCAGGGAACCCAGGAGCGTATCCCCAAAGTCCCCAAATCCCACTGTGCCATGGGGAGTGCTCCTCAACACACCTGGGTCCTACCAGCTGCCACTACAGGCTCCTTGGCATCGTTGTTCCAGCTGCATCACAGCCAGCAGGGCTTCAGCTCTTGAGATATTCAGAAAACTCTGACCAGGGATATACACAGGAGGGGGAGAAGGGATATGAATGTGTTACATAGGCACATGTGTATTTTATACGTACACAATATACAGGCACATATACATTTCTGAGTTCCCAACACTGTGACACAAACATAACCACAACAGCCTCCCTGACATTTCTGCCTGGGGAAGCCAGCACAGAGAATCCCAGAATATTTGGGGTTGGAAGGCACCTCTGGAGATGATGCAGTCCATCCCAGCTGTCACCTGGAGCAGGTGACACAGGAACACGCCCAGGTGGGCTGGGATGTGTCCACACCCTCCCTGGGCAGCTGCTCCAGAGCTCTGCCACCCTCCATGGAAAGAAGCCCTTCCTCAGGCTGAGGTGGAACTTCTCCTGGCTTAGTCCACGGCCACTGCTCCTCACCTGCCACTGGAATGAGTCTGGCCCCATCCTTTTGGGGATATTTGCATGGGTTGATGAGACACCCAAAGCATTGTACATGATGTTTCACTAAGTCCCATTAGCATTCCTGTTAGGGATTTTCTCCCTGGCAGACAATACTGAGTCAACATCAGCCCCAAGACGGGTCATGGCAAATAGGAAGAAAAATATTCCAGAGTCTGAATTTTCAGGTTAACAGTGCTGTCCCCAGGTCTGTTTAGTACTACACAACTGTTGCATCAATTCTCCACAATCTCCAGCTTTCAGAAGCAGCAAAAAATAAAACATCAGAAGACTCACAAAGCCCTTTCTTAACAACATAAAGGTCCATAAAACACATAGAACCAAACAATATTTACGAGGACACCAAAAAGAAGCTATTCCTCCCAAAGCAGCCTGTAACAGAATGGCACAGGTCAGTGAGCCCAATGTTCAATTAGCTCCAATTCTGATTTATTTCCTTGTGACACTTCCTCCAATTTCAACCCTCACATCCCTGTCATGCAGCAGAGAAATCCCCGCTTGGTGAGGATCTCAGCCTCCTAGCAGGAAAAAGAAAACAAACTATCAGAGAAACATAAGTTATTATAATACCATTACAAACTTCTCTGCAGAGCAGTGGACACAGAAAATACCAACTAAGCACATTGCCTTGGGATTTCTCAAGCTGGGAGGGATTTTTTTATTCTTAAATTACATTTAAATCCAGTTTTCTTACCACACATGCACTCCCCCACACCAGAGATGCAAGTACACTTAAACCGTGTTATGAAACAATCAAGTCAATTTCACACTTTTTTCTCTCACGTCACTTTCAAATCAATTTCAATTCAATTTCAAGCCATTCCTGGAAAGCGGGCCGGGCAGTCACCCCCACCACAGCACAGACAGAGAGTTCCTGCAAAAGAGGAACTTGCTTTCGAGTGGCACTGGGCTGCAACATCAGCTTGTACTACGTGACAACTCAGTCATTCCAAAATACCCACCCCACACCACCAGGCAGATAATTTGGAAACTTAACGAGGGACTGCCATCAGTGGCACTTCTGCTTCCCTGTGCTTGTCCTGCATCCTCAGCACTGGAATTCCACACACTGGAACTGTGATTTTCTAATCATTTTAAAAAGCCAAGCTGTGGTTTCCTAGGGACACGTGCACAGAATTTAAAATTAATTCCTACAATTCACCCAGGTTTTATTCAGCCCCAGAAACTCCATTCTTCCTGCCAGCTTTATGAAGTTTAGCTGTGCGATGAAAAGTTGTTCCTCACAGTCAATCCGGCCCAAGGACTGTGGTAGGCATTGAACTTTACGTTTCCAATTTGAATAGTCAGATTTATTATTTCCTTCCTCCAGACAAACGCTCATTCACACCAATAAAGTTTCCTGCGCCGCACCCCCGAAATAAAACCTTTTGCTGCAAAAGGTTTTAGTTTTTTACACTCAAGCGGGGCCCTCCCGGCCCAAACCTCCCAGGGGTTTGGTCGGTTTAGTCCCAGCGGGGATGTGCGAGCCACCAGCTGGGAACAATCCCCCTCTGTTCGAGAGGGACGGAAGGAGCGCGGTAGGAAATGGATCCCAGAAAGCCCTGATCTGTATGAGCATCACACTCCGGCAGAACCCGCAGGGACAGCACTCGGGGCACGGGCTGGGCTCCCAAAGCAGCCAGCCTGGGAGCGCATCCCGCCGCCCGCACGGGGAGAAAGAGCCCGACCTGAAAACAACTCGGAGCTTCTCCGCTCCGCGCAGCGCTCGGGGAGCGACGGGAGAAAGGCAACTTCTCCCAGCGGGGCACGGCGCTCCCAGAGAGCTCCTCAACTTCCCGGGAGCCGGGAGGAGCCGGGCGGAGGAGGCAGGAACCGGAGGGGACTCGGGGGGAACACCGCGCTCCATCCCGGCCGGAGCGGAGCGGGGAGCCGGGCAGGGACGGGGAGGCCGCGGCCGGGGGGTGCCCCTGAGCGCAACAGGCGGGAGCGGGGCGGGCGCGTCCTCACCTACGCCGTACTTCTCCTCCCTTTTGGTGGGCACCCAGCGGGTCATGGCGCCGGGAGCCGCCGGGATGCCAGAGCCCCGCTCCCTACGCCGCCATTTTCCGACCGCGGGACGGGAAAAGTTTCTCCCGACGGCGGAGTCATGTGGTGCGGGCGGAGCCAGCCCGGCCCGGCCCGCCGCCCCTCAGCGTCCCCTCCGCGCCGGGCCGCCAGCGGCCGAGCGGCTCCGCACAAAGGGAGCGCCCTCCTGCCCCCAGTTTTACCCGTGGTGCCTCTCCGCCTGTTCCCGCTTGTGTCCCAGGTGCACCCGGTTAAGTCCCAGGTGCAGCCTGTTGTGTCCCAGGTGCAGCCTGTTGTGTCCCGGGTACCTCCCCACCTATTCCCGGCTGTGTCCCAGGTGCGCCCTGTTGTGTCCCGGGTGCACCCACTTAAGTCCCAAGTGGGCCTGGTTGTGTTCCAGGTGACTCCCCGCCTATTCCCGCTTAAGTCCCAGGTGCGCCCGGTTAAGTCCCGGGTACCTCCCCACCTATTCCCAGTTGTGTGCCAGGCGCTCCCGATTAAGTCCCAGGTGCGCTCGGTTAAGTCCCAGGTGCCTCCCCGCCTATTCCCGGCTGTGTCCCAGGTGTGCCCGGTTGTGTCCCAGGTGCGCCCGGTTGTGTCCCGGGTACCTCCCCGCCTATTCCCTGGTTGTGTCCCAGGTGTGCCCAGTTATGTCCTGGGTACCTCCCCGCCTATTCCCTGGTTATGTCCCAGGTGTGCCCGGTTATATCCCCGCCTATTCCCTGGTTATGTCCCAGGTGTGCCCGGTTATATCCCCGCCTATTCCCCGGTTATGTCCCAGGTGTGCTCGGTTATGTCCCCGCCTATTCCTCGGTTATGTCCCAGGTGTGCCCAGTTATATCCCCGCCTATTCCCTGGTTGTGTCCCAGGTGTGCCCGGTTATATCCCCGCCTATTCCCCGGTTATATCCCAGGTGTGCTCGGTTATGTCCCGGGTACCTCCCCACCTATTCTCGGTTATGTCCCAGGTGTGCCCGGTTATATCCCCGCCTATTCCCCGGTTGTGTCCCGGGTGTGCCCGGTTATGTCCCGGGTACCTCCCCGCCTATTCCCCGGTTTTGTCCCAGGTGTGCCCGGTTATATCCCCGCCTATTCTCGGTTATATCCCAGGTGTGCTCGGTTATGTCCCCGGGCAGGCATGGATGGGATATTGGGAAGGGATTTTTGGCTGTCAGGCCCTGGCACAGGGAACCCAGAGAAGCTGCCCCCTTATCCCTGGCAGTGTCCAAGGCCGGGTTGAGCGGGGCTAAAAGATTATAAACCTTCTGATTTCTAGACCCAAGCCCAAAATCTTGTTGAAATCTAGCATCTCCTGGCTAATTAAGTGTGAAATAAATGATTACAAAAGAAAGAGCAAGGTAAGTGAACTCTCTATTCCCAATCCCTGTAGCCTTGGAGACATCCAGGACTGTGCTTTAAAAAAAAAATAATAATTTAAAGCCTTTAGGAAATAGAAAATAAAGTGTGTAAAAGTCAAGAAACAGCAGAGGGCTAACGCTTAAAAGGAATAAAGAGAAGTGAAATGACTGACTGGCTTGTCATTTGGTAGGATTAGTCCTCTGCCAAAGGGGAAGCCCTTTAGCACAAATTTAAGGATTAAGATAGATCCAGGGCTGAATCTTTTTTTCTCCTAATTTTCTTGTGTTGTGTGGATGGCAAAGGACCAGTTTCTGCAACAGCATTTTGCTGTCAGGTTTTGAGATCAAGTACTCAGACCCCTGAACGAGTCTGCTCCCCTTTGCATGTCCTTTTCCCACCCTTGGGATTGGTTTCCCAGCACATCAGCAGCGTGTTCAAACTCATCCAGGTTTTATTGGAGCTGTCCTGCAGAGTCCCAGGGGGCTGTGGTGAGCCAGCTGCTGCACCTTTGTTCCGTCTGCCCAGCAGTGAGGACATCAAAAGGTTTTCAAAGCCATGGCTTGTCCTCATTATCTTGCACTAATGGATCAATGATTTAGAGCCTTCCCAAAGACAACTTACAAGGGAGCTCTTTGATTTCACACCTTTATTTCCATAAGGGAAATCAAAGTGAATTGAGTGAAATACTGGATGTGTTCCCTCTGTGCCTGTACTCACCTTTGCTTTTCCACAGCAGGGAAAGTGAAAAGCAATAATATTTATTTCCAGCTATGAATATTACACCCTTTTATACAGCTGGTGAGTTATTTTTTGTGGTGCTCCTAAATATATGCAGCAAAACTGCCAGAGCTGCTCAGGCCTCAGGTGCCTTAGGGATTTTCGAGGCTATTACTGGAACAATCTGTAAATCTGGAAGCTGATTGACTTTTCATTTACATCACTGATAACCAGGAATCACTTCTGTGGAACTGTGGTGGCTTTGCAGGGCCAGGATGTGAGAGGGGACACAAAGCAGGATGCTGATTAATTTAAACCTGTAGTTAGTTAATAAATGAGTTATTGCTGCAGTCTGTCCTTTCTGGGCCTCAGGGTTCAAAGCTGAAGTGTGTTTCTGTTCTGAGGGAGGCCAAGGGAGCACTCCTGTTTCCCTTCATGAGAAATGTGCTGCTGCCAAGCTTTCTTCAGGTGTTAACCAAGAGTTAAATTAAATTCCCCCCAAATTTGGCACTCCTTAGTCCCAGCTTACCTCTATATCTGCACTAAATGGGAGTTATATGGACACCAAAGATCAAGTACAAGCCTGAGGCAGGAAGCAGCAGGTTCAGTAAAATGAAAGTTAAAGAATTACTTATAACTTCTACATATTAAATCCATTCAGTAGCACAATTTATGTTGATGTCAGTGAAAAAGAGGTTTGTTCTGTTGTCTGATCATGCTCTGTAACAAATATAACCCAACTGATCCAGTGACCACCATAAAGCCTCACTGCTACTGATGAGGGTCTATATTCACTTTACTGCTTCCCACGTTCTCATTTTAATGAAAATGTGTTACAAGTAGAGCTAATGCTATTAAAATTTTGATAGCCAGTAAAAAATGCTTCTGATTCACAATGCATAAATATCCCAGTGCTGGGGTTTTAGAGCTAGGAAAAAAATGGTAATTTTTGGACTGTGATATGGAGAAAATAAAGGATTTTTATTTTTTCTGCAGCAAACGTAATATAAACTGTCCTGAAAAAAGCATTTTTCATTAAACTGTAAAATGTTCAAGCTGACATATTTTACATGCTTAGACATAATATATTTCTTTGCACTGTGCATGTGGGTTTTTCATTTATTAAGAGGAAACTGAAAAATGCTTCTTTCCATAAAACCTGAAAGTTTTATCACATCCTTATGTCAGCTCTTGGGGTTCTCATCTGATTTTTTTAATGCATCACACAGAATTGGAGACACTTCTCTTGGAGCAAAGGAACATTCCTTTTCATTCCTTAGTTCCAAGAAATCCAAATGCAGCATTTGGCCATGAATGGTGTTTGAAATTCTTGTCACAGCATCTTTTCTAAAGGATGAATGGAAACAGAGCCGCTGCCCTGCTTGAGACAGATTTGCAATAAAAGCAGAGATATTCCATCAATGTACAGATATGATCAAGATTTGTTTCATGGTTATTGCAGATGACTACACCAGGGGAATGTTTGTTCCATCTCATTTAAATATCACAGGTTTTTGTAGCTGTTTCTTTTCATTGACAGGCCTTGTAGGTAAATTCAGCATTTTCAGACAAAACACGTAAGTAGTTGTTGTACACCCACAGTGCAAATTCTTCTTGGAAATGTTCCTCCCAGGAGGAGATGGGTGGACTTATAAAAAAAAATAATGTAATCACTTTTTGGCTTTTCTGTTTGCACTAAAGATATTCTGTTGGAAACGTTATGGCTTCCACTCCAGCTGCTGATCATCTATTTTTGCTGTCATTTCCATGAGGGGTCAATGACCTCTGTGGCTGTGACTGGCTGCATGTTCCATGTTTGGGTGTACACAAAATAAGAGCTTTTTACACCTGGTGGGAAGAGGCTTTTAATAAATGCTCTGGTTTACAATGTATTGCAATGAATCAGAACGGAAATAAAATTAAATTTATGAGTTTGTGTTACAAAAATGACTTCAGCCTTGGCTTTGCAGAGAGCTGTTAAATGTCTGATTAGCTTGGGCGTCTCTTGCAGGTGGAAGTGAACCACTTTCAGGGAGAATTAAGAAGCCAAATCTGCATTTCCTTTGACATCCCTGCTGCTCTCTGTCAGCCGAGGTGTGGCATTCACAAACCTGGACAAAGTTTGACAAAGCTGGAGGGAAGTTCTGTGTTTTTTGCTCAGTAATCTTTCCTCTTCCTCTCACTTTCATAGAAGCATTTTGATTATCTCTGGGTGTGTGTTCAGCTTTCATTCCAGCAGGATGACATTTGGGATGCCCAACGTGCTGCATGCAGGGCTGCATTTGCCAGCAGAAGGGTTCAAGGGCAACATTTGAATTTATTTAGCTCCTGGGATGTACACTGCAGTCATTGCACTGCTTTAGGGTCTTTGGGAAGGGTTAAAGAGAGCATCTCTCCTTCCATCCTGCTGCCTCCATCAGCAGTTTCTGCCTCCCAGCTTTTGAATTTTTATATTCAGAGATTATGGGCTATTAGGGATTTAGAGGGTGATTAATTATGTCTTTCAGAGAGAAGTCCAGAAAGGAGCTGAAGATACTAATTTATTAAGTAATATTATTTTATTAAACTGTTTATGTTTTAGCCTAAAAAATGGAGCTTGGCTGTACATAATGAAAGGGATTATTTCCTAATTTATGTTCCTTCAGACTGAGCTGCTCTAAGTGATAGAAAACAAGGAATCTTCATAGGGGTTGGATGTTTAGATACGAATGTGGGAACATCTCCCAGGTACTCTTTACAAATGCCCAGGTGTTCCCAAAGTGATGTGGTTTTGGAAGGATGGGATTATTCTGGATACAGCTTTGTTTATACCCTGGTGTTTCATCCTGTGCTCTCTAATAAAAAGTGCTTTACAATGCCACAATAAATGGAAGCAGCTTCATGTCTACAAAAGGGGGAAATCTGATTTCTGACCATGCCAGAGTGTGAGGTTTTGCATTCTTCAGGGAGATTTATGGCGGGTCAGTGCTATCACTGTGTGCTCTGAATAAACACCATTAACATCGAGAGCAGATCTTTTGTCAAAACCATCTCAGGCATCACCATCAGGACATTTTATGTGATGTCTTGGGCACTGGCTCATGAGCTCTTTCCCTACAGGGTTTTTTTACCCCTCACCCTTCCAGGGATGTTCATTCCTGCAGGACTGAGGCAGCTGAAATCCTCTTGGCAACTGCAGGTTTCTCCAACTCTCTGCAGCCAGAAATTTCACCAAATCTAAATAAACTTTTTTATTCCCAGCTAAAGTACTTAGTAACAGGAGGAAGATACCCTCACTCACATGAGTGTTGTTAACTCCAAAAGCACACAAAAGTTAATTTTTTAGCAGTTCCTTGCACAAACTGGGCTTTAATTCTTGTAAATAGCAACAGTCAGGAATATCTTTGCTAATTTTACAGTCAGGCCCAAAGCAGTTCAGGGAAAGGGTTGTACAAATTAACCTAAAATACAAGTCAGAGTTCACTGTTGTGGCAACCTGCTCCTCTTTGCAACACCTGTGAATAACCAGCAGTACAAGGGTTTCTGTGGTGGTGGGGTTTTCCTGCTGGTGTTTACTGGTACATTTTTCATATATTTGATATCTGCACTCAAAATGAGATTATGAACTCAATTTACAAAACTCTCAGACAAATTCAAATATAACTGACGAAGCAAAAAGCTGGATGTAACAAGTCAGGGATGAATCATTCCCAGAGAGGCAGTAAAGTTTAACTATATCAAATCCAACTGATCTGTGATCTTAAATCTGTGTTCAAGCTCACAGTGAAAATAAAGAGCATTTTCCAAACATGTTTTCTGGGACTGTATTCTGGTAAAGCTGTTACTTATTAGAAGCCAAATAATGATGGCACAGAAGAGTGCAGGCTGGAGTTGCAAACATCCATTATTCCTGGTAATAAGGCCCAGCACTCATGTTGCACTTAACATTTTGAAAGCACTGAACAAATATTAACTCTCTCTTGTGATCCAGGGAGGTTTCAGCATCTCCATTTGCAAGGGGGAGGCAGCTGAGCTAAGGCCAGCTTTTTAAAGTGTGACAGGCATTCAGAAATTGAGAAACTCAGAATGCCAGGCCACTTCTGTCACCTGCTGATGATGGGATTTTCCTGAGGCCAAAAGTGACACGTTAGCTGGGGCAGGGTCAGATTGGATGATTTCCTGGGCCTGCAGACAATGTTCCCTCTCATCCTTTGATGAACGATACGAGATGACAATGAGAAATGACAGAGAGAGGGAACATGATGTACTAGCACCTGTTGGAAGGTTTGAAAAACTGGTTTACTGGAATATGGAGTGTTTGAAGCAACGAGGAAAAATGAGATTGTGGGAACAAAGAACTGGGCAGGATTCACAGAAATGGCCTCCATGTATAAAATGTTAATTTCTGAATGAAAAAAAAAAAAAACACCCTATCAACTGTCTACCCAAATTTTATTCTTGGAAGACCAGTTTAGGATGGGGCACCTCCACCTGGGGAGGGTGCCCAGGAGGCTGTGTGTAGTGCTGGAAGCTGACATGGCTTTTGACAAGGGATTGATCCAAGCAGTCAGCAAACCCTGCTCAGGAATTGTGCAGCACTGGCAGGGTCTGGGGGCAAGTGGTACCATTATCTCTCGCTGGCTGCTCTCCAAATCTGGGTTTCTAAATGGATTTCTCACTGAAGACTCTGGTAGGCTTTCCTACCAGCAGGATTGGTTTCCTAAAGAGTATTTGAAAAGACTTTATCACTGTGCTTAGGACAAATCCTTTCCTCTCCTTTGCCCTCCCCTGAATGGAGACTTCAGGGGAGATGATGGGGTGGCAACTCCACACCTTCTGCTGGGCTGCCATGGTAGGCCCAGCTCCTTCTGGAAAATCCCAAATAATTCTGTTTAACCTTGCAGCTCACAAACGGCTGAAGCAGCTCAGACTGGCTTCTCCAAAATGAGGTTTGATCTTTCCCTGGAGAAAAAGAGCAAGTCAGAAACTCAGCCACTTGTTTGATCTTCTGTAAATCCTTCCCTGCGAGGGTGGGATGCCCTGGCACAGGATGCCCAGAGAAGCTGTGGTTGCCCCTGGATCCCTGGAAGTGTCCAAGGCCAGGCTGGACACTGGGGCTGGGAGCAGCCTGGGACAGTGGATTCTTTGCTTCTTTTTTCCTGCCAAGGTCAGGATTAAATGTGAGATGCTATTTCTCATTGGGACTCAAGTGTTTATTAATCATCCATGTTACAGTCTCACAAACCATGAGTTCTGCAGCACTTCACTCCAACAAAATAAAAATGGAGCCCCATCTCTCTCTCTACAAGGCCTTTTAAGGACAAACTGTCCAATTAAGAAATGACACCTCAATTATTTTTACCTTGAACCCAATAACCAACAACCCATGCCCCGCATTGTGGACTTTTTTATCCAATTACACAAAACCACCCAAACCCATGGAGAAGAAGGGTCAAGAAGAGAAGGAGAAGGAGAAGGACCAGCCTCCACCCTAAAACCTCCATCTTGCTTTATATCTATTACTGTATTCTTAACCCTTAAACTCTGAGTTTTCCAGCCTGTGATACCACACACTTCTACTCAAACTCCACACCCACAATCCCTGTTCTGCCATTCCATTTTGGAAGCTTCTTCATGGCCTCAGGCCAATGCAGTGTTCTCCTGGGGGTCAGTGCCTGGCAGCACAGAAAGTCTGAAATTCTCAGCGCCCAGGGCTCCAACAGAAGGTGTCCCTGCCCATGGTAGCAAGGGGAACTGGATGAGCTTTAAGATCCAGGATTCCTGGAAAGTGCAGAGGGTTTTTGCTGTGCTCTGCACGAGGCTCAGCTCTCCACGTGGAGCACGGAGCTGTTTGGAGTTGGCTGCCAGTGAAACAGCGCCTCGTTCCTCCTTGGCAAAAAGACAGGAGCTGATCTAATGCTCAGTGCCTTCCTTTTGTCTGGCTTAGGAAAACATCTCAAAGTTCTCTCCTGTCATGTTGGAAAAATGTCACATTTTTATTTGCAGCAGGCTCCTGCACTGAGATGAGTCAAACACAATAAAGCTGATATCTGTATTCCTGAGCTTGCTCTGGCTCTGCCCAAACTTCAGCTTACAAACTATTTATGTGGAGTTGTTTGGAAATGGAAAGTTGTGAGTGCTGTTCCTGATTCTGTAATCAAAAGTTGTTTGTGTCAGCCACAGGAACTACTCACCAATGTGTGTTGACAGGGGTTGAAATGGAAATACAGAATCCCTTGTCTGAAAATGAGAAAATCTTCCTCCTCATCAGAAGCCTCCACCTGAAAAACATTGATTTACTTGTTTGACAGAGAGAGAAACACTGATAAAACAAACCGTGTTCCAGGCCATTTTCAATGTTCATCATCTATCTGTCTGTGAAAATGTACTTTTATCTCTAAAATACACATATTTCTGCAATAAAAGTAATAATATTCTGGACGGGAATCCAGTTTTATCTTTAAGCAGCATTTGCCAGGGATTGTTAAATCATATAATGGAAGCTTTGTCTAGACACATTTCTCAGTGGCCAACTATTTTTTTTTTACTTTGATTGTTTTTAATGTATTTCTCGGAAGAAAAGGTCCTAATAAATTTGTTTACAACCTTTTCTGGAAACTATGTCAGTTTTATAATGTTCAACTCTGGTAATAATTTTTCTAACCCAAGACCCCTATTCTTGGAGTCTGAGTCTTCTCCCAGAGAGCCCTCAGCTGAAAGTTCCCTCAGATTGTTATTAAAAAAGTTATTAGGTTGTTTTTTTTTTTTTTTTTTTGCAAGTGAAACATTATCAAGTGTATTACTTGGAAAGGGGCAAAGCTTTCTTTCAGTGACTGCAGGATGTTTCCATGTGATGATTTTTACGAAGAGTTATTAACATAAATTGCCTGGGTGTATTTCACAGTGGAAAATCCAAATTATGACCATTATCAAACCCAGGACAGCCTCAGCACCCAGGCAGGGACCAGGATATGGCTTTAAAGCAGTGGCTGTTGGAACAAAGGGCAAGATATTTTTGTGCAGCATTTTTAAAGCTGCTGCCTTTGTCCTGTTGGCCCTGGCCTTGGTCCAAGCTCCCTGAAATCAATGGAAAGGCTCACATGGATTTTGGGGGGATTTAGCTCTGGCCCAGCTCTTCAGTGAACAGGTTTCAGGTTTTGGACCTCTCAGTCACAAGCATTCAAGCAAGTCTGACAAATGTTACTGCTTTCCACAGGGCTGCAGGTGCTCTTCCCGAGGCTCACAATGTCACGTTTGCCTTTGTGTCTCAATGCTCTTTATTAATGAAGTATTATTTTCTTCCACTTGCCAGGTGTGCACCTCAATCACCTCAAAGCCATTACAAAAGAACTCCAGGATGGTTCTAAAAAGCTGAAGTAGCTGCATGAAGCTGGATTTTCACCAAAGGCCATGAGTTCACATAGGACACCTTTCCTTGGTTTGGGTTGTTGGGGGGTTTTAAGTTAATTTTTGAATCTTCCCCTTCAGCATTATCCTGTTTTAAATTTAATTCTGTGCAAATCCAGTCTGTTGTCTGAGAACTTCTGCATCAGTCGGAGAAGGAGAAATGAACCTCATTAATTGGGTGAATAAAGCAGAAGGATTCCTGCCAGGATTTGGAGCTCCCTGCCTCCCACAGCTTTGGGGGACGTTGGGAGCTGTCCCTGCCCTGCACACAGCAGGGACAGGGGACACGAGGCGCTCCTTGGAGGACTCAGAGGGAAAACGTCCCTTTGCAAGGCTCCAGTCATCCCAGTATTCCCTGCTGGCGCTTGCTGGCGAGGGCAGCAGCTCCAGGAGGGCTCTTGGGTTGCTCTCACCCTCTGGGTCCATCTGCTGGGACATTTCCAAGGACACTCCGTGCATGACATCACCTCTGCTTACAGGAGGGACTGTGGTTTCCATGGCCACACTCCCATCCCCTCCATCTCCCTGCCTGTGCTGCCACCTTAAACACAAAGGATTCACTTTCCAATTTAGAGAGGTCTGAGCTTGGGCATCTCAAAGCTGTCACACTTTGATTGTTCTTTCAGTGCTTTAAAAACTCAACTTTTAGCTCAACTGCAGAGCGAGAAATATTTCTTCCTTGAACTCTCTGCATTTATACAGCCCTCTGTCTTTAGATTAGACAAGCAGATACAAGAATTGTCTTGTAAAATTGTAGTTTCCCTTTAATAAGCCACTCTGACAGGCAATTATTCATGCAGTCTGCTCGGTGCTAAATGTTTTTTCATGCTGTGCACCCCTGTCTCTTGATTGCAGGAATGCACTCCTGTGAATTATAATTATGAGTAAATATGAACTGGTGTGCAGGAAATGATTTACTAGGCCTTCCATTGCTACATGCTATTCATTCTCCTCTTCTAACAAATAACATGTATTTTTTTCATTCTGTAGGTTTTTAAGTATTTACTGCAAGTTATTTTGACAGAAGCTGGTGAAACTCTGCATAAAGAATCTCTTTTGGTGACAAATTGTTTGCTAATGTTTAAATGGCAAGAAGGTGTTAAAGATTGGTGCTGGAATATTAAATATTATACAGACATAACCATGTGGATCCAATTCACCTTGATAATTATCCCATTTTCAGATTCTTTCAGACAAACCACAGCCTTGTCATACTTAATAAACGAGATATTCCCTCATGATTAAAAAAGAAGAAGTCTGATCTCACTCTTTGTAGATCTTTGTATATTTGGGGATTAGAGGGTAAAAATCTAAACTCTATAAGAACTCTGTAATAATAACCATTTTGCTCTTTGGCTTCAAATGTGAGCTGTGTGATAGAAATTCAACAGGAAAGCCCAAAAATAGACAGAACATCGTGAGCCTTTCAGGATCTGAAGTTTTCTTCCTCTCCAGGCAAATCCTGTTGACTGGGATATCGTGAATCCTCAGAGAAAACAGTGGAGGTTCTGCAAGGTTCAGAGTTGTATTTAATTTTAGAAATAGTATCACTTACGTGGGTATGTAAAGAACAAATCGTGTCAAGCAAAGATGAGTCTTTTTTAATTAAATCCTAAATTAGTGGGAGAAGGCGAGGCAGTGCGTGAAAGCATCTAGAATTTACCAAAGCATTCAACACGGCGTGTCTCAAAATTGTGTTTGACAAATGAATCCAAGTGGATTATGCAGAAATGCAATTATGAGCCCGGGTAATTGGCTAAAGAATGTACTGAGGAGTGATGATCAACAGGGGAGTGCAGTGCTGGGCCCAGGCAGGACATTACTGGGATTTTACCACACCCCAGGGAAGGAGGTTTGTGGTGATAATAGTTTAACTTGCTTGTGGGGTTGTGCACCTGGCAGAGCTGAGGATTCAGGGAGTTGGGGAGATGTTCTTTCCTTTGTTCCCGTCGAGCTGAAGGTGTGGTGGGGAGCAGAAATGCACAGGGTGCCTCTGATCACAAATGCAGCTGCAGCTTTCCTGAGTCAGAAATATTTCTCTGCCTCTCAGAGAAACATCTGCAGACAGATTTCAGCAGCCAGCATCACCTCCTGTGCAAGGCTGTCAGCTCTGGGGGCTGTTCCTGTCATAGACGTCTTTTATGGAAAATCCTTTCCTTAGGGTTTTTCCTCCTGAGAAGCTGAGAGGCCTCAGGAACAAAATGCAAACAATGGTTATCTGCTGCTGTGGGATGCAACAGGTGCATCTGGGATTGGTCTCATGTGGATGTTTCTAATTAATGGCCAATCACAGTCAGCTGGCTCGGACTCTCTGGTCAGTCACAAGCCTTTGTTATTCATTCTTTCTTTTTCTATTCTTAGCCAGCCTTCTGATGAAATCCTTTCTTCTATTCTTGTAGTATAGTCTCAATATAATATATATCATAAAATAATAAATCAGCCTTCTGAAACATGGAGTCAGATCCTCATCTCTTCTCTCAGCCTGAGACCCCTGTGAACACCATCACAGTTCCCCCACAGCTCACCTGTGAAAACACAAATTAAACCATTCCCTTTCCCATTTGTGGCAGGGCAGCAGTAACCCACAGATCATGAGGTTTTCTGACCAGGGATATCCCTGGTGAGTGGATGCTGGAAATTACAGAATCATTTAGGTTGGAAAAGACCTCTGAGGTCATGGAGTCCAACCATTAACCCAGCCCTGCCAAGGCCACCACTGACCCATGGCTGTAATCATGAAAAAAAGGAAATTTCCTTGCTGAAAGAACAAATAAACTGAAGTCCCTGTGGAGCTGAGCAGTTCCCTGTGAGGCACAAATCCGAGTAAAACACGAGCTTGGATCACACATCAAGGAAGCAGCAGGCTGGGGTGAGAGGAATAATTGGCCCATTTCCCAAATTCACCTTCTGTGTTTAGTTATGGCCCTGAAAAGGGAGGGCAAATTGCTGCAATTTGGGGTTGTGTCCCTGCTTTCCCTTTATCCTGCTTTGCTTCCCACAGGTGCAGAGGTGCTGGGTTTGGCTCTGAGAATGCAGAGTGTTTAGATGAGCAAGGTGGGATGTGAAAAACCCCAAGTCAGCTCTCTGGAATATATAAATAGATGGAATTGAAGCAGGAGCTCTTTCTTGTTGTTCAGGCATCACAGCACAGAAAGCTGGGAATGTTTATCCAAGAGCTCCAGCATTTATAATGGGGAAAAATAAATGCTGCAGCCAGTATGGGATGGGGTGTGGACTCTAAACCCTACATTCTGCCTCAAGGGCTACATTGGGTCCTTCAGGGGAGTTTTATCAGGGAATTCCTTCAGGGGGGTTTATGAGGGAATTCCTTCAGGGGGGTTTATGAGGGAATTCCTTCAGGGGGATTTGTCAACCTTTGTGGGAGCACCTCTGACAGGAGAGGAAGGGCCAGGAGTGTTCTCCCAATTTCTGTCAGGACAGTTTGGCCACGATGTCCTCACCCACCTAAAATAGCTCCCATGGTGAATATTTATTCTGTGTTTTCACCCAGCCTCCCTCAGCAATCAGGGAAGGGAGGATAATACAGCTCATTTTTAAACATGTACAGAATAGGTCACATAGGTAGAATGAGAAAACCTCTCTTTTTCTGCCAAATAAAACCTGGGCAGCTGTGCCAAAGCGTGGGCAGTTCTTCAAACCTGACAGGTTTGTTACCCACCTCAGCCCTGGTTTATTTACAAGTGGTTTATAACCACTGGCACATCCTGGGTTGGGTTTTCCCTACATTTTTTTGTCCTGCCTGCACACCCATTGTGCCATTCTCCCCTTCTGTAGGGCAGGGAGGGACACTGGAGGCCTTCAAGCAGACTTGACTCCACTGATCTAACTTCAGAAATCAGCAGAAACTATTTTTATTTAAAAAACCCCACGTTTTTTTCCTCATGGGTAAATCTTTCCCAGACTTTTGCTGAGGAAGTTTGAGCAGATGATCCTTGAGGTCCCCTCCAACCTGGTATTTTCTTCCACCAGTATTAAACTGGTAAAATGAAGCCTTCTAGCTGAGAATGCTTTCTGTATATGAAAAGAGAGCATTTAACCAGAATATTTCGATCATTCCTATGAATATATTTCACTCCAGGCTGATGGAAAAGCTTTAGGATGGTGAAGCTGATGCCCAGGAGTGTAAAGCAGCTCCACCTGCCCACAGCTGAGGCTCCCTGGGCTGGGAAGCTGCAGGGAGAGGCCTGAACTGACTCACACAGGTGGCTGTTCCCTGAGATTTAAATGATTTCCCTGCCTCACTATTCCATACTCAGGAGCTTTAATGTTCCTGTATTCTTCATTTTTATTTCTAGATCAAGCAGCCGCCAGCACTGAGCCCTGCATTGTCACAGTTGTGAGTAATGAGCCTGAAAAGTGGACACTCGGCTAATTTGCTAAAAATAAGGTTTTACATCTCTATAAAAGCTCCCTCTCATCCCTTTGGGTGGTGAAATCAGCCCTGAGATGTTCTCTTGCATCAGTGTCCAGGCTGGAGAAGGCTCTGTTTCCACAGACCTCCCAAAATTCACCCTTTAATCCCATTTCACGTGTGGTGGTCTCACAGGGAGAACAGAAAACCTGAATGGCGGAGTCGTAGTCCTAAAATAAAGAAAGTAAAAGGGCTTAACACCGGGATTGTGAAAGCACTTTCCAAGCAGTCCTTATTGAAATTAGGGTTTGATCTGGTAAAAATAAAGCATACATTTACAAGCATCTCTTTCAATGGACTGAAAATACTGCAAAATAAAAAGGTCTGTAGTTTATCCTGTGGGTTACTGTTTGCTTTGATGAGGATTTTGTCAATGACAGAACAAATATTGTAAGAATTTCCTGACTTGGTTTTTTTCCCCTCTCTGCTTGGGAAAATAACAAAATAAAGAAATAATTCTTTATTTTTTTCCCCCTGCCTGTTCTTTCTGATATCACTTTTCAAGCTATTTCTCTTCAGTCTTGGTGATAAATGGGGCTTTGCAGGGAGCAGTCATAAAGCTCTCACAGTTTGTTTGTTGCACGTTGCTTATGTGGATTTTAAAAGAACATTTTATTGTAATAAACAGCCATGAAAAATTACATATCCTGATCAGTTGTACTAACAAGTATTTGTGAAATAAATCAGAGAATTCAGCTTTGTGGAGTACTTTCAGAGGAGTCTGTTTGCCCTGCTGTCGTGCAGAGATTTTATTTCCTTTTCATTTTAGTTTTCTTTAATTCAGCTTTGGTTTTCCAGGCTTATTTTCTCATAAAATTTGAAACAATCATCCATCCCTCTCTCCTTCCAATGGCACTAAAAATGGGATTTCTAGATCTGTATTGCTCCACAATTCCAGGGGATTTCCTTTCCTGCCCTGTGAGGAAAACATTCCTCCCAAACAACTTGGCCCTCAAGTCCAGCTCTTTGGAGAAGCCAAACAAGACATGTCCTATCAACACATTCTTTGTAGTGAAATTAATCTCCATTTTCCAATTAGGCTTCTCTTTTTTTTATCAGTTCCCACACTTAATAATATCTACAATTACGAATAGAAATTGTAGTTAATAGTGTCTATTAACGACTGGCTTTATAAGAATTTATCTCCCATTTAAATATCTGTGGTCATAGTAACAGAAGTAATTGAGGACTAAATGAGTTTGCAGCCTTGAGCATTAGATAAATTGCATTATTTCCTTTTTTGTTGCTTATGCAGCACCACAAGTTCAGGTGGACCAGCCTTGGGTGAAGGAGTTTTCCCAAATTTCCAACCTGAACCTCTCCTGGTGCAACTTGGGGCCATTTCCTCTTGTCCCGTCCTTTGTTCCCTGGAAGTGAAGGGAAAAAATGGTGGCAAATGGAACAAATTCTTGAAGGTAAATGATAAATTATAAATGATAAATTAAATTATAAATTATTAAATACAAATTATAAATGATAAATTATATTGATTGGGTTCTTCCATGCCCCAAATTTCCATAACCATCCTTTCTAATCACCAAAGTCAAGCCCAGAGCAGAGCCATAGGAATTTCCTCCCAGAGCAGGGCTCAGTGTTCTGGGGTTTTTTCCTCCCCATTTTCTCTTTTCCTTATCTCTGCCTTCTCTTTGCTTTTTTCCTAACTCATTCCATTTCTTTTTCTCTATAAGTGGTGAATGTAACCTACATCTTTTTCCATTTTCCAGGGGCGTTCTCTCTTTTCTACTTTTCCCCATTTATATTTTTCTCTGTGCCTTCTTCTTTTTTTTTTTTCTTTTTGACAATTTCCATTTTTCCTCTTTGTAGGAAGATTATATTAAGTGACAAGAATAATGTCAAATAAATGAGATTATGTTAATTAACAGATCTTGTCGCATTTCCATGATTCACAGGAAAAAATATTCACACTGGCTGATTTTTCAATTAAATCATTTGCTCTGTTATCTGCTCAGCATATCTTTATGAATATGCAGAACTGTAATGCAGCTAAATTGTTTCAGGGTCCTTGTTAACCTCAAAAAGCCACAAGGTGCCTTCTAGCAAAATAGGGGATTTTTTTTTTTTTTTGCCTTTTTGGGTCAAAATCACAATTCTTTGTTTTAGCCTTGATATCTTTTTCAAGGAGGTACAGGGGATTAAATGTTTGAAAAAGCATCTTGATTCTTTCCAAGGATAACAGGCTCATTCTTTTCCTTGTTCGACTTATTTCATCTTAAAAGTATTATTTTCTGGGGGGTTTTTTGTGCCTTTAATATTTCTCATAATGTCTCTTTGTCCCATGGGGGCTCTCACCACGAGCAAGAACATCCCAAAAAACGCCTCGGAAAGAATCTGTGGAGAATTAGCTGGGACTTCAAAGATATCAGAAGTATTAATTCTGAACTGGAAGATTGTTCCTGCCCACGTACAAAGGGAACCTTTTGGGAATAAATTGGAGTTTCCTGAACATTCCTTTCCTATGGCAGGGAAGGAATTTCAAGGTCTGGTTAATGGCAAGCACCAACATCTCTGACCTCAGAGCCTGTGACAAAGCCCTGTGAGCTGTTGCAATTTGAAAATAAAAAAACTTTTTATCATCAGCTGAGAAGCTGGAGAGTCGTGGGCACCTTCCCAGGGGGATTCTGTGCTGAAATTGCTCCAGTTGGTTCTCTGGTGAGATTTCACTGAAAATAAAATAACAGAGCCTTGTGCCATGGAGGAGAGAGGAGATCTCTGTCCCCTGGAGGCTCCAATTCAGGATAATTTGGAGGAATTACAAGGGACAAATGAAGTAAGCTGGTGGTTGTTTATTGATGGAAATCAGCCAGGACAGACATTCCCCCTCTACAGGTTCACCCTTCCAGGGCTTTCCCTTTCAAAAGATTCTCTGTGTTTTGATTACTCTACTTGGGACCACAGAAAAATATAAAAATTGAGAATCAAAATATATAAATTTTTTTTAAATACAAAAATATTGCAGCACTGCATGTAATTCAACATGTATTATTATTATTATTATTATTATTATTATTATTATTATTATACATGTAAGAAATTCTTCTGAGGCTGCACAGTGCACTGTAATAATGATTTTTCTTTTCTACAAGGTTGATGTCCTTTCAAACTTACAGCCTTTATATCTTTGTGAGTGTAAAATAAGGCAAATTGCTAGTGTGGAAAATATTTTTTTTTGTGTGTGTGTGATGAAAAGTGATATTTTATGTGTTTAAGTCTGATTAGAACAGGAGAAATATGAGTAACATTCTCCCGAATATTTTATTTGGGGTTTTCATAGAATTATGGAGTAGTTTGGGCTGGAAGGGACCTTAAAGCTCATCCCATTCCACCCCTGCCAGGGACACCCTCCACTGTCCCAGGTGCTCCAGCCTGGCCTTGGGCACTGCCAGGGATCCAGGGGCAGCCACAGTGCCAGGGCCTGCCCACCCCACAGCAAATCTGGTTATAAAAACATTAAAAGAAAACATTGCAAGGAATATTCCACCCTATACTCAGGAATAGTCATTTTAGGATTAGATCTTGGATTGTTGAATATAATTTGGGGCAAGGGATAGAGCCCAAGGTGACACAAGGCTCCCAGGAGCACAACCACAGCGTTCCCCTTCTTTATCCCTGCCCCAGGTTGAAGATCCCTTCATTCCTCACCCTCCCTCTGATCAGGATCAGGAATTTCCACTTCCCTCAGTCAGTTCTCTTCTCTGCCAGGGCCAGGGGGGTCTCCCATTGCAGTGACCCCTTTAACTCTCTGGGATTCAGCTCATTCTTCCACAATCTCCACAGCAAACTGCCCTGCACATCCCAGCCTGAATTTCTAGGTTGTTTTTTTAAAAACCCCAAGTGCTCAAGGAGAGGAGCACAATGTCCCCCCTCTGTGGTGGGTTCAGTCTGGTGGGGAAGGAGGGAAGGCAGGATGAGCCTGGGAGCCTGACCCAGCCACCTTTGCCAGGACAAAATTGAGGTTCAGCAGAGCTCCCCTGTGCCCTGGAGCTCCTCTGAGTGTCCATGCATGTCGTGGGTGCTGCTCCTTTTTGTCCCAGGCTCTCTTAGTCCAAGTGACTGCTTTGACTTTGTTTCAGCTTCTACTAGAATTAGGTTGAACATCTCTGCCTTTTGCTGACTCTCCTCATTTTGTCAGAAAGAAATGTCCCTAATCAATATCAATTATTCTGGGAGATTCATTATTCCTTAATTGCTGACAGGGTTCCTACCCTGCCCCTGCTCTTTATGGAGCTGCAATCCCAATAATGCTCCTGGAGGTGATGTTTTCACCCCACTCCATTTCCCTTCTGCATGGATGTTTTGATGGAAACCAAAACCCAGTGACTACACTTTTGAGAGTTGTATATTTAAAAATACAAGTGGAATTGACTTTTTGCCAGAAGTTTTTTTGATTTTTCTGGGATTGCTCTTCCCTAAAATGCTCTTGAATTGGCACCCTCAAGGGTTTAAACAAAGGAGATAATTAAACAGATCCTTCAAAGCAGAGACTTACTGGTGTGCAGGAAAAGGGTGCTTAAGCACATTCTTTTATTTGAAAACTGTAACTTTGTGCAGAGCTCCTTTTATTTTTTCTCACCCATCTTTGATGCTGGTGCAATTATCATGGGCTAATAACAGCTGACTCCATTCTGAACTTCAGATGAGAGATCCATTCCTTGGGTTCCACCTCAGCACTCACATCAGGCCAGCACAATTCCAGAATTTTCTTCTGATCCCGAAAAAAAAAACCCCTCATGTGGCAGGTCTGGAATGGAAGCAGGGCTGCTTCTGATGCCACCAGGCTGTGGGGCCACTGGGAATGTGGTGGCTGTCCCTAAAGGTCACCAGGGGTGTCACACACCACACAACCCCCTCGTGCACCCCTTGGAGGGTTTTACATAGCGAAGGGTTTAAAAATTGCATCACTTTTCCTGAAGGCTCCATTAGGATCTCACTACATTCCCCATTTCCAGCAGGAATGAGGGAAAGAGAAAATGGGAAGGAGGGGAGAGTGATTGTGTACAAAGTAAAAGTGAAGTCAATTTGAGTAATCAGCTGTGGGAAATTAACTCTGTCAAATCCTGGCTGCCTCCTTTCTAGGTTTAATTATCTATATTTTGGAATAGGATCTTCAAATTCCTTGTAAATATTTATTGACAATAACTGCATAATATTACATTGCTCTTTTGTGACGTTCTGAGTTATGAAAGGAACAAATCCCCTCATCGTCAGGGGAGTCTGTGGGCTTTGGATTCTCAGATTTCCCTTGTCTCCCTCCCACACACTGCAGGTATGACACAGGATAATGTCACACTTTGCCAGCTTTGTTACTGTTTAGTCAGAATGTTGGACAAACAAACCCAGATAAAGTTAAAATATATCTGTAGCTCTCAATGTTTGAGCACTGCTGGTAACAGCTGGGTAAATAAATAAAGATTTACACTCTTTAATTGTTGTCTCTCTAATTATGGAGTTAATTTAAACCTGAACTCAGAGTTTCTTTTAGAGGCTACCAGGAGAGGTGCAATTTATTGGCTCTGTTTAAACAGACTTTAGTGGAGCTGAGGAACAGCAGTGGGGTCTGGTGCCAGTGGGAATCTCCCCCTGAGATTTCCCACAAATCCATGGAGCAGCCCTTGGAAAAAGCTCTCAGTATCACCACAACCATAATTACACAAAGTTCCAGAATGGTTTGGGTTGGAAGGGACTTTAAAACTCATCCCATCCCACCCCAGCCATGGCAGGGACACCTCCCACTGTCCCAGGTGCTCCCAGCCCCAGTGTCCAGCCTGGCCTTGGGCACTGCCAGGGATCCAGGGGCAGCCACAGCTGCTCTGGGAATTCCATCCCAGCTCTTCACCACCCTCACAGGGAGGAGTTCCTTCCCAATATCCCATCCAGCCCTGCCCTCTGGCAGTTTGATTCCAACAGGAATCTTCCTGATGATTTCTGTGTCACCAAAGGGGACCTGCTCAGCGATGGAAACCAGGCCATAAGGTATCATTCCTCACCTTTCATCAGCCTCCAGAGCACAATGGGAAACAAAAACAGAAATAAAAGCTGCAGGGAGCTGAGTCTGGTTGAATTTCATCATTCCCATGTGATGTGATCAGTGCTGGGGCTGTGGGTTAAAGAACCCAGCGGTATTTGGAAAGTGCCCACCTAGAGCTGTCAGGCAACACAAGGGGCTGTACGTGGTTAATAACCTATTTTTTCCTTGGATTTTGCACATGTGATGACAGGGAAACCTACTGCAGAGTCAGAAAACTCTTGGTTTCCTCTACAAGTAGGGGGAAAAAAAAGAATTGAGCTGGAAATTAAAACATTGACCAAGAGTTACACTGAAAGAGTGAGAGAAAAGGGGTGAGGAAGGGAGAGATGGAAGTTTGCAAGAGTTTGAAGCAGCTGTCTTTGAAGTCTTTTATGCTCCACTCATCTTTCCTGCTGCAGCCCATGGGGAATTTGAGGATGGAAGTTCAGAACTCCATGTTCAGAGGAGATGAAAGGCAGAGTCACTCAGTGGTGAGAGCAGATCTCTGGAAGTGCATCCAGCCCCACGTAGCTGCAATTAAATCACAGGACATGATGTTACTGGTTAAGGGGTAGCGTGGCCCTCACTGCTGTGAGAGAGGTAAAATGAATAATAACTTCTGGAAGCAGCCATAGATCACTGAACTTTGCAACGTTTGTGGTGGGGGCTGAAAAATGAGTTACTGGGGATTAATTGGGAGAGTGTGCTGCTATAAATTACAGAGACATGCTCAAGTTCATCAATAAAGGTTTAAAAAAGGCTCTTTAAATTAGCTTTCTCATTGATCAGAGCAGTTCTGAGAAAAGATAGCAAAGGGCTGGAGCAGCTGAAGTCTGTGAGCACAGTCTGGACCTTGAAAAATCTCTGTCTGTCTTTGTAAATGAAGAGGTATTCAGAATATCTCTGGAAAACTGACTCACCTTGATGGATGTCAGCTTCCAGAGAGGCAGAAGTCAGTGACTCAGGAGGAAGAAACGGTAACTCATGCAATTAAGATGTTTTCCTTTCATTTTTGTGAAGATTACGAGATGCAAAATAATGCAAAAGGATTTAGGATTGCTTTTGTTTGCTGACACACCTTAACTTTAGATTAGCAGGGAATAATGGGTGTTTATTCTGCAGCAGTGTCTGTGTGAGTGCTTAAGACCTGGAAATACACTCTTTTTTTTTTTATCTGAGCTTTTCCCAGCACTGCAGAACCCAAACCCAGGAAGCTTTATTCTGTTTGGCTTTGAGTGTGTGTTCACTCCTGTTTTATTCCAAATAGGGGCAATTTCCCTTTATTTTCAGCTGTGCAGGACATTCCAGTTTAATTCCAGGGTGCAGTTTCCACGATTCCATGAACTCTGGAGTCCTGTGGGGTGTGGAGGCTGTTTTGGGATGTTGGTGGTTCCTGGAGTGGGCATGGTCTCATCTCCTGCCCAGGATCCTGCTGGCAGTGAGGGCTGGCTGAGCTCCCCCAAAATCCCCCACAACTTCTGCTGAGGCTGCTGGTGTGCCATTTAAACACCAGAAAGGCTCAAATAAACCCCATCAGCTGTTAAACAGATGAAGATAAAGAGACCCAGCAAGCACCAGTGGCCACAGAGTTGGGATTTTTTTCCGTCTTCTGAGTCCTGTCATCACATTGGAGTTCCCAGGCAATTCCAAAGGAATCATATTTAGGATTTATGGAGAATAAGCCTGTAAAGGTTCACAGCTCCCTGCCTGCCTTGAGGTGGCATTACCCAGTGGAAGCAGCAGGGATGAGTCCTCACTCCCTGCTTTGGATTCCTTCGCTCCCCTGCCACTCAGAGCCTTCTCAAGCATCATTAATCATGTCACGATAAAAGCTGGCTCTGCACATGTCTCGCTGTGCTCACAGCTCCTTCTGGAGCTTGTTCCAGTTAACTTCTCCTGGGTCAAATGATAAAACAAGATGAAAGAGCAGGTGCTGAGGATGCCTCCTCTGAAAGGGCTCTCCTATCTCCCCATGTCCCGCCGTCGCTCATTTCTGCCGGGGAGAGCAGGAGATAATTATAATCTCAGAGTGGGGAAATAACTGTCTGCCTCCTCACTGCCACCCTGGGGAGCGTTTAAGCGCTGCTTAACCACGGGTTAAGCATTGCTGGCTTTGCAGTAAAGCTTAAGTACAACTTGCTTTGAGTAAGTACAGGGTCTGCTCTCCTGGAAGCGCTCTGAGGGCAATCATCCCCTCAGAGGCATCAGCTGTTAGGGTGGGCTGCCACCTGAGCTGCCTGCAAAAACTTGCGCAGCACTTGAGCTGCTGAAGAGTTCAATGATTTAAAAGTGGAAAAGACGTACCAAATTATCGAGGTAATTTTCCTGAATATGGGTTTAACTTAATTTTCTGTGTCTGCGGCAAAGCAGTGCCCAACATTTCCCTTGGGAGCCATCCTAATGAATCTCATTGCCAGCGAATTTTCCCTTATATTCAACCTAATTTTTCCCTGTCTTAATTTAATCCCATTACTTCTGCTTATGCTCCCTCTTGCTACACTAAATAATTCAGTGTAAGTAATTAGGTGCAATTAGAGATGCGTCAATTAACGTTCATTGGCATGGCTGCAGTGCCATGGGAAGGTCCAGGAGACCTGGCTGGCTTTGTGGAGTTCCAGGAACTGCTGGGCACGGATCTGGTCCCTTGCAGGCTTCCACCCCCTTCCCACTCCTCTATATTTAGCTGAAGTTGCCGGGCAGAGCAGCTCAGATATTCTTATCAGTTTTTCATTATTCTGGTGACACTGAACACATCCATCCCCCGAGCCAGTCAGTCCCATTTAGGCCAATAATTAGCAGAATTTATCAGGGATGTGAGTGTGGATATAAAAACACAGACACATCAAATCATCACCAGTTGTAAGAAATGTTGGAGTTCCAGTTAACCCATTAAAGTGTTGACAGAAATTCGGTCCATGCCCTTGGTCCATTGGTGAGTTTGTGCTGCCTGGAGAGGGAGCTTTTCCCTGTGAGATTTGGAGTTTCCTTCCCTTAGACTACAGAATATTTCCCTTGTTTCCTGGAACAGTCACTGTGGTTTTGCAGAGATTTGAACTGCTGAACGCTCAGCTGGAAAAGATTGACTGTAGCAGTTTGGATAAATATATTTGATGCACAGATGTTCTAAGAACCTATTTTGCATGCTTGCCTGACTCGCTTCCCTTTCCATTTTAAAGAGGGATTCCACCTATTCCACCCATCTGCAGCTCCTCTCCCCTGCCTCTGAGGAAAATAACAATTCCTCACCTGCAGATTTATAGAAGCACAGAGGGGTTTGGGCTGGGAGGGACCTTGAAGCCCATCCAGTGCCACCCTTGCCATGGGCAGGGACACCTCCTGCTATCCCAGGCTGCTCCAAGCCCCATCCAACACCTTGGACAGCTACCATTAAATTTTCCATGGAAATCCAGCTTGGTGGGCGAGCAGTGCACAGAGAGAATTCATCCCCATCAGTCAGGAATTCGAAACCCTTTTCAGAGGAGCAGTGCTGGGATCCTCAGGACTGCCTCCTGGGGCCAAGTTCCCTGATCCCTCCCAGTTTTTGATGGCATGAAGCTGCTGGAGCTTCCCCAGGAGCAGCACTGGAAAGGATTGTCCCAGGACTGTAAAGTGGGTGGTTATTTCCTGATGTGATTTGGGGGTACCAGCCAAGGATGTCAAAGCCTGTCCTGACTCCAGCTGCTGACCCTGGATGTTCCCAGAGAATTTGAGCTTTATCTGCTCCTGGGGGCAATATTGTGCCTCCAGTTCAGCAACAGAACCAATTCTGTAACTCAATTATTCCATGTAAATTGGTTTATTATCCTTTAGAAAAACCTAGAGATCTGTGCTTACCCTTGCTGATATTTCAGCAGAGATCCACAGGAGCTTGTTTCAATAAATTAAAATAAAAAATAAATCTTAAAAAATCCCCAAATATCATGTGTCAACGAATGGGTAACAACTATTAATTTTGTTTTTTCAATTTAGGAAAAGAAAGCAGCTCCAGCTGGAAGGAAAGGAACCCCAGGGTGATTTTGCCAGGGAGGTTTTTATGTATCTTGTTCTGTATCCTATCACCACCATAACAGACAGGCTTCCTGACCTGCAGGGGGAATGAAAAGGTGCTTAAACTTAATGCTTTTAAAAATAATTAATCATCTGTTATTGTTATATATGGCCAAGTTCAAGAAACAGTAAATTGCTTTTTATCTTTTATCAGTGAAAGCCAAATTTCAGGCATGGGAATGGATAAATCTAGGTCAGTGGCTGGATTTTCTGTGGTTTCTCTGACATTTGAATAAATTAAAACTACATTTTGAACACTGAATGCATCAATCACTAAGTACTCAAAAATTGAAAGAAATTTAGGGGTTGGTTCCTCAGGAGTTTGCTTCCCAAATTTCAGTCACAATGTCACAATAAACATATTTTTAATTCTATTATGCTCTCTGCTCTTATTTTAGTTGTGGCTTTTGGGCATGTTAAGGAGATCATTTCTCTGGTAGAATTTATTTTATCTTTTCTTTCCTTCAAGCCAAACTGAGGCTGTTGTTTGTATTTTTCCTGTATCGTGGCCCTGCCTCCCTTTGACCTTTGGGATGAGCATCCTTGTCCTGGTCAGTTGGAATTAAGTCACAAATCTATCAAATTTCAGCAGGGTCAAATTCCCTGAAAATCCTCTTTCTGTTCCTGGCACTTGTAATTCTCCAGCTTTTCTTCCTCCTGGTTCCTTCCCAGCACAGGTGGTGGTGTCTGGGGCTGTTCAGCAGCACAATTGGGGCTTTTCTTCTTATTTTATGACATTATTGGGCAAAGGTCTGTCAGGTGAAAGGATTCCTGTGTACCAGGAATCATCCCTAGGCCCGCATCTTAAAAATATAAATTATTCTTTGTGGTATCAATAAAAGGTGGAGTGGAAGGCAAAAAAAATTTAGCATTTTTTTCCCTTTTTTTCTTTTCATCAGCATTGGTTTTATATGTTATCCATTCAATTTCAGATTATATCCTTTTTGAAGTGTTATGAATATAATCTTTGGTCATTTAAGGCAAGCTATTCCTTAAATGTAAATATAATCTTTAATAAATAACATGTAAATATAATCTATAAATACAGTCTTTGGTCATTTAAGGTAGAGGTCAGTTTTCCAGTGAAATATGAGGGAATACTTATCCAAAAACAAATTTGGAAGGAGCCTTCCCACAGCCCAGATGAGATCTGCTCACTCCTCCCAGAGGTCCCTGGGGTTGGGAGGCAAGGATAGAAAACAAGACACAGACAAGGAAAGGCACTGGTGCTCCTGCATGGCCATAAATCTGATAAATCTGACATAAACCCATAAATCTGATATTAGGAAGAATTTCTTCACAGAAAGGGTTGTCAGGCTGGAAGGGGCTTCCCAGGGAAATGATGGATTCCTGGAGGGATTTCAAAGCCCTGTGGATGTGGCACTTGGGGACATGGTTTAGTGGTGGCCTTGGCAGTGCTGAGCTCATGGCTGGAATCAATGATCTTAGAGATCTTTTCCAAATTTAATAATTCCATGATTTTATGAGTAGAAGTGGATTTGGCCCAAATGGGAAAGAAAATTAATCTGAATATTTTCAAAGCACCTTTTTTATCCTTGGCTAAATTGAAGTGAAACAAGAAGGAAACTGAAGTTTCTGTCTCATGTGGAGCTCACAAACTGCATCGTTTCACATGGCAGAGGATTGGTAATTTTAAGACAGATTTCCTGGGAGTCCCTCAGGGCAAACTTTATCCAAGCAAAAGCAGAATGATAGATGTGCTATTTAGGACACCCAGCTCCACATCTGTGGCTAGTTCAGCAAAATAAGATTAAATGAGGAGAAATTCTTTC
Source organism: Calcarius lapponicus (assembly GCA_039654755.1). NCBI lineage: Eukaryota > Metazoa > Chordata > Aves > Passeriformes > Fringillidae > Calcarius > Calcarius lapponicus. The sequence continues at coordinate 32,418,681 of CM077469.1, read as the reverse complement.
CTTTTCCTTTGGGTTCAGCTGGACCTCCAGAGACAACAAACTTCCCTGAGGTTTCGGATGGAAATTTGAAATTTGAAATTGTTTTCCAGAAACAATGGGAAACAATTCAGGCTCCCAAGAGGGAAAATGGGACATCTGCACCTAAAGGTTCCTTGGTGGGACACTGCAGTTTGGTGAGGGATGGAGCTGGCACAGGAACTGGAAACTGGAAAGGATGTTGCTTCTTTGGCTTCTGTGCTGGAGAGTCTCAAATCCAAATCCAAATCCAAATCCAAATCCAAATCTAATCAAATCCAAATCCAAATCCAATCCAATCCAATCCAATCCAATCCAATCCAATCCAATCCAATCCAGTCCAAATCCAAATCCAAATCCAAATCCAAATCCAAATCCAAATCTGATCCAAATCCAATCCAAACCAAACCAAACCAACTTGGTTTGCTGAACGTCTCCATCCATAATCATAAAGCTAAAGGATGGTTGTGGTTGGAAGGGACCTTAAAGCTCATCCTAAAGCCATGGCAGGGACACCTCCCACTGTCCCAGGTGCTCCAAATCCCAGTGTCCAGCCTGGCCTTGGGCACTGCCAGGGATCCAGGGGCAGCCACAGCTGCTCTGGGAATCTCATCCCAGCCAGGAATTCCCAATTCCCAATCTCCCATCCATCCCTGACCCTGGCAGTGGGAGCCATTCCCTGGGTCCTGTCCCTCCATCCTTGTCCCCAGTCCCTCTCCAGCTCTCCTGGAGCCCCTTCAGGCCCTGGCAGGGCTCTGAGCTCTCCCTGGAGCTTCTCCTCTCCAGGTGAGCCCCCCAGGTGTCCCAGCCCTTGGAGCATCTCCATGGCCTCCTCTGGGATCTCTCCAGTCCTTCCCATGCTGAGCCCAGGGCTGTGCTCAGAGCTCCAGCTGGGGTCTCACAAGAGCAGAGTGGAGTCTGGCAAACCACCCTTCCCTTCCAGGGAGGAATTCCTCCCTTGCCTGCTGCTGCAAATCCGGAATTTCTCCCAGGCCTCCCTGGCTGCCGATTTCCTGCGGGCAAGGGGAGAGAGCTGTGCTTCCCCCGAGGGCAGGGCTGAGGGGCACTGCGGCCACTGCAAGCAATCTGCAGCCATCCACATGGATTCCAGGGGAATTTTATATTCCATGAGCTTCTTTTCTCTTCCTCTTCCTCTCCGAGCCCCCAGGAGATGGCAGATGTTTTCAGGTATCACGTGGAAAGCAATGTGTCTTTTAAAATGTTTTTTTTATTGTGAAGATTGCTCCTCCTTGAAGGGATTAAGAGAAGAAAAAAGAAAATCTCTATTCTGTTTTGGGGAGTTTTTTCCTTTTTTGAAATCAAATGCAATCAGCATTTCTGAAAAGTTTGCAATCAGTTTTCCTCTTAAAGCCCTTTCAAAGGGATGATTTATGTTTCCAGAAAGTTTGGATTCCTCTTCCCCTTCAGGGATCCAGCTCATGTGCAATAAAATACCAGGATCAATGACACTGCAGAAGGGTTTTGCTACTTTAGATTCTACATTTATTACATATTGTCTCCATCTAAACCCAAATTCAGAGCAAAACACCTCGTGAAATCAAATCTATAGATAATATTTGCAAAATTAGGTCTAATCCTGAAGTCTGTAACTAACGAGAGGCATTACAAATAAATTACAAAAGCCACATTGAATTTCTTCTGGCAAAATCCAGCAGCAGCAATGAACCAGTGGAACAATGAGCAGCATCACCCATCAGATCTCTATTTTCCTCTCTATAGAATTAATCTCTTGTGGTATTGAATCTATTGAACTTCTCTATAATTGTCCCTTCAGCTCATTTCTGTTGATTTCCTGCTTTCCTTTAACAATAACAATATTTTCTCTCTTTTGCATATGGGTGGGAAGATGAAGTTGTTGGGTTTTGGTTTTTTTTCTGGAAAAACTGTAGAAATTACATTGTATTAATTAATTGCACCTCATATTAAACACAGGAACATCTGCCATGGGATTTCCATCATGGATTTCTGCCTTACTTCTCCCTTCAGTACCTGGCCAGTGGCTTTGTCCAGAACATCCCTCCCAGCATGAAGATGAGACCTGTCCACAATAACCTGGAACCACTGGATGTGTTCAACCAAAAAAAGACTCTCTCTGCATCCTTGAGGGATGAATTTGCTGGAAGTGGAACCTTCTCCCAGTCTGCTCCAGGAGTGGTTTAAAACTGCTCCAAGCCACGGGGATGGGGACCAATATTGGAAATCTGGGCTGTTCGTGCTTGGCTGCTGCTTTGCTGCCAGCTGGCAAGGCTGGAAGCATCCATGAATTCCCTTTAAAACATGGGAATTCCATGGGGCTGGGCCAGGGCTCAAAGACTGCAGATGTAAATCCAGGAACTCCAGAGGAAATGCCAAAGTTCTGCCAACTCTCCTCCCTCAGCCAACTTTTATTTTAGCTTGAAATGTAAGAAATAATTTACTTCTTGGAAAATAGGGAGGGCAATTCATAAAAAATTCATTTCCCCTTACCTTGGTGATTAAGGTGGCTCTGTTTTTCCTTCCTGTTTCCAGGGAGGGGAACAGGCAGCCCAAACTCTGCTGAATGAAAGATAAATGAGTGATAAAATTGCTGGAGAATCTCTAATGTACGTGCTCAAGCCATCAGGCTTCAGCTCTTATTAAGTGTGAGCAAGGACTGGGACTATTCCTGTGCTTGACTGACGTCGGAGGCTTTAAAAAATTCATTTTAAAGGACAAAAGCTAAAATAACTTTTAGATCTTTCACTCAAGGTAATCAGAAATATTTTGCAGAGTGTCGTGGTTTAATAATAATAAAGAAGAGAGAGAGGAGGGAATAAAGCCCCAGACAGAGCAGGGATGCCCAAGCAGTTGCTCAGCAGCTGCCCCCCAGCACTGATTGGTGGCTCCCAGTTCCCCCAGTTTATAAACTGGGCATTGCAAGGTGTGGAATGTCCTTGACTCCAAAACACCAGTGTGGTCCCTGCATTACTCCCTGTATCCCAGCCAAAGGCAGCACAAAGTGGGATGAGGATCACCTTCCCTAAACCCAGTGGGAAGGGTCCCCCCAAGGCCAGACCTCTCAATTTTGGCTGCACTGAGGGGAAAAAACAAATCATTGTCATGTGCCTTTGCAATTTCACTCTGCCTTATCTCCTTCAATTGATGCTCAGGAAAATAAAATGGTTGTGGAGGTAGCAAAAAAAAACACTGATGCTTTGAGTGTTTCTCATAAAATGAGATGTATTGGGCTCTATGAGCTTCTCCTAATGGTTAAAATAGAGAGAGGCAGCCTGAAGCCCCAGACTAATTTAGCAGACAGGGAACAAAGAAAGAGCTGGAAGGAAGGGAAGATGATGATGGAGCCCTTCCTCAGTCTGTGATGTGCCTTTGCCCATTCCCAAGAAACAAAGGAGAAAAGCCTCATAAAAATTGTCAGCAATATGAAAGTACATTATCTGGGACACCAAAGAAAAAAGATCACAACTTCTGCTCTGTATCCTCTCTATTCCCCTGGTGTTGAGTGATAGAACCTTAAAATACTCTTTTAAATTATTTTTTTTATTACTTGGAAAAGTGGAACGAAGTTACAAATCTGAAGTTTTAGAGAGCTGTGCTTTAAAAAAGAAGCTTCTTCTGAAGGTATTTTTGCCTGGTGTGCAATATTGTGCTCTCTTCCTGAGCATGTGGAGTAAAGGGATCTCCTGGAATGCTCAGGAAAGTTCCCAGGAAATTAATAGAGTGTGTGTGTGTGTCTATATATATAAATATATATATGTGTATACACACATTGTCTGTAAATACTACTACACACTATTCACATGGTAGATTTAAAGTATATAAACTACAAACCAAAAAATATCCTAACATAGAATAATAAAATCATATTTGCTGAACTGAGAGGTGACTGCTGGAAGTGGCAGAATACTGGGAAAATCCAGCACAGGACAGTTTTAGAGCGAAACATGAGCACATGAATGAGGTAGCAAATATGCAGCTGTCTGTAAGAACCAACTCCAATTTTGATAGACCTGAATATTCCTCGGTTGCCATATCATTAATATAAATAATTACAGGGTTTTCTCATTTTTTTTCCACATTGGAGTGAGTATTCCAGAGCTTCAGACAAAACCCACTACATGGGAAAAAAAAATCCCAAAAAATTAAATTATTTGTCAGGGACCTGCTTTTCATGGAATCACTGATTGACTTGGGTTGGAAAGGATCTTAAATCCCATCCAGTGCCACCCCTGCCATGGGCAGGGACACCTCCCACTGTCCCAGGTGCTCCCAGCCCCAGTGTCCAGCCTGGCCTTGGGCACTGCCAGGGATCCAGGGGCAGCCACAGCTGCTCTGGGAATTCCATCCCAGCTCATCTCCACCCTGCCAGGGAACAATTCCTGCCCAATATCCCATCTAAGTCTGCTCTCTGTCAGTTTGAAGCCATTTACCCTTGTCCTGTCCCTCCATCCCTTGTCCAAAGTCCCTGTCCAACCTTCCCTCATCTCCCTTTTCCCTCATATTTTACATATTAAGAATATCTGAAAACACCAAACTGCGCTGGAGCACAAAATCTGACTGGGACAGCAGGGATGGGTTTCCTGCTCAGCAGGAGAATTTGGGGCAGCATTCCAGAGAAAAGCTGGGAAACCAGAGCAAGGTAAAGGCCTGGGGTTTTTGCCACTTTGCAGAGGCTCTCGGTGTGGGATGCTGTGGAATTCCCAGGCCAAGCCAATCCCTGAGCCTGAGGGTCGGTGAGGATGCAATTAGGTGTGAGATCCAATTAGGGGCTTCTGGAGGCATCCTCTCTTCATTTCAACCACTATTTGTACAACTTCTGCATTATATCACATTATATCATTATATAAATATATATAGTTCTTCCTGCTTTTTAAACCAGAAGAAAAATCCCCACGGGAATAAAAAGTTCCCCTGGAATTTCATTCCTGATGCATTTTTTCATATACAAATAACTTCTGGGGAGGGAATGATCTCTGGTAGGTTGTTTTTTTTCTTTTCCACATTAATTTAAAAGGGAGAGGATGAGACTTCCTCAAAGCCCAGTTCATCAGTTCCTCATCACACCCACGGCTGTGACAGGCTCTCCTGAGGAAACACACTCATTCCATCATTTCCAAACGACACTTCCAAAGCCCATCTCACTGTCACTCATGTTGCCCCAGCACACACTCCATTTCCATTTCCATATTTCCGTTTCCACAAAGGAAATATCCTTGTGACAGAAGGAAATTTCCCAGCCCTGTTCCCAGAGCAGCCCATGGGAAGCACAGGTGCTGCTGGCCCTGCCATGTTTAGGAGCAGAGGAACAGCCCAGGGTCTTGTTGAAACCTGGCAGGGAGCCCCTCTCAGAGGAGAGTTTATAAAAGATATATAAGGGAAAAATTAAACCATTAAGTTTTCATGGAGTGTAGACTTAGGTGTTTAGAATTGTAAATTTTCTCCCCTTTCGCAAAATCCAAAGAACAAGCTTAAAATTGTAAATTATTTGACCTACAAAGCTTTATATCATATATATTTAATCAGGATTAGAGAGATGGTTCTCCACCTCTACTCTGCTCTTGTGAGACCCCACCTGGAGCTCTGAGTCCAGCCCTGGGGTGCTCAGCATGGGAAGGATGTGGAGCTGCTGGGAGATTCCAGAGGAGGCCGTGGAGATGCTCCAGGGCTGGAGCCAGGCTGGAGAGCTGGGGGTGCTCACCTCGAGAGGAGAAGGATCCAGGGAGAGCTCAGAGCCCTGGCAGGGCCTGAAGGGGCTCCAGGAGAGCTGGAGAGGGACTGGGGACAAGGATGGAGGGACAGGACCCAGGGAATGGCTCCCACTGCCAGAGGGCAGGCATGGATGGGAGATTGGGAATTGGGAATTCCTGGCTGGGATGGAATTCCCAGAGCAGCTGTGGCTGCCCCTGGATCCCTGGCAGTGCCCAAGGCCAGGCTGGACACTGGGGCTGGGAGCACCTGGGACAGTGGGAGGTGTCCCTGCCCATGGCTGGGGAGGAGTTTTGAGCTCCTTGCCAACCCACACCATTCCATGCTCCTCTGGCAGGCACAGACAAGTGGAGAGGTGCAGAGAGTGTTGACTGCTCTAATAAATTCCACTGAATTCCCAAGCCAAGCAGAGGACCTGAGATGCAATGGCATAACTCATTTAAAGCTGTCTCCCTGGGCTGTATCCCTGTGTTTCCAGTGGAAAATGGAGTTTCCAGGAGGTGAAGCTGGATTTTTGGACTGTCCATGGGAAGAGCAATTTGCAGATTATCTTCTCCCCCTGAGAATTAAATGCTTCTGCAATAGGAAATTGGGGAACTGGGATGTGATTCCTTCAAGGCGAAGGAAGATGAGGAAAGACTGATTTGGGAGTAAATATTTCAGTTTTGGAGCCAGTCCCATGCATGGTTTCATTTCATCATCAATCCAACAAACAATCACACAACCAACCCCTAAATTACACTCCACCAAACCAAGCCACACAACCAGCTCCCCAAGCAGCACCACAACAAATCACCTTCTTCCTCCATCTTTTCTGACCCAAAAAAACACAAACAAAAATATGAACTACAATTACAAACCACTGATGAACAAACACCAGCCCAACACTCTTGTAGCCTATAAAAAGCACGACACTGAGGATGCCAATTTGACTGTTACACAAAAGACTTAATCCTAACCTTACTGTTAGTTTTTGCTTTTCTGTGCCCCTGCTGGGTGAAGGGATGGGCCCCTCTCTCCTCAAGAACAGCCAGGGAAGGTCTTTTTAATAAGCAAAACCTTTTCCTCAGTGACTCCTCATTAGCACTTTTTATCTTCCACAACAGTGCTAATTATGGTGAAAGGAAACCTTTCTCCAAGGGATAAGGACACAGACCACAGATTAAGCACACAGAGATCCTAAATAAAGCTCATGATCTAAAGGAAGGGTTTTAAGTGTAATTCATCAGCCAGCTTAACATATTGTCTGAGTTCTTTCTCCTTGAGGACATTGAATGGTTTGTGGTTCATTTAACAAATAGGGACAACCATATTTCAAGAAAAAATGTGAAAAAAGCATACTGGAATTTCAATTATCTTTTTATTCCAGTTACTAATTTATATATATATATGAATACATATCTAAATCTGTAAATAAATCTTATGAGGAAAAGGTTCTTCCCCCAGAGGGTGGTTGGGCACTGAACAGCCTCCCCAGGGCAGTGATCACTGGATGTCTCTTCCAACCTCAATAATTCCATGATTCCTTGATTTTTCTTTGCACAGAGAAGGATAAAAATTCCAGGTTCTCCTCTGCTGAGACAAACACACTGGACTGTGCCTATAATAAGCACAAGTTCTTGAGCTGAAAAACATCAACCAGCATTTCAGAATCCAGTTAATTATTAAACGACCCATGAAGATTTTGAATGCATGGCTGGCTTTTGTGAGCGTATCTGATAGACTGATTTTCTGTCTTTAATTTCTACAGATAACTCCAATTTCTTCTTTTTTTTTCTCAAAAATGCATCCTTGCAGCTGGATGAGAACGTGGCAAGGCACAACAGAGGAATGAGGGCTCCAGAAATGTTAAAAGGAGGAAAAGAGGATTGCATATATGTCTGGTTTCAGCACTAAATGAAGGTCAAATTCAACTCTCATTAGAAGCTATTAAGAAAATGCTGTAGGCAAAATAAACAGTGGCTGACACACCAAGGAAAATCAGGTGTGTGATCAGATGGGCCTTACGACCAAACCAGGTTTTCCTAAGGTTTAAAAACCCAACACTGCACATTGTACAGACATTTTCCCACTGTCCACGCCCAATTCCAAGGAATCAGTTCAGTCTGTGGTTTCAGCTTTGGAGCTCTGGTGGCTTCCCGTATTTTTGTCGTGGCACTTAGAGCAATGTGATGATCCAGGGAAAATCTTCCTCCCACAGCTCCGTCCGTGCGCCAGGATCCCAAAAAGCTGCTGCTGTCCCTGGGTGTGCCATGTGCTGCCCCTGATGGGGCAGAGCTCTGGGCCAAAAAAAGGGAATTAAATGCACATTAATTTTTCATTTCCACAACGAGCTTTTAGAATTCTGTGCAGAGCATAAAGGAAAGGTTTCCAAAGCAGAAGTGGTTCCATGGCAGGCCTGGCTGGGGACTGATTGCCACTCTGGCAGAGGAGCAGCAGCCCCTGAGCACAGAATCACCCAGTGCTGCTGCCACAGCCCCAGCACAGCAGCTCTGGCACAGCAACCCTCACCAGGGTGGCTGAGGAATGAAATCTCTAATAAATTAGATAACTGGATTGTACACAAACCCATTTGGGACACTTAAGAATGGTTAAACCCTGGGATTGGTTGTCCAGGAAAGGAATTATTTCACAGGCTTCACAGAATGACCAGGTTGGAAGAGACCTTCAAGATCATCGAGTCCAACCCAGCCCCAACCCCTCAACTCAACCCTGGCACCCAGAGCCACATCCAGGCTTTGTTAAACACACCCAGGGATGGGGACTCCACCACCTCCCCAGGCAGCCATTCCAGAACTTTATCACTCTATTTTCCCTGATATCCAACCTGTATTTCCCTTGAGGCTGTGTGCTCTGGCTGTGTCAGTGCTGCTGCAGAAAGAGCCCAGCCCCAGCTGAGCACAGGCACCTTTCAGGAGCTGCAGAGAGTGATGGGGGCAGCCCTGAGTCTCCTTTTCTCCAGGCTGAGCACCCCCAGCTCCCTCAGGGGTTCCTCTCAGGGTTTGTGTTCCCAGCCCCTCTGGGTGTGCTCAGTGTCCCAAGCTCCTTCCCAAACTGAGGGCACAGAACTTTTAGTTTAGAATTCCTTTAGTAACTGGAGCCTGCCAAGTAGGGAATAAAGTGAACCCAGCTCCCAAGGTGAAATGAGAACTGGCACGTGGTCAGAGTTACCTCATTCTACTCCTCTTATTGTGGGGGCCTCACAGTCAAACACCACTCCAAGCCCTGCTGAAATCAGTGAGTGCATTCCCAATAAAAATGAGTGTGCTCCAGAGTCACTGCTGGGAGCCTCAGCATTAGTCAGGCATTTTAAGTGCTTGTTTTGATGCAAGGAATATTTTCAAAGGAGGTTATGGGAATGAAATACTCCTGGAGAGGAAGATGGGTTATTTTTTATCATAGCTACTTTCAAAAAAATCAATTTCTGAGAAAGTGCATTATGCTTAAAGAAACTGGCACAAACAGGATGGAGATGTATAAAAATGCTCTCCTCTCTTTGGTACAATACTCTGACTTTACTCATCCCCAGCAGATCAATAGGTAACTTTGGTCCTCATCCTTTTACCACGTCAGTTGTTATTATCCTCTGATTCAGGTCTTAAATATTGAATATTTAGGGAAATGTACAGTCAAGTATATATAGATATAAATGTATTTAAGTGTCTACATACTATAAAATATATGTGAGTATTTGAGTATAAGAATAGAGTTCAAAGATGTGTGAAGAAGAATTTGAAGTTAATTACAGAGGTTCATAACAGCTGTGGCTGCCCCTGGGTCCCTGGAAGTGCCCAAGGATGGGGCTTGGAGCACCCTGGGATAGTGGAAAGTGTCCCTGGTTGGGCTCCAAGGTCCCTTCCCACCCAAAGCATTCCATGATTCTGTGATTTCATTACCATAACCCTGCACCCTTGGCTGTAAAATTCTCTAAAACAACATAAAAATTCTCCTTTGGACAATAAAACTAGGAATTTGTAACAGAGGAAAAAAAATTCTGATTTTTGACCCTAGAATTTACCAGTCCAAAAAAGTGATTTTACATTTGTGCTTCAAGGCACCCTCATTCCCCTCAAGCAAATAGTTATATAGGGAACAGAGCTCCACCAGTCCTGAGCCTTAATCTGCTTTTGCCCCTGCTTTTTTAATTAAAATGGTCATTTTAGTGCTCTTTAAACACTGATCTTCCTTTTGATTGTCCATTGACCCTAATGCCTAAATCCATACCTGCTTTGCTGAGCTATATCTCGCTGTATATTGATAAATCTATATTTTTATGATCCGTTATCCAAAAGAAAACAAAATTTAATGTGATGCACAGGTTGATGTTAGACTTTATTTCTATATAAATAACAGTGGAGCTCAGGACAATGCTCTCGCCTCGCCTGCGTGCTCTAATTTCACAACTGTGCACACACATCATTCTGATGGGTTCTGTGCTTGGCTTTTCTTTTCAAGGAGATTTCCTCCACCAAGGGAAAGACCAGAGAGGTCCCATTTCAAATGCCCTGGGGATGTTTGGGGGCTGATGTTTGTGTGGCCCAAAGAAGGATGGAGCCTCTTCTGAGGTGGAGCAGGGAGGATCTGGGAATGGTGGGGTTCTGTCTTCTCCCCTTTTGTGCTCCAATGTCTCATTGGGTCAAGTCCTACTCTTAGCAAGGAGCAGTTTGTACACCACATTTTTGGTACATTTGTGCACATTGTAAATACATTCAGACCAGCAGTTTGCAAAATCAAATCCATGAGTGGTAATAAGGAGTTCATTCTCCTCTCTGAACCAAAATGTTATTAAAATAACCAAAAACATAGTGGGTTTATGGATTATTCATAACTTATTCACAGCAAATAAATAATTTCATTGCTTTCATGTGGAGGGCTGTGGCCTTTCTGGGATTCAATGAGATGCTCGGATGGGACAATGTCACAGACATCTTTTTATGGAAAATCCTTTCCTTAGGATTTTTTTTCCTCCTGAGAAGCTGAGAGGCCTCAGGAACAAAATGTAACCAATGGTTATCTGCTGCTGTGGGATGCAACAGGTGCATCTGGGATTGGTCTCATGTGGTTGTTTCTAATTAATGGCCAATCACAGTCAGCTGGCTCGGACAGAGCCGAGACAGAGCCTTTGTGATCATTCCTTTCTATTCTTAGCTTAGCTGGCCTTCTAGTGAAACCTTTTCTTCTATTATTTTAGCATAGTTTTAATGTAATATATATCGTAAAATAATAAAACAAGCCTTCTGAAATATAGAGTCAGATCCTCATCTCTTCCCTCAACCTAAGACCCCTGTGAACGCCGTCACAGGACAAGGAGGATATTTTGTGGCTGGACAGCCCCAACATCCAACTTTGCTCCTCCCAAATCCAAACCCAGATCCATTTATGACATAATTTCAATTCAGAGCAAACAAAAGCCCCCTGGGGCAGCTGGAAGGGAATTTCTGCAGCCCTTGTTTCCCCGGGGAGCACAAGAGGAGCTGTGATGCCCACCCCACTCTGCCTGTCCCCCTCTGCACAGCTGGCTCCTTCCAGGGGACAGAGCTGCCTTTGTCCCAGAGGGAAAACACTGAGCCATTTCAGCACTCTGGGATTTGGAGAATGCTCAGAATTGTTTTGGGAAGAGAAAACTTTTTCAGAGATTCTCAACAGGATTTTAGGAGTTTTTCAAACCCCCTCCCCCAAGGATTTCAGTGATTTACAGAGTCTTTCAAGGAAAATCCTTGGGAGAGATGCAGAAGGAAAGTGTTTTCAGACAAAGGGGTGGAAGAAAAACTCCTAAATCCAATAATTGCTGAGGTCACTCAAAGCTTAACATGGGAGCAGTGAGAGCAAAACTCTTCTTCTCTTTGTTTCAGAGCACTGGGTGCTTTTAACATTTGGGGCTGATCCTCTCCAGAGGATAAAATCTCCCCATTTTCTGTTCAAAATTCTAAAAGCACTAGAAGTTTTAAAAGATTTTGGTGCTATAATAGACAAAGAGAAGCAGGAAAAATAGGAAGTGACAGTGATTTTATGATAATTATATATGAAAAATAGGAAGTGACAGTGATTTTATGATAATTATATACAAAAACCAGGAAGTGACTGTGATTTTCTGGTAATCATACACACTGGAACTGTTCACAAGGTATTTATTGACAAGGAGCCATTACTGTTCCTCAGGGATTCTTCAGGATTTCAGTCCTGGAGAATTCAACCACCCAAGGAGGAATTAGTTCGTGCTCTCCCATGGAAATGATGATCCCTCCCTTCTCTCTGTCTCTCAGCCTTCAACACCCACCTTGAACCCCACAGTGCCAAAAAGTGCTGGTCCACCTCAATATTCTTGGAAAAAACAAGGAATTGTTGTTTCCCAGCAGGTTTGGGGAGGCTTGATGAACTTTTGGCTGATGCAGCAATTAAATAACTGTGAACAACATTCAAACTGTACAAACCACGTATCTGACTATGCCCATGATGTATCTAAAAGTAAAAAATACACATTATCAGCATTTCAAAAGAAACTAAATTATCAGCTCATTAATTCAGAGTAATCCTGAGGTTTAAGCACAGAAATGCTGCATCTCCTGCAGTGGAAGATCTTTCATGACAGCGAATGTTACTCTGATAAAACAGATTGAAAAAATCATCCTTAAAATAGGTTAAGAATTCAGTGGCATAAATATCTGGCACGGAGCACCTGTAGCTATTTTACTTTTTAAAAATAATTCACTGTTGAAATGCTTAAATGCATATTAAATACTGCAAGTTCCACTGCATTGCAAGAGAACAAGACCAGGTTAATCCCTGAGCACTGGGGCTAAAACACACAGATTTTACACTAAAAGGTAACTCAGAATGTTCCTCTTTCACAGGGGCTTGGAAGTCCAAACATTTCCTTGTCCAGGGCAGGTGTTGAGGAGTACAAAATAAAGCAGTGGTTGATGGACACCCCACATCACCTGGCTGCTGGTGCATCCAGAAAATACCTGGAAACACCACCCACGATCCAGAATAGGATTAGAACAGAACAAAATCCTGCATTTCACAGCTGCCAGGGAAAGCCTCTCCACCAGCACCGAGGGGAAAGGGTCACCTGGAGCTGCTGGAAAATTCAGTGTGTAAAAAGCAGCAGGGTCAGAGCATGATCAGCTCCCAAGGGGCAGGAAAAGCCTTTGTGTTTTCCCTGGACACTCTTTTGAAATAAATCAGGACGCCAGCTTCAGCTCAGGAGCAGCCCACATCATTCCTGACAGACCCAAGTACAGGGCCATTACCAAAATTACCCTTCTACATTCAATTTTTTGACAGAAGGAACAGATTTTCTCGGGTAGACCAAAGCTCCAGCCCCAAACCCACTGCACTCCAGGTGACCCTCTCTCCTCAGTGCCCCAGGAGTGGTTCCAGCACTGAAATCCCAGACTTTCAACACTACCAACTTACTGATATAATGGAACAAAAGGAATGCATTTCTCTATTCATATTACTTGCTGCTGCTAAGTTATATTTTATAATTATATATTAATATTGTATATTAACTATAATTAATGCTATATTTTATGTTATATTTTATAATAAATAAATTTTATGGTTTGGGGTTTTTGGGGGTTTTTTGTTTGTTTGTTTTTTGGGGTTTTTTTTGTTTGTTTGGTTGGGTTTTTTGGGGTTGTTTGTTTTGTTTTGTTTTGTTTTGTTTTGTTTTCCCATCCCAGTTTCAAATTTAGCATGGAAAACAGCCTGAAATATCCCAAAAATCTACCTGAACCAAGACCTGCAGCTGCCCCAAAGCTTGCAGCAGGCTGTGAGTAAAGCCAGAGGTGCTGTGTGTAAGCACAGGGCCCTTTTTTTGAACACATCCATTGTGGCAAAACCCGTTCTGCTGGTTCATTGTATTATCACAAATGTTTTTGCTGACTTAACTCCTCGGATGACTCACACAGAGGCAATTGGGCTCCGGGAATAAAACACTGTTGTAGCAGTTTTTCCACATAAAAGGCAAGTGTTTCAGGGCTCCTGCCTCAACAGGGGCTGCTTTTTTAATGTATATAATCCACGTTCAGTCTCATCTCTGCTCCAAGCTGGTGAATAACCAGTGAGGATCATCTGAGGCAGACTGGAGGAGGGAGGTGCAAACCTGTTCAGGCCATCTAAATCTATATGGGAAGGGAATTTGTCTCCTGGGACAGCACTACCTCTGTGTGGTTTCTATGGTTGCTTGTTCAGGTTGCTCTATTCCCCCTCATGAAGTCTCCCCCTCTGCCATTTTTATTTTTTTTTAATGAAGAGTTACTGATATATTCATGTTGTAGCATAAATCTGCTTGACAGGAGAGATTGGCATTTCCCCAGCCATGTGCCTGCATTAACTGGGCACATTTAATGGGGAGCACTTGTGAACTGATGAAGAAATGTCATTTATACTCTAATTCCCATGGCTGCTGGAAAAGAAAAGGTGCAAAATTTGCACCAGGAGAATGAGAAGATCCACACAAAGCAGGTGCTGGCTGTCCTTGGGTTCCACCTGGTGAAGACTGGGATGGGCAAACACTGATTCACACCAGGCTGCAGTTCAAGGAGTGGATTTTTGGTTGTTTTTTTTTTTTTTAACAGGCACTTCAAATGACATCTGGTTTTGGTTTTTTTGGTCTCACATCCCTAAAGGAATCTGCCTGGATTTAGCACTGAATTCTTCCCTTCAGCAGCACAGTGTTAACCAAGGTTTCAGCTGCCATGTGTTGTTGCTGTGACCCTTCTTTGCCTGTGCAATCAGAGAATGGTTTGGGTTGGGAGAGACCTTAAATCTGATCCAGTTCCACCCCTGCCATGGCAGGGACACCTTTCCCCATCCCAGGTGCTCCAAATCCCAGTGTCCAGCCTGGCCTTGGGCACTGCCAGGGATCCAGGGGCAGCCACAGCTGCTCTGGGCACCTGTGCCAGGGCCTCCCACCCTCCCAGGGAAGGATTTTTCCTGACATCCCATCCAAATTGGTTCTCCTTCCATTTAAGACCACTGCACCTTTTCCTATCACAACAGCCCCTGCTAAAAAGTTGTCTCTGGTTTGTCTCCACATCTTTCCTACCACAACAATCCTGTTGGGTTTGTTGCTCTGCACCTGTTGAAACTGTCACTGTTTGCTTTGGCACAGCAGAGCAGACAGACACAGCCTCTTGAAGATGACAAAATATCATGATAATGTGAATTATGAAAACAGCATTGTTATTTTAAATATAAATGCACATTCACTCATCAATCGTGTCAAGGAAAAAAAGGTTTGGCAGAGTTCTGCAAAACTCCAGTGCTCCACTTTTTAGAAGACGTTTAAGAATTACTTAAAACCAGAATTTTGGGGGCTGAGAAACACTTGTTTTGCAATGAAATCCTTGAGTTCAGAGTAACTGGGTGTGAAAAGAGGCCGTGCCTTTGACACCCGATCCCCGTGGGATGATGGAGCAGCGGGCAAACAGGGGCCAAGCCATGCTCCCCAGGACTTGTAGGGCAATGTCCTGCTGGGGATGAGGCTTTGCCAAATGCCAAAATCTCTCTCCGGAGCTTTAGATCCAGCAGGTTTGAGAACCTGATCCCGTGGATTGAAAGGCATTGGGCGGGGAGGGTAAAGAAGGAGTTGAACAGCAGCTCCAAAGAGCCTTCAGCACCTGAAGGGAGAACAAAGGAGGGTCTGTTCCTCTGCTGAGCTCCCTGACAGCAGCAGGGCTCCCTCCAGCATGGAGGGTTTGGGAAGCTCAGCTGCAGCCACTGCAGGGAAGAGTCTTCAGGGGATGCTGGAGGTGAGCTCGGCAAAGAGCAGCTCCCATCCTCTCCTGCGGGATCTGCCAACGCTCGCACGGTGAGGAGCGAGTCTCTGAAATAACTGAAAGAGGAAAGCTGGAAAGCTTCGTCTGCACCTGCCAGACCCTGGAGAACAAAGACAGAACAGCCAGCAAATCTAAGGTAAAGATGAGGGTAAATTCAGAATTGCAGTAAAAATCTCCAGTTGTTGTTGAAATCAGAATATTTAATTACGGGGGAAGTTGGTCACTAACTGATGGCTAAGCAGTGTGAAATTGAGCTATAAAAAGTTTAAATTGCATGTTTCTCTTAGTTAATACTCACGCTGAGAGGATAAATGTGAGCTGGTTAGAATTAGGAGAGGGAAATGGATGTACAAGGGCCCAACTTGACTTGTCAAGGACCTTGCTCAAGGAGCAAGATTGCAGCATGAGGCTCTGCACTTTGCCTCTGAGTTATGAAACCAGGATTTCTCTGTTTCTAAAACTTCAGGTCCAATTAATTTTCCTCTCCTTCAAAGTTCGAGAAAGAAAATGAACCATATCAGAAATATAAATGGTGCTAGCATGGGCCTTTTGTTTCACTTCTGCATATCTAATAAAGTCCCAGATATATTGTGTGTCTCCAACAAAGCAAGTCCTCCAGTGCTGGGCAGAGATTATTCTCACAAAAGGGAACCTCTTTGTCAAAACAATGGGAATAAGGAAGTTTTCAAGATTAAAATGTCAGGTAGATAAACACATTACTTTGAACCATATTTGTATTCCATGGCTGGTTCAGACACTCCAGCAGTTATCTTCCCCAAAGTAAACATGC
The DNA here is from genome assembly GCA_039654755.1 of Calcarius lapponicus. Lineage (NCBI taxonomy): Eukaryota > Metazoa > Chordata > Aves > Passeriformes > Fringillidae > Calcarius > Calcarius lapponicus. The sequence goes on along the minus strand of CM077469.1, from coordinate 32,402,385 downwards.
GTGAAATCTGATCAGCTCTTCATTGTACACGGAATAAATTATGCAGGGCATTGTAGGAGACTCCTATACGGCTCATTTACACATCTTTTGATAAATGTAATATGCAGATTCCTGCTCCTTTGTGAGGCATTAACCTCGGTGCATATTGATGCTGTTATTCCCAGAGATGACAGGAGCTCAAAGACCTTTCTGTGTCTCTTTGAGAGATGGCAGGGCCTCCACTGGGGAGGGACTTGCTCAGGGATGTAAAAACGACCTTTCTTTAGCATTCAGCCTCGTCATAAATTTCCTTCTCACTGTCAGAGAGTTGAAGGTTTCAAGTGGTTTTGATAATGGTATAAAGTGGTTGGGGTAGAGTTTATTGCACTATTCAGGAGGAAATCGCTCCTAATCCACCAACTACAGGAATTACCGGAAATTTAAATGACAAAAATTCACATTAAGTGGCCAAACTCTTTGAAGAGAAATCATTTGGGGTGCTTATTTCAGTTTAAGAAACCCAGCAAGCCTATTTGAAGAAAAGAAAGAGCTCCTTAAACGCCTCAGTTTGGGGCTCCACTCAGGCACTGACGATCCCCACACATATCAGATCCACAATGAGGATGTTGGAAGCTTTTCCCAAGTACCTGTGCAATGGCAGTTTTTCTTAAAACCTTGTCTGATAGGGCTGCAAAGCAATAAAGCCACATCTTGATACAGAACATTTACTGATAAATGGGATTGAAATTATGTGCACGTCATTTTTTTGTGCAAAAATGTTATTTTTCCCTTATTTGGCAGCAAAATGAAAAATAGAAAAAGGGATGTTTTACTCTAAAGGTGAGGATTTGTAGATTTTTCTTTTGAAAGGAGCAAATCTAAAGGAAATCTGAAGGTTTATTTAAAGTCTTCTCCTTACTCAAAGTCAAGGCTATTTATTCTTGCAGCCTTCTTGCTCTTACTCAAAGTCAAAGCTAGGAGAAAAGGAAAAGCAGAATTTTTTGAGCAGTTCTCCCAGCATGTGAGGGCTGGTGGATGTGAGGAGAGCAGGAGTTTGCTGGGTTAAACAAGTCCCCTGCTAAATAAAGCAGCTGCAGGGCAGAGAGTGGATGTGTCATTTGCTTGACAGTGCAATGATCATTTCACCTGACAAGGTAAGGAAGGGCTTTGCTACAAAACATCTCCATGCTGAGACCTCTCCTGATTCCTGCCTTCATCCCAGCCAGGAGGAATTGGGAAGGAGTTGAGGAGGTGGGGAGGTGTCTTGGTTTGAAAAGCCAGGTGTCTGCTGAGGAAGGCAGGAGCATCCCCTGAAATGGAAAATGCAAACCCCTTCCCTCTGAACTGTTAGAATTTTGAAATTAAGGGGCTCTCAGGCAAAGATATGGGAGCAGGAATAACAGTTCTTTATTAGGGAAGAAAATAAAAATAAAATTAAAAAGCAGTAATTCAAAACAACACTGCCAGAGTCAGACCATGCCCTGTCCCCTGTGTGCCAGGGGGTGGCACAGCCCCATCCCATGGGGGCTCAGCCCTCCTGCAGTGCCAGCTGTGGCTCTGCTGCAGCAGGGATCCTGCACAAGGGGGGAGTTTTCCTCTGCAGCTCCAGGGCTGCTGCAGATGGGCCTGGGCTCCCTCTGGCAATGCAGGGCAGCAGAAAGCTGCTCCTCTGGCAATGCAGTGGGCAAAGGCTGCTGTGCTCTCCCAAAGCTCAGATTGGATCCAGGTAGGAATGCTTGGCTCCTGCCCTGGGCACAGCATCTCCCCATGGGATGCTGGAATTGGATCAGCCATGCAGGGACACTCACTGGCCATGGGCAGAAGATAATCAATAATTAATGGTCCATGGACAGCAGAGATCTCCAGGAGGGAGGATTGGCTGTGGGAGAGACAAAGAAAACTGCCCAATGAACAGCAGAGAGCTGCCCCAGCTCTGACAGATGGTAAATAGAATTCACACCCCCAGCCACATCTTGTAACCTAAGACAGGAGGAAGATGAGAGTAAATGGCTTTTCCACAAGTCTTTGGAATACTGAAAAGTCGAGCTTTTGCTGATAATTGAACAGAAATGCTCAAAAGGAGCTGGAACTTGGTGAAACCTTGAAAGAAGTCAGATAATTCTGCTGTATAGTAAAGGAACCTCTTAAAAGCCACAGTGCCGGGGTGTCATTGGCTTAATCCTCATGTGGACATGACAACAGCAATTCCAGCACGGAGCTTTTCAGCTTAGTCAAGGCTCACTCAGACTTCTAGGACCTTGAAGTCCTTTGCATTGCTCCAACACAAAAATGACTTACAAAATGCTTCCCAAAAAAATCCCTCTGTGAATTGTTGGACACACAAAATTCTCATTTTAAGTTTGCAATAAATATTTTACGTGATATATTTTGGTCTGCAGGGCTGTCCAAGAGAGGAGAGAAAGTTCCTTGTTTTTCCTCTATTTGCAGTGAAGTGCAGGTCAGGAGCAGAAATTCCATTAAAATCACCATCAGGTCAACCAAAAAATTATTGACTCCAAAATCACAGGGTTAAGATAATTATATGTATGCAGATATTTAATAAATGAAGCCTTATTCATTATTCTCTAGAGTTTGAATGTGTGGGATGCATTTAGTCAAAACACCTACAAATTTAGGTGCAGCTACTGGGGCTTGGAGCAGTGTTTCCTCATAAAGTAAAAAAAAATTAAAATAAGTAAAATCAAAACAAATCAAGGAAAAAAATAAATAAAATAAAATAAAATAAAATAAAATAAAATTTATTATAAAACCTCAAGAGCAGGAAAACAAAGGCCAGAGTGCAGCCACCCACTTTTAGGAGCACAATGTCAGGAACAGACCTGCAGTGGTGCTTTGGCAACACCACACCAGTGCCAGCAATCCACATTATCAGGGGAATTAATTCCTGGTTCCAAATGCTTTGGAGACTCTCATTAATGGAAGAAGATGGACTGGAAAGGAAGCAGAGTAAAAAAACCAGTTAATTTCCTGATCCCCTCTGTGCCAAATTCTGGATTAATGAGCAAGATCAGCCCCAGGCTTGGTGGAACACTTGATAACTCCACATTTCCAGTTAAATCCACAGCTCATGTGTTTGGTGCTTGTCTCTGAAAGAAAGAATTGCTCACACTCAAAATTACTTGCTGGCTGCTGGCATGGAAAAATATTCTTTGTGTTTCTGTGCCCTGGCCAGGAAGGCTTCTGGATGTTTGTTTTTGGTACCCATATTTTCCTGTTAAATGATATAGGGACAGCTGGCAATCTTTTTATGGATTCATTTACACAATGCTCCTGTGAGATGGGGAAATGTGATTAATCTTCTTTACAGGCAGGGAACTGAAGCAGAGAGAAACCAAGGCTCAGATCTGTAGAGATCTTAAAAAGCCCAGTGACACTCCAAAGTTTGAAGGGAAAAACACCAACCCCACAAAACACCAACCTCAGTCAAAATCTTATTAAAAGCATTCAGCATCCCACTCGGTGGCTTCATCAACAGACTGCCCTGGAAGGAGATGAATCTTCACTAAATGATCCAAAACAACCAAAAAGAGGAAAATGAGAAACACAGAATAGTCTAAACTCAATCACCTTTGCCACCACGAGGGCTGCTGCAGCCCTGCCCATCTGCCAGCAGCACCTCCAGCCCCAGAGCAGGCAGAGGAAGGTAATTAATTTTTCACTCCTAATTAACAGTCCTCTAAATGCAGTGCTGCAGCCAATGAGGTTTTCAGACACACAGATCAGGGGATATCACTTATTTTTGGAAAGGTACTCACAAACTTCTCTCGTTCTGTCCTGACCTACTTTGGAAGACATCTCCAAAATAGCTTATTTCTCCCACAATAGTTGAGTAAGCAGACAAAAAAATAATGCTGTGCTGCCCCTTTTCTACAGTGGTGCAGGCACTGTAAAAATGTGCCTATTAATAGGAAAATGTAAATTCATCTTTTGTTCCAGAGGGAGAAAATTGTCAGTAAAAGCTGAAGAATAGAACATTTTATAGTCGTTCATGCAAAAAGCATCACAGAGTATTTTGTACTAGAAACCAGGATTCACAGGATCAGTCCCAGAATGGTTTGGGTTGGAAGGAACCTTGAAGACCATCCAACCCCTTGCCACGGACAGGGAAACAAGTCTTCCTTTCCAAGGAGGAAAATTACAATTTCTCTTTTGGTATCAAATGTTCTTTTCATGCCAAACTTGCTCCAGAGGGAGCAGCTCAGGCTCTTCCTTCTGTCTGTCCCTCATTTTGGGAGTAGCTGAGGAGGAACAGAGGATGCTTGCACCACCTCCCTCAGCACACCCTGCCTTCCACACCGTGCTGAAACATTTTGTTGCTTCAAAGGGGGTCTTTTGCCTTAGGTATTACAGCCAAAGGAAGCTGGAGGGATATTTTTTTTTTCTTTTATTTCATCTTATTCCCAGTTTTCAAGCTGCATACTAAAAACCCCCATCAAATACAGAAATGGGAACCTGCACCATTACTGTGGCTAAGCTAATTTGGGAAAATAAATATCCAACTGGAATTCCAGGTAGGATATACCAATTGCAGCTCAGCTCATGGAGATTGAAGCAATGTCTGGTGTAGCTGTTTTCTCACCCACTCTCACCCCACCAGCTGAGAGCTAAAGAAGGAGCTGTGCTGCTCTGCAGGCACTGGTAAATCCTGGAATTAGGATTTTCTGTTGAGCTCTGCCTCCAGCTCTGGGTTCCCAGCATGGGAAGGACACGGAGGTGTTGGAGCCAAGCAAGAGGAACCCTCCAGGTGGCTCAGAGGGATGGAGCAGCTCTGCTGCGAGGAAAGGCTGGGAGAGCTGGGATTGTTCACCTGGGAAAAAAGAAGCTTTGGGGTGACTTCATTGGGCTCTTCCAGGGCCTGAAAGGAGCAAAAAGATGGAAAGAGACTCTTTACAATAAGCTGGAGTGCCAGGAGAAGGGGAACGGCTCCCACTGCCAACCGGCAGGGTTAGGTGGGGTATTGGGAAGGAATTTTTGGCTTGGTGTGGGTGGGCAGGCCCTGGCACAGGTGCCCAGAGCAGCTGTGGCTGCCCCTGGATCCCTGGAAGTGCCCAAGGCCAGGCTGGACATTGGGGCTTGGAACACTGGGATTGTGGAATTTGTTCCTACACAGGGACTGGATGTTCTTTAAGGCCTCTTCCAACCCAAACCATTCTGTTCTTCCATGATTATTGATTTTCATAGATAAACAAATTGAAGCACTTGAGACACACTCCTGTCACGGACACATTTTATGAAAAATCCTTTTGCCAGGGTTTTTCCTCCTGAGAAGCTGAGAGGCCTCAGGAACAAAATGTAACCAATGGTTATCTGCTGCTGTGGGATGCAACAGGTGCATCTGGGATTGGTCTCATGTGGTTGTTTCTAATTAATGGCCAATCACAGCCCAGCTGGCTCAGACTCTCTGGTCAGTCACAACATTTTATTATCATTCCATTCCTTTCCCTTCAAGCCTTCTGATGAAATCCTTTCTTCTATTTTTTAGTATAGTTTTAATATAATATATATAATGAAATAATAAATCAGCCTTCAGAAACATGGAGTCAGATCCTTGTCTCTTCCCTCTCCCTGGGACCCCTGTGAACACCACCACACACTCCCACATCCAGATTAAAATTATCACAAATAGGAAAACCCAAAAATCAATGTCCAAGCCCTGAATTTGCTGGTTGTACCAATCTCTCAAGCTGTGGAGCTCTTTGAGCAGCAGCCCATGATGTTTGTCACAATCTGAACCTTCTCCAGTTCCCAAACAACTCTCATTTGGAGGGTGGAGTTGGGCATTTTCCTCTGACCTTCCTGAACCAATGGAAATTAGGAAAAGCCAAGAGGAGTGAAGTTTTATCCTATTCCTTCAGTCAGCATTTTGCACAATGAACGCAATCAATACAGAGCAGGATCTACAGGGGGTTTGGATGAGGGAGCTGTGCAAGGGAAAAAACCCCACTGAAATGGTCAGGAAAGGACAACTAGGGAAATAGCAAGTGGGATCCACATGGCAGAACCTCACCAGTTTCCTCAGGGAAACTCTCACCCTTTTTGTTGGTGAAGGCAGCCCTGGCTATGGGGAGTTACCCAGCAAGGCCTTGGCAGAGGCATCTCACATTATCAAAATTCCAGATTTTAAGATTTTGGGGAAAATTCCTAAAGCCATTTTCTCTGCTTCTGAAAAAGGGGCCCTACTGGAATATCTCATCTGATTAATTAGTAGTATCCTGCTCTGTTAATTAGGCAAAAAATCACACCTCATTGACCTAACACAATGTACATAAAAATCCTCTCATGAAAAATAGAGAGAGCTCATGTTTTACAAACTCTTTTTTATCCTCCCTTTTATCATCCTTGATAGGAAATCATACCAGATACAGGATAAGGAAAATCCAAGTTTCCTCCAGCAAAAATTTTGAGGTGGGCAAATGTTTCCATCCTCACATTGCAGATTTGTTGCTAGAGAAATTCTGCAAAGTATTGACCTGGGTACTTGGGAAATGTGCAACAGTCAGTAAAAACAGAGTTACCTGATTAGGAGTTTTCTGCATGCTGTGCTGAAAGGTCATTGTGGCCAACTCAGCTTTAAATGTGTTTAAATGCTCTGAAACAAAACTGAGAAAACTGTGACTCTGCACAAAAAGGGTTGTGGGAAAACCAAGGGATGTTTTGGAGTTGTAACTCTTCAGCACCCGGGCGTGATTGAAGAAAATGGAAGCTTTGTTTAAACTCAAAAATGAAACAAAAGGCCTCTGTAAAGCACAGATCCATGAGCAGGATCCACATCCTGCTGTAAGGGCACAGATTGTTCAGCCTGGAGAGGAGAAGGCTCCAGGGAGAGCTCAGAGCCCTTCCAGGGTCTAAAGGGGCTCCAGGAGAGCTGGAGAGGGACTGGGGACAAGGATGGAGGGACAGGACCCAGGGAATGGCTTTAAGCTGACAGTGGGTACATTTAGATGGGATATTGGGAATTGGGAATTGTTCCTGGGAGGGTGGGGAGGGGCTGGGATGGGATTCCCAGAGCAGCTGTGGCTGCCCCTGGATCCCTGGCAGTGCCCAAGGCCAGGCTGGACACTGGGCTGGGAGCACCTGGGACAGGGGAAGGTGTCCCTGGGTGTCACTGGATGAACTTTAAATTCGCTTCCAACCCAATCCATTCTCTGGTAAATCCACCTGAAAACAGCCATCCTGTGCATTTTGAGAAAAGATAAACAAACCTGGTGTTGCTGCAGCTGATTTGAATTGGCCTGAGCTGGTTTTATCTCCATCCTCACCTGAGGGGCTGTGCAAGAGCAAAGTCAAGCCAGGTCCTCACAGTGAGGAGCTTTTCACATCAACCTTTCAATGTCTTTGAAGTCAATATTTTTAGGGCATAGAAATTAATCACAATTGTAGCACAACTTAAACAATGCTATATTATCTCTCATGTGGAAAAGAACCCCAATTTCCTTTTAATTTTTTTAAGACCAATAAAATTCAGGTTAGTTGTAAAAGCTCAGTAGTGCCAACATTTTATTCATTATTTTTGACCCAACAATTTCACCATTTCAAATCAGACAAGGGACGTTATCTTTGCAATAAAAGGCTATCGAGAATCTAAGTGAGAAATCAAATGCTTTTTCATGCTGGTTTATTTTAGATTAGAGAAACTCGAACCAGATGTAAACCTGAATTGCTGAGGCATGAGAAGGGACTAACAGCAGAGTGATAAATATCTGAGTCGTGTTGTTGTAGGTGCAGATTTGCATTAACTCAAATAAATTGATCTGTAAGCTTTTCTAAAACTTAATTAATGCTGCAGAACAAAGCTGGAGATCAATTATCAGCTTGATATCTTGGCACAGATAAAGCTGAACTAAATTAACCATCCAAAAATGTATGGTATCAATATCACATTGACACGATTACTGGCACGGGGTAGAAATGGATCCCAGTGCAGCCTGAAACACAATCCTTTATTCCCAAATGTGGGAAGTACAGGAGTTCTATCCATAAACTCTAATTTTTCTTTAGCAAAAAGAGCATTTTATACTGAATAAAGAAGAGAAACAAGAGACTAGAGATGCACAGACACGGTGAGTGTTTTTCTAAGCCTATTCAGGAGCAGCTGACTATTTTTTTTCTCCAGAACAAGAGAATTTCCTGGTGAGCTGGTGGACAGCTATCATGAAATTGTTAGTTACTGTCAGGAATTAGGTGGCAGTATTGAATTAGTGAGACAGAGATGTAATTTCTGTGTGTCTGGTAACTCTTCAGGTACTTTGGTTTTGCTGCTTTCTTCTGCTCCTTCTCCAGGCTGATTTTGCTCATTGGTTTGCAGTGTAATTAGGTACTTTTTATTAAAGTCTGTGCAGTGCAGTGCTGTCTGCATCTTGGAATTAATATAAGAGATGTGCGCAGGAATGCAGATTCCCTGGTTAGGAAGTTCTCACACATAGACAAAATATTCAGAATACATCAGTTAGAGAAGTTCTTCTGGAGGAAATATTTAAAATTTCTTTAAATCCACTGATATATTGCAATCTATATTTTTTGTAATGCAGACAACTCTGTAAAGTTTTATATTAAAGCATCCCAAATGAGAGTCACAGCTCCAAGGCTGCATTCCATGCGAGAAAAAGAAATTAATTGTGTATCTTATCCATTGGATCTGAATCTCCATAGATCTTCACCTGCTCAATCTGAACTTCCTGCTGTGACAACAAAAATAAATTAAAGGTGTTTCCAGTTCAGTCTTGGTGTTAAGGTAGGGATGGATGGATGGATGGATGGATGGATGGATGGATGGATGGATGGATGGATGGATGGATGATGGATGGATGATGGATGGATGATGGATGGATGGATGGATGGATGGATGGATGGATGGATGGATGATGGATGGATGGATGGATGATGGATGGATGGATGAATGGATGGATGGATGGATGGATGGATGGATGGATGGATGGATGATGGATGGATGGATGGATGGATGATGGATGGATGATGGATGATGGATGGATGGATGATGGATGATGGATGGATGATGGATGGATGGATGGATGGATGGATGATGGATGGATGATGGATGATGGATGGATGGATGGATGGATGGATGGATGGATGGATGATGGATGGATGATGGATGGATGGATGGATGGATGGATGGATGGATGGATGGATGGATGGATGATGGATGGTTGAACAGTTCTGTGACTTCTTTTTTACCTGTGATTTTCTTTTTATTCTGTGATTTTTCTTTTAATGCCAAACCACATCCTGTGGAAGCTAAAAATACACAAGTGTTTGTCTTGTCATCAGCACCAGCTTCTCCATCATCCCTGATCCTCCTAAAAGCATTCCAGGCTTCCACACAGCATTATTTCAAGGGAATGGCTCCACTGGAAGGTTTTCCAGTGCTATTTGCCTCATTTAAAAGTGCCCAGTTAATGTTGTAAGAGGCCAGAGGCTGTCACACACTTCAACCTCTGCTTCAGCGAGGCATTAAAAACTTTCCAAGACAGGAACAGAGTATCCCAGAGATGAGTTTAGATCTCCTCAGTCGATTGTATTGATCAAACACTGCTCCATTTTAAACTCTGAGTCAGATAGCCCTAATTTGTTTATAAAAGGGTCTCTTTGAAGGTAGTCTTAATTAAGTAGAAGGAAAACGAGCCTGTCATTGATGAGAGGAGAGCAACATGGGCAGCTAAATAAATATCCCACCACCAAAAACATCTGCTGGTGGTAAAGCTTCCCAAGAGAATGATTTGGGAATCACTGCATATGAAGGTATTTGTCCTTTGATCAAGGACTCCTGCTCAATTCCCAAAGGGGTAACAGACAGCTCCTTGTTGGCTGTGCCCATGGAATGGCAATGAGGGTGTGCGTGCAGCGCACTGGGAAACTCAGCCTCCAAAATGTCATTTAGACAAATGTTTGGGGACTGCCCTGCACCAGGAGACCCATTCCCAGCAGGGCCTCAGGGAGCTGCTGGGATTCATGGAAACCACACAAGTCCTGTGACTCGTGGGGGCTGGATTATAAATGACAAACAGCATCTCCTGCTGAGCTAAGAACTGATCACAAAAATGGGAATAAATTGGATTTCACCTTTCCCATGCAGCTGCTTTGGGCATGGTGGGCACGGGACCCTGTAGGCTTCATTACACTTTGTAATAAAATACTACAGACTCCAAATCTTCCCCCTCTGAAGGTAATTCTGTCAGAGAGTATTTAGGAATATTGGCTGATCGTGGCTTGTTGCTTCATTTTTGCAGCTCCTTTGAAATCATCAATATCCCATGTTCATTTGGTGGCAGAGCTAGCTCAGGGGAGAGGAGAAGGATGTGTCATGGATTCAATTCCACAGCTAACTGCTACTGGGACTCTGATCCTCTAACCCTTAATCAAGGGAAACTGCTGGCCTTGGCAAGGCAGGGGGAAAATGCTCCAGGAGGCTTCTTTGAGTTGTTTTCATCCTGTTGCTCATTATTTGAAGATTATATATCCAGTAAGTGCAATAATAGGGGGTTGTTTTTATGTCCCTGCAAGAGTCATCAAGGACATCTAACAGGAAGGAAAGCCTTTCCCATAAAGTGCAGGGAATTGCTTCCCAGCTACAGGACCAGCTTGTGCAGCTTTTATTTCCATTTCTTTTATTAACTATTAATAATGATATATGCTCTTTGAAGTACACTCTGTTTACACATAAAGAGCATAATGGAACAGCAATGATGAGGCAGAAGGTAAATCTGGGTTTCTAAACAAAACATTGTTAAATGATAAAGTAGTACAAAAGCAAAGAAAATGCAAGGAAAAAATTGGTCACTTGGGACGCTCTTGCTGCCTTTTGGGACTATGTGAAGATTGCTGACTAGATTAGATTAAAACCACCATAGCACACAATTAAATTTTCATGGAAAATATTAATTTTAAATATTGATGACAGTTTTTTCTTTCAATCCACTTAAAAAAAAATAACTGTAGCAGCTCAGTGGTATCAGGAAATGCAGTGGCACAAGTGAGAGTTAGGGCAGGTAATTTCCATTCTGTGCCAGCAGAAATTGTTGGCAAACCCAGCTCTGTTGGGATTTGGGGTGGGATGGCACCAGTGTCACCTCTGTGGGACAGCTTCTCCAAGGCTTTGCCATGTGGTTAATTAAGGGATAAATAAGAGGCACAGGATGTGTAAGATCCACAGAGTAGATTTTTTGCACGGGGCCTTCACCTCAAACTGCTGAAGATTTGAGGAATTGTCCAAATGACAGAGGAGGCCACAGAGCTGCTCTGAGCCCCTCTGGAGCCAGGCTGGGAGAGCTTGGGGGGCTCACCTGGAGTAGAGAAGGATCCAGGAGAGCTCAGAGCCCCTGGCAGGGCCTGAAGGGGCTCCAGGAGAGCTGGAGAGGGACTGGGGACAAGGGATGGAGGGACAGGACACAGGGAATGGCTCCCACTGCCAGAGGGCAGGGATGGATGGGAGATTGGGAATTGGGAATTGTTCCCTGGCAGGGTGAGGAAGGGATGGGACAGAATTCCCAGAGCAGCTGTGGCTGCTCCTGGATCCCTGGCAGTGCCCAAGGCCAGGCTGGACACTGGGGCTGGGAGCACCTGGGACAGTGGGAGGTGTCCCTGCCATGACTGGGGGTTGGGAGTGAATTATCTTTATGAGCCTTTCCAACCCAAACAATTCTGCATTTCCTCTGGCAGGCAGTGACTTCCCTGATGGGATGGAGAGGTTGTTTTTGCAGACAGCCCTTATTCCACTCTAAACTGATCTCTCCTGCTCTCTGCCTGACATCTCCCTCACGGTGCCCTCACGGAGCCTCCAAGGACCATGGAAAAATACACACAGCAGATGAGACTTATGCAACTCCTTGTTCCAGCCACAATCCCTCCCTGCTGCTGGCCAGGGGGGTTCTGCCTTTGTGGGGGCCCTGCTCCCACACCTCCAGCTCTGCTGGGCCTGGCTTTGCCAAGTTCTGATCCTAAAGGTAGAAATTAGGGGCAGAGAGGTGATGTGCAGGGAAGGAACTGCAGGTAGCAATGGGTTTTCTGGTTTTGTTCCTTTTTAAGGGTCTCAGGAACCATGAATTGCCTCAAACAGTGGGGATTTTTTAAGTTTTACCAGAAAGGCAGGAAAAGCAGTGCTGTGTTACCTAGAAAGTAAAATATAAAGGGGGAAAAAGAAGCATTTATAGGGTTTGTATATGCAGTTATTGAGGATATAATTTAAAAAGCAAACAGGAAGTAGAAAGGAGTAATGTTACACAGAAACAAGGATAAAACAATGAGTAGAAGTGAGTCAGTCCTTTCAGTGGATGCAAAATGTTGGCACTGAAGCCAACGCTCTGCCACCTTCTTCATCTCATTTGTCCCAGAGAAATCCTCAGGACTGAGCTCCATGAAAGTCACCAGCGCAGGAAAAAGTAAATCCTGTGGGAAAACACATGGTGAGGATCTGACAGAGCTCACACTGATGGTCTGGGAGGAGGTGACCACCTTCCTCCCATCCCTACAGAAGCTTGAAAACCCTAAACAGGTTCCATTTAACCTGGAACTGTGGAAAGTGAAATTATCCATGAGAAAAAAAGACCACTAAAAATTGTATTAGAGGTGTTTCATTGTTGGGACAGCTTTGCTCTTCTCCAAAACTCACTGTCAAAGGCAACCAGCACTGCCAGGCACAAGAGCCAAAGGAATGTCAAAACAGAATCATGGAATGGTTTGGGTTGGAAGGGACATTAAAGCTCATCTTGTCCCACCCCCTGCCATGGACAGGGAGACTTTTGTAGCACAGGTTGATAAAAACTCACTGCCAGCACCTGGATCTGCTGCTGAACCTCCAGAACAGCACTGAGATCAGAGGAGATCCTGCTGGGAATTCAGCCCCAGCCCTGGGAGCTGCAGCAATGCCTGGTCCAAGATGGAACCCCTGCCCTGCAAAGGGCTCTGGCTGTGCCGACTCTCGTCCTTTCTGCTGTTGGTTCCCATGTAATTTCCCTGAATGCACACAGGAGGAAATCTGGTGGAGTGCTGCTGCCTTTGGATTCATTCCTGGCCCTCACTCTGGGTGCCAGGACCCACAAGATGAGATGAGGACACAAATGCATCTTCTGGGTCAAACCTTGGCCACAAGCTGGTGGCCGAACACTCTTTGACTTGCCTTTGCTGCTTCAGAGGGGTCAGGATTTCTATCTCACTTTAAAAACCCCAAACCCAACAAGAATTTCCCTCCACCCTTGCACTCCCCCGAAACCGTGAGAATAACAGAGAGCAATTAACAGAATATGTTGTTTTATTTTGATTGATGGCTGGGTTGATGAAAAACACTGGATTTTTTTTTCATTGAGGGTAATGTGCCTCATTCAAATGACTTTAAAATAAATGATTGCCCCCTGGTTTTTTCCTATTACATTTTTTGTTAGGATTCCTTGCAGTGGGAGCCAGACCTTGTCTCTGTTGCTATGGAAGTCTTGTCTTAAGCTTTACCAGAGAAAAGAGTTTAAAAATGTAAATGGGAGATTGACTCAAAAGATATTCATTGTTGCTGCAAAGTGCATTGTAATTTCATTATTTTCTGGCTATATATCTTCTTTTTAATATCAGAATAGACTTCTAACATAAGTTTCAAACTTAGAACAGAATTTTTACATCAGAAAATAATTATCTCAGTAATTATTTGATAATTTTTTTAATTGTGGCCAAGAGAGACTGACTGGTAAGGAGACCTGTGAAGGAGGAAAGAACAGTGCACAACTCACTGGCTTTATCAGTCCAGGAACTAAAAATATCCTGAGTTTTTAAAAACTTTTTTTTTAATTTATGTCCTTTGAAGAGAAAAAAAGGGCTATTTCAAGGAGCTCAGAGTTTCTCTGTTAGGAATAGTACTCAAAAAATTAGATTTAAAGCATGGCCCATTTTAACTTAAACATTCTGGATTGTTGAGAAGGGATGAATATTATTTCCTATTTGTAGAGTTAAATTGGAATCTTTGGAGCAAGTACCCTGGAAACTTTATGTATTTTTTGAACTGCATACATGACTTGATTTCTATTGGGTTTTTTGGTTGTTTTTTTTAGCAACATTTGTCTCAAATCCATGAGGGGAAAAAACCTAGCACTGAAATTGGCTGTGAAATTGAATTATAAGGATATTGGGGATAAATTAGCAATGAATGTTTCCAGGCAGTGTGATGGTGGATAGACAGACAGGTGTGGATTGATAGATCTCCAGAATATTTATTTATTATTATTTATTCAGGGATTGGAAACCCATTTGGAATATTCTCCTGAAGTGCCCTGGAATCACAGCAGAACTGTCCAGCCAGAAAAGTACAAAGGGATTAAAACCAGAGTTATAATATTTGTGCTGGGAATCTAAAGAGTTCAGGCTGCTGCAATACAGAGACTACTTGGAGCAATTACATTTCTGTATCACTCTTGATTGCATCAGAAAGGTGGGGCAAGCACGGGAAAATGCAATAGTGGAGTCTCTCTGTTAATCAGATTTATGTTCTTAAGCTCCACAGAAACTTTTGAAAATGGATTATAAGCAGCTCGGTCACTTAGATAACATCATGATTTCTTGGGAAAATTCCCTGAAACACCCAATAACCCAGAAATAGCTTTAGCCAGAGATAGACAATGGGAGAAAAAGGAAGAAAAACCCATTCTCTGGCTCTGACATGGCTTTTGAAGCTCCCTGAATTCCAGCTTGGTGCTACTCTTGGAACCTCTTTGGTTTCCTTTGTTTATTGGACGCGACTTCACGCCTGTGACCTTATTTTGTTCAGTCACCAACATAATAAACCAGGTTTTTTATGCATGATTTGCTCATTAGTGGCTGCTTCAAACACCCCATCTCCTGGTACATAATCCAATTTTAAGAATAATTGGGAAAATGATGTCTTGTAATTAGCATTCCGAAATCTGGTTTAATCCGTGTGGCTCTGGGTCAGCTGGGGAGAAGCAATTTCAATTAGTGAGGCATTGCCTGGGCTGGGGCAGCAGGGAGGGGCTGTTACACAACCCTCCTGTTGGTTTGGGGCTTTTTTTTTACTTTTGTTGAGGTTGGGATTGAAGGTATTCAAGACAATAGTTCGTGTTTAGACTTAGGTGTGTATTATTTTTTATTTATCTTATAGTTTTATAGGTAGTGAGTTTTGAAGTTCTTTACTAATGAGGTACAAAAAATGGTTAATTTTTTGTTACATTTTTTTTAAGGTTAAACTATCTAATTAAAAAAGATACTTAAATTATTTTTATTTTTAATTAATAACTGATTACTTGAAGTCCACAATGCGGACGTTTTTGTTTAATTATAAAATATTCTCTAAACTTGTGATGAAGAAGGTGAAGAAGAAGGTGAAGAAGAAGGGGAAGAAGAAGGTGAAGAAGAAGGAAGAAGAAGGAAGAAGAAGGAAGAAGAAGGGGAAGAAGAAGGTGAAGAAGAAGGAAGAAGAAGGAAGAAGAAGGAAGAAGAAGGAAGAAGAAGGGGAAGAAGAAGGGGAAGAAGAAGGTGAAGAAGAAGGAAGAAGAAGGAAGAAGAAGGAAGAAGAAGGGGAAGAAGAAGGGGAAGAAGAAGGTGAAGAAGAAGGATTCGTTTCCAACAACCTCCCTTGGCCAGGCTGCTCCAGGACCTTCCAGAAAACACAGCCTTGCCAGGGACTGGCTTGGCAGAGCCTCATCCTTTGATTTATCTCAGATCTGTGAGGATCTGATCCTGCAGCTTTGGAAGTTGGAGGGAGTTTAGCAATCCCTTGGAGCAGGCTGCAGCGCTGGGTTAATTTGGGCTGGCAGGGGTTGGGGCTTGTTAGGGCTGCTCTGTGTGTGGGGGGAAGCGCAGGGGATGCTCTGGCCACACACCAGGAATGTCACAGGAGCAAAATTCCCCCAGGAGCCTCTTCACAGCCAGCCTGGGAATGCTCCTCCTCAAATCTTGGCACTGCACAAGGGGATGCTCTGCCCTGAGATCTTCCCCTATCAGGAGAAACATCTGGAAAAAAATAGGAGTGGAAAAAAAACTTCTGAGCAGACAAATGGGAGCAGACATGACTAAGGTTGGAAATATCCTCATAAACCTGTCCTGTGTGGAGAAATGGAGATTTTTATTGCTATGCAAATGGCTGTTATGTACAAGTCTCACAGGCTGCAGTGGAGATGAATCATTTAAATTGACTTAATCACTACATATTCTCTTAAAGGGTTATCTGAGAATCTCATTAAGTGCCACTGCTAATGGTTGGCATGATTAGGCCATTGTTTTAAAACTCAACAGTCACCGAGTTTCCTGTCTGACAGAGAGACAAAACCCCAGGAGCTCCACAGCCTGACTTTTTATTTTGGATGCTTCACTTAATAACTCCTCAGAGAAAAAGAGTGACAGCATAGGGATTTGTGGTCTCACTTCAAGGTATTCCACAATCCAGCCTGAGAAAGTCTCAGCGTTTTCTTAAGCTATTTAAAATAGAATGACTTAGGGCTTATAAGTGTCTCATTTCTGACTTGTTGCTTGTGCACTCTCCAGTCACATCCATGGGGATGCACCTGGAGCTCACACCATGGACGAGTCCCACTGCCTCCTATTTTTCCATCCACATTAGATTTAATTGTGCTGGCTAATACAAGGATTTAGGGGATCAGCTTGGGCAATATTTCTTAATGATATAAAGTAGCATAGGAGCGCAGAGCTTGAAGCAGAGGATTGAATTCTCAGGCTTAATGAGATACGGGGCTCTGGCTTATCTATTCAGGCAGGGATTTTTATTGACAGCAGGAGCATGAATGCAAGCTTTGGAAATAAAGTGAATGCAGCAGCTACCCAGAAGATCACCTTGACTGCAGCTCCTGCTGTCAGATGCCCAATCTGCCAGGAAGCTTCTGCATTATCCCCAGCCTCAGTCCAAATTTGAAATCCAAAGGTTTCAGCTCATCCCTCCCATTTTCTTCCTCTGCAGAGCAGCTGGCACACGGACCTGCCTCTGTCCTCTCAATCTTTTTTTCCTTCCCTCAATGATTTTCCACTTTGCACCCCTACACACCTTCACCCCTCACTTGTTGCAATTGGTTTTATGCAAAATGGGCTTAATCCTTCCTGAGCCACATCCCTGCGCCAGCACATGGGTGGAGGAATGCAGAGACATCACAGAATTCCACAGGCTGCTTTGGGTTGGAGAGGACCTTAAAACTCATCTCATTGCACACCCTGGGACACCTTCCACTATCCCAGGTGGCTCCAAACCCTGTCCAGCCTGGCCTTGGGACCTTCCAGGGATCCAGGGGCAGCCCCAGCTGCTCTGGGCACCCTGAGCCAGGGCCTTACACCCTCACAGGGAGCAATTCCTTCCCAAAATCCCATCTAAACCCACCACAAACTCATTCTGTCCTTACTGATCATAAGCAGGGGGGTGTGTTTTACAAACCCAGCAGTAATGCAGTGTCTGCACCCCAATAATTTTATTCCTGTGGTACCAGTGGGGCTGGTTTGGGCTTGGCTTAGCCTGAGGGTGGGATGTGGGCATGGATCTGTGCTGGACATGGCACCTAAGGGATGGCACAGTGAAACCATGGCAGTGAAGGTGCAGGGGGTGAATCTCAGGGGTGCTGAGCACTCTCTGCCAAGATCAGTGGGATCAGGACACGGCCCCAAAGGCACAGAGGGCGACCAGGCCGCACAGAGCCAGGTTTTTATTTCTGGAGATCACACGGCGCTGACAAACCTATCAAGAAATATTCAAGTACTACCAGTGGCTCTAAAAGCAATGTAAATTCACATGCAAACGAGGTGCAGCCCTCCAGCTCCTGGCAGATTGCCAGGGCAGCCTTTGCTGTTGCCCCCCAGTAGCTCATCTTTTATGGAAAAGCCATCAGTCACCCCCAGCACCCCGGGAGGAGAATTTCCCTGCATGAGCTGCATAAAGATGTCACTGCACACTGCTGTCCTACCCAGGGCTGGGAGATTCTGCTCCCAGTGGCGCCGTGATATTTTCTGAAAAACCCTCTTTGCCCAGGATTTTCTCCTGGGAAGTTGAGAAGCCTCAGAGAGGAATGAAAACAATAATTATCTGATTTGATTCTCCTGTGTTTGCTGCTTTGGAATGGGGCTTGGACATTGTTTACCAACAGGTGAATGCTTGATTGGTTCCATGGGAATTGTGTTGAATTAATGACCAATCCCAGTCCAGCTGTGTCAGACTCTCTGAGCAGTCACGGGTTTTTATTATTCATTCTTGTTAAGCCTTCTGATGTCTTCTTTCTCTTTCTTTAGTATAGTTTTAGTATACCATTCAATATAATATATATAATATAATATAATATAATATAATATAATATAATATAATATAATATAATATAATATAATATAATATAATATAATATAATATAATATAATATAATATAATATAATATAATATAATATAATATAATATAATATAATCAGTCTTCTGAGAACAAGGAGTCAGATTCTCATCTCTCACCTCATCCTGGGGACCCTCACAAACACCACATTCCAGCACTTGGTTGGCTTGTTGGTTCCTTTTCCAGCCTACTGAGCAACTGCAGAAATTGGATTTACAGGATTAAAACAATAGGGTGCTTTGGAACCGAAACTCAGAGTTCTTGTGTATGTGCAACTGATAATCCCTGGATAAAAAATGGAGTTTAACTGTCCTGTGTACATTCCCTCTTAGCAAATATTGTATTTCTTCCCATTTCACTGGCTACTGGGTACATTTGCTTCTCTGTAAAGAATATCACAGAGAAAAGTAATTCTTGGGGGCAAAATCCAAGGCTTGGCCATCCCTAAAAAAACATTTGGGGGAAGAATAACTCTAGAAATTCCTCTTGTTTACAGCTTGATTGCTTCTTGGAGTGAAATGTTAATAATGCAGCAGTGGCCAGCGAGGGTCGATAATGAGGTAATGTGTATTTATGGGCTCTGTGTCCAAATGATCCTCAGTGCATGGTTATTTGAAAATAAATAGTGTATTGATTGAAACAGCTACGGGACAAAATGGGCTTTCAACACGTGGGGAGAGCTGATAATTACTTGGAATATTTTTCCTTGTTGTTAATGCATCAATGAGTCTGGTTTTAGCTCTTTGGTATAGAAAGGCAAATCCACTCACAACAATATGATAATTTTATAGGGTTATTTATATATATATATATATATATATATATATATATATATATATATATATATCAGGGTTTTCTGCATCAGTTTGAAAATTCTGTGATGAAAATACAATATTCACACCTATTTCCCATCACTGGGATGTTTCCATAGTCTCATTTCAACAGTCAATGCCACTTTGAAAGAGGTTTTAAATGGCATTTAATGTAGCTGTGCTACTAATATTCCATTAAAACCACA
Source organism: Calcarius lapponicus (assembly GCA_039654755.1). NCBI lineage: Eukaryota > Metazoa > Chordata > Aves > Passeriformes > Fringillidae > Calcarius > Calcarius lapponicus. The sequence goes on along the minus strand of CM077469.1, from coordinate 32,383,044 downwards.
TAACCTCCTGCCATGGGAAAAATCAACAGAACGAGCTGCAAATAGTGGAATTTATAGAGTTCAATACCCAGCTCTTAAAACTCTCCATTTTGGGGGGTGAAGTCTTCAAGGCAATATTTTTGGGAAATAAATGAAAATTATGTGAAAGATGAAAAAAGGGAGGAAAAACCAATGGAAAGAACCAAGCAGGGTTTTCACGTTAAGAGATTGCCCTTGATGATTCTATGCATCCTGACCTCATACTCAGTTTTCCTTGTATTCTAAAGCCAACAGATAAAATTCCTACACAGAGAGAAAGAGCTGACGTAGCTTATCGGGTAATTATCTGATTAAAAATTTAATTCAGTTCTGAAAAAGCTGGGGTGGGTTGAAAATTTGGAGTTTCAAGCAGGAAGTATAGCGACAACTTACTGCTTGTTTTCTTTCATCCCAAAACTGCACATGAAAAATTAAAGGTTCTTTTTAAAACATTTAATGACTCTATTCCAAGCTGCAGGCAGTCAAATCAGGCTTCCCCCAAATATCTGGGATGTTGAGATGTTTGAACCAAATATTTGGTATTGATATTTACCTATGGAATACTCATCCCAAATATTTGGTGTTGACTCTCGCAGAGGGATGTAAATATTGACCTGCAAAGCTGAGCTGGGGATGAGGAAGATACTTTGTTTTGTCTTACAGTCAGCAAGCACCACAATTCCCCACATCACTGCCCAGCCCTTGGATCCTGCAATGGGAAAAATGCAGATGAAGGAAGTTTGAGGATGTGTTCAGTGTCCGCAGGGCGACGCACCCAAGATGTAACACATCCTCCTTCACCTGCCTTTGCTCCTTTAGTCTTTAGATCCTTTTCAATGAGGTCACAGCTAAGAAAACCACATTATTGTCTCCTCTAGGCACTTTTTTCAAGTGCCATTAAAATCTATAGCATTCTGTCCCTTGGCCTCTTCTATAATTCATAAGTATTTTGTAGTTGTGATCTTTTATATTAAGAACTTCCAAACCCCCCTAAACTATCAACTTCAATCCCACTTAATTGCCTGCCTGCAGCATCAGAAAGCAAAAAGGATTAATCATTTATTCATTTATAAACCTTCTCTCCACAGCACATCCAAGCTTTGTAGATTTAAGAACAACTTCCCTAATACCCATAAGTTTAAAAGGAGAACGTTTATAACACAGAGCTATAAGCACTTCCCAGGCAATTGAGGTGTTTTTCCCTTTTTTATGTGCCATTTTGGTAATTCAAAGGCCAGCTAATGGTTGTTTTTGGATAGGAAGGATCAGGGTTAGAGGGCATTTGTCGAGGCGGTTGTAAAGCCAGCCCAGATTCTGTAATTGCCAGTGCAAGGCTGCCTGCAGCAGCTGCAGCACTCCAGCCCTGTTTATTGATCCCTGTGATTCAGTGTTTGTGCTCATGGGCACAAGTCAGCACTTTCACAGATCAGCACGGGGGCTGAAGGATCAATCGCTCCTTCCCCCTCCTGATCCATTTTAATTGGGGTATCAAAGGTGCTCTAATCCTCTCTCAGGTCAGGAGATGTATTTGAAGCTGGGACAAAGCTGTGCAATAAAAACAGGGAGATTCCCCTCTGCAGATCTGAAGGAAAATCTCCTCGTTCCAGGAACCCACCCCAAAGCAGCAGCCAGCAATGCTGAGCTCGCTTTAAGTGGTTACAGCAACCAACTCAATAAATAAAGTGGTTCACTTCCCTCACCTCTCCCTTGGCAGCACTGCAGGACTGAAAGGCAAACTGCAGGACAATGGTGCTCCAGGGAAATTATTAAGTTCAGACTCAGAGTCTTTATTTTGACATTCAGGAACAAGCCAGAGTGCAGACATGTTACTAGGCATGTGAGGGCTGAGCTCAGGTGAACTTGAGCTGTCTCTTTTTTCTCTTTTGAAAAAAATTCTCTTCCTTCACTGTGTTTAACCAATGAGAAATAATTCTAAGGGAAAAGAAAAGATGATTCCCAGAAAAGCTTGCACTTGATGGAGACGTGTAATTAGAGAGTTGGGATGGCGGCTTGTCAAAATACAGGATTGCTCTGTGGTGGGACTGGGGTTTTTTCCACTTTGGTTTAGAGCTTTGTCACCTCTGCTTTTTAGCCATGCAGGGTGTAAAGGCTTTCACATTCCCTGTAGAAGGTTGATCTGTAGGGTCTTAGGGTTTCCTGGCACATAGCCCATGGAGAGAGCACACATGGGAGCCATGCAGAGAGTGGAGGGAGAAAGGAGATTTCTCCAAGGCTGCTGCCCTGGTGCACAAGAGAATGCACCTGAGACTGTTTGGAGTGACTTCTCCCACCTAACTTGGGTTGTCTCCATCCTCTGGTCCTGAGAACTCTTCCAAGGAAGTTGAAATTGATAATTCCACATGCTCCAGGCTTTCTTCTCTCTAAAGAAAACATCTTGCCCTCACTAACGCTGCCCCTCACACACAACCTCCTTCCAGGGAAAATCAGAAACGGCCCTGGAGAGCCAAGAGAGGATTTTATCTGGGGAAGAGGTTAGAAGATTTTAGGCTGCCCAGCTGGCACTCAGGGTGGTAGAAAGGCAGAAGGAGCCCCAGCTGCTTTACTCCTGTTGGTTTGCAAGCAGGAGGTGAGGAGAGCCAGGTGGAGACCTTGATCCAGAGAGGAACTGCATGAACAAGAGAGCCCAAATTCAGGGCTGGCACAGGAGAGGTGCAGAGCTTGCCCCAGGGTCACAGCTGAGTGGGGAGGACAGCCCCTGCTGCAGGAGGGGTGGCATCCTGGCTGTCCCCATGTCAGGAGGGACAGAGAGGGGCTGCCCCACCAGGCACCTCTGCCCACCATCAGCAGGAAGGTGCAGGGAGAGCTCCTGCCCTAATTAATTTGGAGCGGCCTGCAGATAAATCAAGGCTGAAAATGCATCCCCTGGAGCTTGGAGTTTACATTCCAGGCACGTTTTTATCCAGAGCCCTCAGACTGACTCCAGCAGCACTGGCTCACAGCAAAGGCAGCTTCCCCTGGCTCCCACAGGTGGCACACCTGGAGGCAGAGGGTTTGGGACCCGCTGCAAGCTCCATTCCCTACTTGTTCAGGAGGAAATCACTCCTCAAGCCTCTACAAGAGGCTGCTGGTGAAGGGGGAGCCCAGGCAGCTCTCTGGGCATCACTGCATCCCAGGGAAAATGCTGCTCCAGATTCATGGATGGCCTCAGCTTTCCCTGGGCTGTAAAGGACACAGATGTGGAGCCACAACTCAGGAGGAGAAAGGAGGATGGGTTTGTTTTTTAATGTGTGTTTCACCAGGTTTATTTTCTTTGAGAATTTGGGATGGTTTTGCATTTTGACCGGTTCAGAACAGTTTCATGCTGTGCTGGGGGAGCAGAGAGATGTGAACCAGAAAAACTGTGCTCAAAGGTGCCCAATATCAGACCTGCAGACCCTAACACAGCAAAGAATAAACACAGGTAATTCTAAATAATTTGATTCCTCAAATTTTCCTTCAAAACTGACAAATTGTCCCCATTTAATTTGGCATTTAATTGCAACTGCAGCACTGGATTCATGTTAGTGATCTTAGATTAAAAAGGCTTCTATCTACACAAATTGGGTAACACATCCTGCCACCCTATTTACATCCAGAAGCAGGCAAAGATTTGAGATCTTATTAAACACATTTGAAGTGAAGTTTGAAGAGGTGAATCCGTGACAGGAATTTGTGAAGATGGGAGTCCCGAGTGGAAAAAAGTATCTGAGTAAATAAAATAATTAGGGAAAAAGTGTCAGCACACGAAGCAGGGGAGGGACAGAATAAGAGAGGCAAAGCAAAAAGCAGCTTGGCTGGGCTGGGAACGCACAGCAGGTGTTTGGATAGCAAACAGACATTAGTGGATGATTTTATGGCAAGCCTACAGTGAAATGAGGGAATGCTGCAGATGGAGGTGAGCTGATGGACAGAGGTAGGTGCCTTTAAAAATTACCATGCACAGGAAGAGGGGATTGGAGGCAGAGCTGCCATGGAGCTGCAGAGATGGATGCAGAGGCATCCAGGAGAAGGAGGGGAAGCGGATCACGGGCTCCCAGCGGAGACAGCGATTATCACTTCCAGATAACTTTAATAGTCCGAGTCCTTGAGATGCTGTTATCAGGAGAAGGAGCTCGAAATGCAGTCCGAGATAAAGGGAATTCTGTCGGGAGCAGTGTGAGAGCATCCGAGGCTCAGGCTGGCTCTGCTGCTCCTGGGTGCCAGCCCCAGCACCCTGTGGCAGATTTTCTTTGTGTTCTCTGACTAAACTTGCCGGGTTTGCAGTTTCCCTGTGAAAAACGGGATTTGAGCAGGTGACCTGGAAGTGGTTAGAGGACAGACATGTCCTGGGTTTGTTCTGTGCTTCTTATTTTAACTGTTTAGGAATTAAAATCCAAACTCTTTGCAAAGGTCTCTTCAAGAGTCTTTTCCTTGCTTTACACAGGTGATTTATGTATCAATACATTTATATATATGCATACATATATATTCATATTGACATTTTATATATATTTATATCTACATACATTTTATAACGGATATATAATTATACACATATATAATTATATATATACATATATATGTATATAATGTATACACACATATACAATGTATATGTGAATATAATGTATACACATGTATACATTATATATACATATACACATTTATATATACATATATTTTATAAGAGATATATAATTTTCAAAATATAAATTATATACTATAACAATTTTTAATATAAATAAATATATTTGTATTATAGAATATAATTTATTCCATTAATATATTATATAACAATATAATATATAATATAAATAAAATATGTGTATTGTGTAATATAATTTATTCTATTCATATATAATAATATCAATCTATTATAATACGAATATATTATATTATATTATTTATGATATAAATTATATACTACTATAAACTGTGCTCTGGAACCTCTGCCCTACCATTTAATCCTCTGATAGATTTATTGCCTATTTGTGGTTTATTATGTTGCCTGTGGTGCATGCTCTGCTTATTTCCCCTTTCTTTTCTCATGGATATGATGAGCCCAGCTATTTTCTCACCTGTTACAGCATTCATTTCTCCTCTCCAACCTGATGCATCAGAAATCAAAACCGTGGCTGGGAAGCAATCAGAGAGAAAGCCCCCTGCGAGCTGGAGGCAGGGCTCTGCCTGCTGAGTGTGCTGTGCTCTGTTGCCGGGCTGTGGTGTCCTGCAGGCTGTTCCCATCAGGAGCAGACAGTGCTGACAGAGCTGGGCCACCCTCTGATGAGCCCCTCTTTGTTCCCAGGGAATGTCCCCACTCCCATTTCCCTGGGCAGAGCAGGGCTGGGGCTGCAGGAGCCCCCTCATCCCCTGACTCAGTGCTCAGATCAGGAATGTTTTCCTCTCTCTGTATTTACTATGGCCCTGGGTGATGCCTCTTTGCTGCCTTTTCTTGCTGTTTTTCCCTTTTTGTCTTTCTTTCCCTCCCAAAGAGGCCTCAGAACTCTCTGTCTCTGCGTGTGCAAGGAGGCTGCTGCTCATGGATTACTGACACAGCTTCTTGTGTTACTGTTCTAGAAGAAAATGTGGTTTTTTCAACTAATGATGTAACCAGACTTAATCCAACTGACAGGAATAACCTCTCTGATTTGGTACCTGATCATTGCACCTTGTTACAGGTGAGCTCCTACTGAGAGCAGAAGGGTTTTAGTGCTTCTTTCTTGAATTTCATACAACCCCAGACTGGTTTGAGTTGGAAGAGACCTTCAAGCCCATCCAGCCATGGGCAGGGACACCTCCCACTGCCCCAGGTATTCAGTTGGAACAACAGCTCTGTATGTCCCTCCTTCCCAGGTTCTGCCTGAAATGGCTTGATTATTTTGTATTTTTTCTGCTCTTTCTTTGTGTGAGAGTTTGACAGTTGTATTAAGGAAAAAACAGCTCGAGGGTTTAGGTGTTGCAGCCAGTTCTGAATGTGACGAAGTCAAGGATCAGATGATCCTCACCTGCTGGTGATGTGTGCCAGGCTCCTGCCATGGTTTCTGCTGGGAAAAAAATTAAAATAAAGAGAAAAAAAAAGGAAAAGAAATAGTTGAAAATAAGCAGCACTAAGCAGCTAGGAAGTTAAAATGCTCATTTTAAAAAGTGGCTCATGTTTATTGTATAACAAAGAGGAAGAACTCCTTTAATTAATATTAACAATTGAGAGCAGATTAGACAAAAAATACCCTATTACCACTTCCTCTAATCCACCTCTAATTGTGTTTCAAGCTATCAAGGAGCACTTAAACCCCAAAAAACCTCAGTAAGAAGCAGAAGGCAGTTGTCTGCCTCAGCATCTCCACAGTTGGACGTGGAAGTCATCCAGCTCCAATTGTCTTTTATTCCATCCTTCCAGTGCCTTCACAGCCCTGCAACGGTTTGGGGAATTAAATGGGGTCTGTGGGTGCAGCCAAACACCCAAAAAGCAGGAGCTGCCTCTGAGGAGGAAATGTATTCCAGGGGAAGAGGATGAGTTGGTCCTTCCCTGGATTTGTGCAGAACCAGAACATCTTTCGAGGGTATTCAAACACTTGGCCTGGAAAAAAAAATGTGGATCTGATTACTGCTCGTTTGCATTCCTTTTTCCTTAAGTTTGGAGAAGGCAAAGCTCTCCAGTGAATTAATTAATTTCACTCCATTTTGACAGAGTGCTTAAATCAGCTCAGAAGTGCCACAGCTGAGTAAACCCAGCTCGCAGGCAGTGATTGCTTCTTTTGGAAGGCCCTGCTCAGCAGCAGCAGCAGCTGGAGCAGAGCAGCCAGGAGAAGCACTTCATTAAAGAGCTGTGACAACACTGCTGCAGCCTGGGCTGCTCCTACCAGAAACTGAGCCTTTCAAGAGTGATCAGGAATTTTTTTTCTTTGTGTTTGTGCTTTCATGATCTGAGATGTTCCACTGTGTCCCAGATCTGATCCCTCTTCAGTTCCCCAGCCCTGTGTGCACCCACAGCAGGTTTCCATCCCACAGCCAGAAGTCTGCAGCTGTCTTTTCCCAAGGCTGGAAGTCATTTTGTTGGTGTGGAATTAAATTGAGACGTTTAATTAACCTGAAATGTTCAGAACTTGTGTGATTGAGGTCTCTCTCTCACACTTTGTATATTGATAGAACTATATAGTGTAATTGTATATGTTATAATTATTATGTACCTTCCCCTTAGCCCTCCAAGGTAGATTTCCCTCTTGAAAGGTCCATCAGCCTTTCCTGTGACAGCCTGGCATGAACTTTGTCCCAAAGAAAGTGTGCATTGAACACATTCCTTACAAATGTACATATCTGTGAGGGGACCTGACAGGCTTCTAGAACAAAAGTGTTTACCCATATTCATCCAAGGACACTGCTCCTGTGAAATTTGGTTCCTTCCTTGCCTGCCATTTAATTTTTTCTTTTTTAAGTGCAGCAGGATTTTAAGATGGAATCACAGATCTTTCTGCCTTTAATTCCTGCACCAGGTATTTTCAGGCTTCATTGTGAGACAAAAATTCAAATGCAGTCACCTACAGCTTCGAGATGGGAACTGTGGCATCCTTATCACTGCTGTGTTTTCCAAATTCCAGCTCATAATCACAGCCATCAACCTGTTTAAGTTCTGATCTTCTAGAGACCTGCCCCCATTGTGACCTCTTCAGAAACACCCTCCCCTCTGCAGCCAGATAAACTTCTGTGGTCTCCCAGCTCTCTCTTCCCTCTTGAATTATTTACTGAGGTCATGAATTTCTTAGAAAATCAGGCAACAAGACACGGAGAAGTGAAGAGAACCCTTTCAGGTTGGTGTTTGGGAATTAATTTACTGCCTTGGATTAGGAAATGGCCAGAGGGAAGATGTGAAACCCCATACACGACACGATGAAATTGCTTCTTGTTGCTCCTTGTTCCAGGTCAGGCAGGTTATTGTGCCTGGAAATTTCTTTTATACAAGATCCTGTTGCTGCAGAGCATAAAGTAATCAAAACCTTGGGAGCCTCAGCAATTTCCATGGAAAAGCAGAGATGATGTGGGGTCAGTGCCTCACACCTGCTCCACTCTGGCCAAGGCTGCAGCCAGGATGGCTTTGAAGAGGTTCTGTCTAAAATCGACCCAAAGAAAGAGTTTAGCAGCAGGAAATTGTGATCAGAGGGGAGAGCGCAGGGTGCAGTCCTGGGCTTGCTCAGAGGCTTTGTGGCATCATCTGTGTTTTCATAATCTTATTTGGAAAAAAGAATAATCATTTCTGGGTTGAACTTGTAATGGGGGAACTGAACAGCACAGGTAATTCCAAGGTTGTGATCCAATGCTATTCCATTACCTAGACAATTCCAGAGTTCTAGTGGGCTAACAGCATATTTTAGCTCTTCTTTTTTTTATAAAATCAGATAGATTTGTGTTCGAGTTCAGTGCAGCCTCTCCTGCTGTGAGACTGAGGATTTCTGAGCAAACCTGCTGCCACTGTGGATTTGCCAGGATGCAGGGCAGAGGAGCTGTGGGATGGGCTGCCTGGGAGATTCTGCCATCCCTGTCCTTGGGATTTCAAGGGATTTTCTGGGGGAAGATCCTGAGCCAAGGTGTAAGGGTGGAATCTGAACCCTCTCAAGTCCCTGGGGAATCTTGGGATCCTGTGAACTGTTTTATAGATATTATAAAAGCTTGCTATTAATTCGTGTGTAAAATTCATTCAACAATTCATGGGGGTTTTTTTCCCTGACCTCTGTGAGCCCTGAATGAACCCATGAAAATGTGAAAGGGAAAAAAATCAAATATCTCCTGTCTGAAATGATCTATTTCCCTTGCTGTGGCTGCCAAAGTGAGAGGCACAGTCCCATCTGTCCTGCAGCACTGGCCAGCCTTCCCAGCTCATCGGGGCAGGCACTGGGCACAGACTGCAGTGGAGCAGAGCCAGAGCAGTCATGGCTGAGGTAAAAGCTGGGAAAACGTGGGTGACTCTCACAAAAGCTGAGGGAAGCACAAGGTCGCTGTGAGGATCACAAGAGCCGTCCCAGGAGTTCAGCTCCTGCTCCATTACTGAGGTGTTTGGTGTTTTGTTCTCTGCAGGAGCGGCAGCAAAGGTGACCTCAGAGGAAAATCAGGTTTCCTTTTAGAGAGGGGAATCGTTTCAGTCCATTAAGCCTGGCATGGAATGCAATCCCAGGCAGGGAGGGCTGAGCTGGCAGCAGCCAGGGCTGGGCAGGATGGGAGCAGGGCTGGGATCAGCCTCCCCAGGATGGTTTGTGTTGGAAGGAACTGGGAAGAGCAGGGAGGGGATTCTGCTGGAGCAACGAGCCAGAAGAATGACCTGTGGAGAAGGATGGCTGTCACTGAGGAGGGCTGGCATTTGTCAGGGTCAGAGAGAGATTTCCAACAGCCCAAGACAGAGGTTAATCAAGATCAAGATGATCACTTTGCAGTGTGCGGTTAAAAAGCAAAACTTGCCTAAGAAAGGCCTTGGAAATGTGCAGGAAAATGCACAGAAATTGCTGTAACTCCAGCAGAACTTACATCAAATAACATAAAAGATGGTAGGACCTGTCTCTCCTTTGGGGGCTGGAATGAGATGCTCTTTAATGTCCTTTCCAACCCAAACCATTCCGTGATAAACCCAGATGACACAGGTCCTGGGAAGCAAAGGCACTGTTAAATGATTACATCTATCCAAGAGATCATAACTTCATCTCCCTCTCTTTATTCCCATTAAAATATTTGGAATAAACTGTTGGTGAGACAATACTGAGGATACAATCCCAGTACTACTAATCAGGATCCATGGACAGCACAGCCAGGCACAGAATCCATCTCCATTTTATTCCTTGAACCCAATTAATACCAAATGGTTTATTAGCAATTAAATAGCTGATGTTTAAATATTAAAAAATGTTTGGGAGATAAATATTTGAGGAAAAAGAGGCCATTACAGGCACTTTCTCTCGGCACATAACTTATTAATCTCTTTATTGGGAGAAACAAAAATGAGGGGAGAAAGCAAAAGCTTTTTCTTGGTGCAAACTGGCCACAAAGTGAATCTTTAAGAAGAAGATGGAGCTGAGGTACAGAGGAGCCAATTGCTGCTGTCCAGGCTGGGCAATACAGACAAATCTTCACAAAAAATCCCTGCTGCAATAACAAAACCCACAGTGAAGAATTCAGGTGTTGCAGCAGAGTTTTGGGAAAGAAACCCTTACCTGCAGTAAAACACTCCCCCAAGGCTTGGAGTTTTAAAATTCATGCAAAAAGTGTCTGAAGTTACCAATGGCTATTTATGTTCTTAAAATAAAGGATTTCACAGAACCCTTTCACAGGACTTCTAAATGAAGTTTAGAGAAGCAGCTCAATGATGAATAATGATGAGAAGAAACCATTGTGGGAAAAAGAATTCTAGAACAGTTCCTGTCACTGTGTGAATGTTTTTCAGGGAGACATTGATCACCCACATTTTCTTGGTGATTTTGCAAAAAATTGCAATGCCTTCTTTGGCCACAAATCCAATTTTTGTATTGTTTATTGAAAGTTAAAGGAATTAAAGAAGTTTCATTGAGGTTAAAAGAATTTTATTAAAAGTTAAAGAGATTTTATCAGCCTGCTCTGGTGGGAGGTGTCCCTGCCCACGGTCTTTCAGGTCATTTCTAACCCAAGCCATCCTGTGACTCAGTGGCTGCAGAAGGCTTTGGAATTTTGGATCCTCATCTGGGTCCACTGGTGGAAATTCATCTCTGGAAAACCCCTGGCTGTGACAAAAAGAATTTTTTAGAAATCCAGTGGTGGATTGCAGCCCAAAGGGCTCTGATATGTGTTGAAAACAATGCTGGGGCTCTGCATTTCTCTCTGATTTTGGTGTAGCTGAATGTGCTGTGTATTTTTAATGCTGTGCTCTACCACAGGGGGAAAAATCTTAATTAAACTCTATGCAGATATTTAGTCACTTTATGTAAAACATCTGAAATGTGAGACAGAAACTGTCCCCCTCAGCCAGACTTCTCCCCTGACTTTCTAACTTCAATTATTCCCTCATCATTGCACTGTTCTTCCTTAATTCATGGATTACATGATGGGACAGAAAAGAAGTTCTGGTTTATTTGAGGGAAAAATCCCACAAGTGCTTTTATTGCATGTCTTTACAAGAAAAGCAACTTCCATTCCAAGGTGTCTTCATACTCACTCTCAACGTGGTTTTTTAATACAAAACCAGGGGTATTTATTAACATAACATTTTCTTTTCCTTGATCCAGTGCTGATGCAAAAATCCATTTGCTCTTAGGTTTAAATCATGCTTTAATGAGGTTGTTCTAAAATCACCTGTGACTTTATTAATCTTGCACAAATAATAGTTGCCTCCTGTACGTGGTGGCTGGAGAATAGGGGTTTATATTTGTTCTAAACTGCTTGTTTTGTTAAATGAAGTGCTTGAGCTAATTAAAGACGTTTTTGGGGATGTCTCAGCTTTAGCCTAATAAAGGAGAGGCACGAGAAGGTGCACACAGACACTTCTTATTGCCCATAAATCTGTTCTTATTGCAACTGTAAACTCTGGAATGGAGTTTTATGGCTCCCATTCCATCGAAAACTGTGGAGGCTGTTACTGATGCTGGATATTGGAATAAAAGCAGTTTTGAATTTTGGGTTTGATTGCTTTTACTTGTGAATTATGCCAAAACTGCTGTAGTCATTATCTTAAAAACTATTTAATTAAATGTAAGTATCCAGCTGTGTGTATTTTCAAAGAGCCAAAGTGCTCTAAGATCTCCAGCAGAAGAGCAATAAGTGTATTTATGTATCACAGAGTTTGCAAAACCCTTCCCTCCTCAGTTTTCCTCGAATTTCCTTACTTTGGGATATTTCATTTGCAGCCTTAATGATTGGTTTAGTGCTGTTTCTGGTGTGCAATTTGAATTTTTTGAGATAATAAGCAGAAATGAAGGCCAGGGCTCAGCCAGCACGATCAGTGTGCAGCAAGCCTTGGGGAGGGAGCTCAATCCTGCTCTGCCCTCAGAGGAGGGAGCCTAAAATGCCCTGACTCTTCTGCCCACCAAACCTGAGCCCTTTTTCCTTTTGGTTTTTCTTCTTTGGTCTCTCCCAGCCCTAATTGCATGTCTCCCTCTCTGAGAGACCATTGTTCTCCTGCCCCTTTCGCTGCAGTCCCAGCTTTGTGCCAGCTCCATCCCAGATCCCCGGCCAAGTCTCTCTCCTCTCACTGCCTCTTGCTTTTGCCTTTCTCACAATTACCCCCCATTTTTCCTTTTTAAGTATCTGCCCTACCCTGCTCACCTTTGAATTCATGTCTTGGCTCCTTCATTTGTCAGTGTCCTTAATCTTATTCTCCTCTGGGATGAGTTTATCTCTTCTCTCACCTTCCTTCCCCCACCTGATTTTTCAGGAAATCTGTCTCTTGATTTCCCCTCCTTTTATTTTTTTTTTTAATTTTTTCCCCATTCCAGTGGCACCCAGCCCCTTCACCCAGCCAGTCCCAGTTCCCCTCCTGTATCCACACAGGAATCTGAGCTCCCTTGGATGTGCAAATGCTCAGCCTGTTCCAAACCCCACCAGAGTTCAGCCCAGGCTGCTGCCCAGACTTCAGCCGTGCCTCCGAGTTAATGATGTGAATTAAGGAGTCAGCATTAACTTGGAATTTTCTGGCTTTTGACTTTTCTCCTCACAGCTTGACGTTTTTGTAATGCTCTGTTTTTCTGAGACTTAAAAAAAAAAAAAAAAAAAAAAAAGGCCAACCCAGCCGGGGAATAAAGTGCCAGCAGGACGTGTTTTGGCAGTTCTGCCACAGCTCCCTGGGATTGTCCTGGAGTGTTGCCCCTCTTGGTGCCACGTGCCAGAAGAGCCACATTTGGTGCCTCAGAATCCCAGGATTATTTTGGGTGGAAACGACCTCCAAAATCATCAAGTCCAAGCCGTGCCCGATCCCCACTTTGTCCCCAGCCCAGCGCAGAGTGTCACATCCAGGAATTCCTTGGACACCTCCAGGGATGGGGATCCCACCACCTCCTGAACAGCCTATTCCTTTGCTTCCAGTCCTCTCCAGGAAGAAATTGCTCCTGATGCCCACCCTGAGCTGCCCTGAGGCCGTTCCCTCTGCTCCTGTCCCTGTTCCCTGGAGCAGAGCCCAAACCCCCCCGGCTGTGCCCTCCTGGCAGGAGCTGTGCAGAGCCACAAGGGCCCCCTGAGCCTCCTTTGCTCCAGGCTCAGCCCCTTCCCAGCTCCTCAGGGATTCTCCAGCCCCTTCCCAGCTCCTCAGGGATTCTCCATTCCCTTCCCAGCTCCTCAGGGATTCTCCATTCCCTTCCCAGCTCCTCAGGGATTCTCCATTCCCTTCCCAGCTCCTCAGGGATTCTCCATTCCCTTCCCAGCTCCCTCAGGGATTCTCCAGCCCCTTTCCAGCTCCTCAGGGATTCTCCATTCCCTTCCCAGCTCCTCAGGGATTCTCCAGCCCCTTCCCAGCTCCCTCAGCCCCTCCTGGAGCCCCAGCCACTTCCCAGGTACAGTTCCAGCCCTTTAATTCCTCTCTTGAGTGAGGGACTCCTAAGTGGGGACAGGATTCAAGGTGCTCCTCAGCAGTGCTGAGCACAGAGGGAAAATGCTGAGAGTCTCACCCCAAAGTCAGCTCAGCCACCTGGGGCAGGTGCCACCGTGGGGAGGTGGCAGTTCCAGGCAGGTGTCCCAGCAGGGAACACATTCCCTGCCAATGGTGCCAAGGGACAGTGGAAAAAAAGGGAAATAAGTGAGGTGACAAGCTGGGAAACAGCCAACAGGGAAGGGTCAGCCCCCAGGCAGAGCAGGGAATTGATTCACTCCCCTCCCAGATGCATCTGACTGATTTCCTGCAGCACCTCGACAGAAAGCAGATACTACAGTGATAGCTAATTTCAAGGTATCAATAGAGAGTCACACTCCAGTCTGCTGATTCTCAAACCTTTCCTGTGGTCACACCATCACAGCACACCTCCCCAGCCACAGGATGTGCTGAGGCTGGGTGATATCACACAAATCTGCTCTGAACTGTCACGGACTGGTGCCCTGCAAGCCATTTCCAAGGTGTGGCACAGCTCTGTGCATCCCAGGAATGATTTCAGGCACTCACATCCACGGATCCAGCTCTGCACAGCTGCATTTTCTCAGGAGCAGTGGAGAGTCACACTCTGTATCCTGCAGATCAGAGCAGGACATATCCATATGGATATATCCATACCCACATCCCACCTCAGCTGCCTGGAGGAGACAAATGGAACCAAAAATGTTTGATTTGAGCAGAATTCCATCACCTGGATTTTTACAATGGATTGGAGTTTGGCCCTGGGATGTGCTTAGGGATGTGGTTTAGTGATGGATGTGGCAGTGCTGGATTAATGGTTGGACTTGTTGGTTTTGGAGTCTTTTCCAACATATGAATGATTCTGTGATCTCAGAAAATAAATGATAACGTGATCAGGGGTTAAAGAGTTATTGCATCCCCCTGAGATGCAGACAGAGAGATACAATTCCTGTTGTGACCAGCACACCTTTAATCTAAAACTGTTTCAGAAGTTCCATTTGTGTGGATTTTTGCTCTGATTTGCAGGGAAGCTCCAGCCCAGGTTAATAATACAGTGGCAGCACTTCACAATGCTCTCCACCATCCAGAAGTAGCTATTAAACTGTCAACAGCACTAAAAGATGATATTTTGATGGCAATGGATAGGAACCCCATCTCCCTGCCCGTGCTACTCAACATTTCTGCAGCTTTCAAGTGCAGTCAAGCATAATTTGTCACTGCCTTGCATATGTGACACTGTCTGAACAGGGACTCTGAGCTACAACTCTGTCAATCAAGTTTTTTTCCCCAGGCAAAACTCACGTAGCACCAACAGACAGCAATTCCTCTTCCCTTCCCCTGCCCCTTGCACTCTTTGGTGTTCTCCACCCACCTGGAGACCTCTGGAGAGGTGCAGGAGGTGCCAGCTCTGGGGCTGGAGCTGATCTGGAGCTGCACAATGCCCTGCCCAGCTGCAGCCAGAGATATCATTTCATGCTCACAATCAGAGGTGGATTTGGGCTCAGAGCATCCTGCTGGGAAATGCTTGCAAGGGCTGGTTGGCCAATATCAGTCTGGCTATCTTCTTCCTTGCAGCCTGACCTTTCCTCTCACGCTGCACACATCCTAAAGGACATCTCCAGCATTCAGTTCAGATATGTGAAAACACATTTCTTTTTGGCTGTTGTCACAAGTCTGCCATAGGAGGGGGTGACCTCAGCAGTGATTTCTGTAATCAGCACCTCCAAAGTGCACCTGCAGTCTGGAAGGAACAGCAGATCCTGGCTGGTGCCAAAATCCAGCAGATAATCACAAACCCTTCTGTCCCTGCTGCAGTTTTAAGCTGGTGATCAAAGTCTTAAAAGTCATCCAATCCTATCTACATCAAACACTGAATAAAGTTGTGTTTTTCTCAGTCTAAACCTGTCTAGAGCCAGAATATTAGAGGCAGAAATAAGGTTCATTTATAATTCTCAAGCAAAATCAAATTATTTCATGTCCTTGTGCCCCAAGTTGTTTTTCTTTCTTATCCTAACTGGAATAATGAGAAAAAGGTGGGAGGAGAAGTGCATCCACCTGGGCTGCTCTAGAAAGGCTCAGCAGCAAACGTTTTGAAGTCTGCCATGAAACATTCATCAGCCTCATTTGCATTACAATGTCATGGTTCTCTGGGTAAAATCCTGAAATCATTGCAATTTTTCCTTTTTATTTATTTAAAGATTGCTAAAATCACCACATGCAGCTGATAGGAAGGTAGTGGAGATCCAAGGAACAAAAGGAGCACAATGAAACTCTAAGTGGATTTAAAGGAATCTGCTCTTACATTCTCTGCATTTTAAGTTCTGTAAATTTTGTTGTTTGTTTGGCAAAAGCATATTTTCTAGAAAGGTATCTAAGAAATGCAGAGGTCACTGGTGTACTCAGGACATTTTTGCAGTATGTAATCACTGTCTCCAAAGCAATATCTACCTCAGAAGTACTTCGAGGTATTTTCTCCTTGAAAAACCCTTGCTGCACTGTAATCAAATTAACTCTCAGTATCCTTTTGGACAGCAAACCGGGCTGAAACACATGTTTTTAATTCTGCTTAGTGAGTTCAAATAATTTCTGAGCAGTTTTTTCTATAGTTCTGTTTAGAATATGGATACTGAAATTAATGCAATATTCCAGTGCTGCTCTTAGCAGTATCAGAGAAAATGATTTCAATCTTTGTTTACCCCATTAAGGCATTACATAACTACACAGGTAAACGATTAAAAATCCTTCATTGTGTTCCATCATTAGTCTTGTGATCAAATATCAGAAGGATGATTATTAAATTGTTATTATATTCACTTACTAATGATTTCTAAATGGCAAACATCGAGGAGGAGAGCGATGCTGCCACTGATTATTTAAAAAATTTTGCAATAAAAATTAAAACATCCAGGTGAAAACATCACCTTCAAAACATAATTTCAAAAACGACACTGCAATGGACTTTGGAGTGAATTGGGAACTTGCTGTGCTTTTTTTTTCCTCCTTTCATGCTTAGAAGAGGAACGTTTTGGCGAACAGGTGTTCGCTATTTAAAAGTCCGGGAGGTCATCACAGAAACGTGTGCAAGCAGCAGATTCGAACATTTCCTCTTAACTTGGCTCCAGAGCACTCAGAAGGAGGGACACAACTTCAATGGTTAAATCCAGAAGCTGCTCTGCTCCCAGCACCCAAGGCTGAGCGGGAGGGCACCAGTGCCACACGGGCTGTCTCTCACCAGCGCTCCCGGCTTTCCCCATGCCCAGCGTGGTTAAATCCGATTTTTGCGGGGCACAAAGCCGGCAGCGAGCGGCCGGCGGAGCGGAGCAGCTGCAGCGGGCGCTGGAGGGTGAATAATTGATGCTCTGGCGGCTCCGCGCTGCTCCCGTGGCTGTCGCGCATCCCGGGGATGCCCCGGCCAGCGCAGCCCCCGGGCTCCCGCATCCTCTGCGCCCCGGGCTGGAGGGAATCGCGGCTTTGGGGTGAGTCTGGGCAGCTTTGGGGGGTTCTGAGCGTCCTGCCGGCTCCTTTCGCTCCTGTGCCCGTCCTTCTGAAAACAGACTCTGTTCTTTTGGAGTCTGAAGTGAGTTAAAGCCTAAAAAAAGCAGGAAGTACTTTTCTTTTTAACTCTAGGGAATATGTAAACAGCACCTACAGAACTGGTGCTGAAGTTATGATGAAGCTGTCTGGAGTTATCTGGTGGTATTTAAGTTTTCAACCCCCTCCTCCCTGTAGCTAGCCCTGGACAAGCTACTAAAACAAAATGTATTTATGTTCCCTTTATGATTATGAGATTAATGTAATTCGATGTCAAATGTGAGAGCTTGAAAGAAGTTTTGTTTTCCATTTAAAAACAGGTGGTTCCCTGCTGGAAGTTTAACTTGTGGTGTTGTTTTAATTCAGTTCGAGACATTTCTCAATGGGTTGAGAACATGACCCGAGACCTGCATTAGGTTCTTAATTAACAGCTCTGCATTAAGCGTTCTATTTTACCATAAAGTAGCAGAAAAGTAACTTAATTTTCCTAAGAATAGGGAGGAGATACATTTAATATATAAAGCACATGGCAGTGACAAACTAAAGCAACTCTCACCCCTTCTTTACAAGGTGAAAAACATCAAAGTATTTTTGTTTTGTTAATCATTAACAGCACCTACCTATAATACTCGGTCAACTGTCTGAGTGCTTTTATTTTCCAGCAGCACTCCTGCCAGCAGTGCCTGGGAGCTCTCAGGTAACTCAGTCCTTGGCACAGTTAAAAATTGATACAAAAGCAATCAGCTCCCGAGAGCAGAGGCCAGGGGTAGGAGCAGGGATGTGAGATGAATCATGAATAAGCCTTGATTGTGAATAACAAGTTCCCTCTCTTTTTATTTGGTTTTAATTGCATAGTCCACATTCTGCTGCTTCTGCTTTATTTCCTTTGTTTTGATCACAAAAGCATTTCTTCTTTGGCATCTCAAACCCAGCCAAATTTTGAAGGGATACAAGTCCAGCACAATGATATCTGGTGCTAACAGTAATTAAATGCCCATGTTAAAAAAAATTTAAAAAAAAACAACTAAAACCAAGAGGTGAAAACAGGGATATGTAAACACCAGGAGATATGCAAAGAATGGATGTAATCCTGCACTCCTTAATCATGGGAGTCATCCTTATTCAGGAAAATAATCCTGCTGCTTTCAATAGACATCAGTGGGTGCTGGAGCACCGGGCCCAGCTTTTCCAAGGAGATAACAGTGTTTCACCTGGTTTTTTTCTGCAGTGCAATTTTAGCAACACAGCTCTCGCTGATGTGTTTGAATGCATTAGTGATAATATTAAATTAGGCTTTACCTGATGTCCGTTTTGCCTCTGCAAGCGTGAAAGAGAAAAATGGGATAATGGATGGGATGTGGCAGGGAGAAGGTACAAACCCCACGTGTTTTATTGGCTACCCCTGTTCCCTGTGTTTGCAAATCACTTTTTGGTCCACGGGATGTATCAAATTTGCCTTTTTTTTTTTTTTTTTTAAGGATAGGATGCAACTTTAGCACCAAAAAACTCCTGCTGTCCCTTAAAGCGTATTTGGGTCTCCCTGAAAGTGATGTTGAAAAATATTGTCCATCTGATTTAAATACAAGGGGATTGTGATAATGTCCTGGGAACGTTTTTCATTGCTGTGATGCTCTGTGATCTTGCAGGAATGACACATTTTTATATAAATGTGGTGGTTTTGTTGCCCTTTTCACCAGCCCAGCTCAGCATTTCTGAGCTTTGCCCTCCCAGCCCGTGTGGTGCTGCCCTGTAATCCAGGAGGGGGCTTGGCAGCACCTGAGTGCCCTTCCCCAGGCAGAGCATCTGTTAATGAGGAAAACTAATTACCTAAAAGCTTTCAGCAGGATGGGGTTGTGAAGTATAAATAGTCATGAACTGCTCCTGGTGCTCTGTGTTTGTGCTGCTGCCAGCACGGCGGGCTGGAGGGGAGTGACCCTTTACAGTCATGGCTCTGTGGGGGAAAATTCTCTTCTGAACACCCAGAAAGGGGGAAAAATAGAAAAAATTACAAGTAAAAATGCGGTGGATGATGATTCCAAATGGTGTTTAAAACTTACTCTGAAGTGAGGTTGGCACTAAGTCTCTGTTGGGTTTTTGTTGTTGCATTGAGTCATCAAGAATGAGCTGGTTTTCTTCCACCAGCCTTCTTGCATGGTGGTTTCTATTTAAACACGAGGTTTAGTGGATTAACAGCATTTATTTGCCACAGAAGCAGTTTAAGGCTGAGGTAACATCGCTCTCAGAGAGCTGGCAGCCATAAAATGACCCCGGTGCCAAGGGCTGGGGGACAAAGCGGCAGCTGCAGGAGGCTGGAGCGGCCCTGGGCAGCATTTCCCTTCTCCTTCTCCATGCAGAGTCCCAGCAGCAGCATCAGCTCTCTCCAGGGAAGTCCCTTTCTGTCCCTGAACCCTGCCCATGGAGAGTTCCCAACCCTTGGAGAGCCCCACAAGCACTGGTTGCGCGTTAATTTGAACTTTATGAATTTTGAAGGTACGTTTCTTCCATCTGTTCTTTTTTATTGAATTCTACCCATAAAAATCCAAACCGCACGTGCAACAATTATTATTTGAGGATCTCCTTCTGGCATTGGGCATAGGTCAAGTGGCCATTTTAGTTTTTATTACTTTTTTGAGAATTTTAGAGGTGACTGTTCAAGCAAATTTCTTGAAAAGTTTTCTAACTTGGCCAAAATGTGCTCTGGAATAGTTCAACCTGTTTTGTATCAAAAATTGTGCGTGCAGTGATGTAGAATAGCTGGGTCTGGGGTTTTTTTGGTGCAAATTGTTTATGGAAAAGGTGTTTTCTGCTATTATTGATGTGATATTATGTCTCTCGTTGTTGTGGTTGGTCAGAGGTTGGACTCAGTGATCTTGGAGGTAATTTCCAGCCTTAATGATGCTGTGATCCTGTGACTTTGAGGTCCTTTCCAGCCTCAGTTATTCTGTGATCTTGTGATTTGAAGTGGAAAAACTGAGCTGGTGTGAATGTGTATGTTGTATTTAATGTATGACTACAGACAGATAAAATTGTAGTTCATATTTTTAAAATGAAGGTTTTCCCTTGTCCTCCACGAGTTCCTCTGCTGCAAATCCCAGCCTGGGAGCAGAGTTCCCAACACTCCTTGTTTGTGCTCCAGCCCAGCCTCAATTTCTCCCCAGGTATTTTCAAGGGTGTTCTTCTCTCCTGCACTGCTGCTCCTGCTCCATTTCTGCATCCCCGGGAGAGCAGGGGACAGCCCCACTCCCACCTCTGTGTGTGGTCCCACCCCAAACCTGTCCAGATTGCCATCAGAGCTGTGCATTAATCACCGAGTTAATTGGGTGATGCTGTAACACCTCAGTCTCACACCTGGCACTCCACTGAGCCAACTCCTCTGGGGAATAAACCCTGACCAATATCTGTGACAAGGGATTCTCTTCCTCCCCTCCCTGCAAAGTAGAAACAGCCCTAAGTGTCGTGTCTCCACTTGTTGATGGTGTTGTTACCATTAATAATTATTAGGGTCCTGCATAGACTTGTATCACAAACAACTAAAAATGTCTTTAGTGCCCATGGCAGGAGGTGGAACAAGGTATAGAAACCTTTGCTGGTGATTAAAGCCCATCAGTGCAGGATTGATGAGGGGCAGAGGACAAAACAGTGCAGAAAACTCACAATAACCAGTGACAAAATCGGCTCTTGACAATTACCTTGGCTGTCTTTTGGAAGAAGAATGGAGTCAAGACAATTTGGACACATTTTCCCTTGTGTCTGTAGGATAAATAAATGGCAAAAAAAGAAGTGCTTTGGCAGCAGAAGGTAACTCTGGCCACATTGCCATGGGTGCTCTGGGACACCTCTGGGACTGGGTTTCAGATCTCTTTGGGTTTAATTGATGGCATTTAGTTTTCTGCTTTTATTGCTCTGCATTCCTAGTGCCGTGTGGAGCTGCCAGCATGGAAAATGGATTTGGGAGGCTGGGCAGGTTGAGGAGATACCTGGCAGGGCTTGGCCCTGCAATTCCCATGAGAAGCAGGGCAAGGCAGAGCCCAGGGCCACACATGGAGAGCTTCTGCCTCTTCTGAAACACACTGCTGCTCTTTGGAGCATTTCAAATGATTTTAAAATTCCCTTTCTGGATAAAATCAAACTTTAATAGGGAAAGTTCC
Source organism: Calcarius lapponicus (assembly GCA_039654755.1). NCBI lineage: Eukaryota > Metazoa > Chordata > Aves > Passeriformes > Fringillidae > Calcarius > Calcarius lapponicus. Next base: position 32,361,825 of record CM077469.1, on the reverse strand, counting down.
TGTGCAAATTCTTGCAGAACAAGAGAACATTTTTTAAATGTAGTTTTGGTTAGCAGGACACCTTTAAGAACAGATTATATGAAAGCAAGGTTTAATCAACATTAGGTGGCTGGGTCTCACTTTGCTCAATTTTCTGCGGCTGAGCTGCCCATGAAATCCCTCACCTGCATGAATTGTCAGCACTGCAAAAGCAGAGGAGCAGCCTGCAGGGAGGGTCTGTGCCAGCCTGCAGGTGACTGCACCAAATTCCTGTTTTTCAAAGAGCAGTCGAAGCAATGTGGTTTTATTCCCATTCTCCATGCCTGGAGCTGGTTGAGTTCCCACAAAGGGCATTGTCCCAGCGTGTGACACACAGGGAGGGCACTGGGGGAGGATGCCCTGGCCATGTACAATGAAATGCTCTCTCCATGGAAAATGAGAGAGCTGATGTCAGTGTGCAGCCTCCCAGCTGCCCAGTGGGGACAGCCTTTGCCTGCTGGGCCCAGAGCTGAACCACCCAAACTCTCCTTTCCCTGTTTTATCCTCTCAGTGTTACCTCAGCCCGACTTTCTCACAGCTGAATTTCCTAGCAGGCAAACGCTGCTCACTCTGGGTTTTTTCCTTTCTTTCCTTCCCTGCACATTGCCTTGAACAACAGCTCCTGACCTACTTCTGTCTTTTAATTGCTGCTGCAATATGAATTTTAATTCCAGCCGGAGTCCAGATGTATTGAGGATGCACAGCACATGCCAGGGCCAGGCTATTTATCTCCCAGGCCAGTCTTTCCCAGCCCTTTCAATCCAGGGGCTCCTTAACCTTTCTGAAAAAAAATATCTGAAGCCATCATCATGTATTTCACTGTTGTCTGCTGATGGGAAATGCAGATAATAACTGCTAATCTAAATGCTAATATGTATTTTCTCTGACAGCTTAGTTGGTTTTACTGTTCTTTAACCTTTGGCTGAAAATATTAATGGAGATGGATGTGAGCCTGGTGCTTCCATCCCCCAGTGCCCAAATGAACCTGGGCAGTGACAATTCATAGGTCAATTTATATTTTTATTATTATACTGAATACTTTTTGCTTCCTTTCATGGTTCTTTTTGGGGAATTATGGACATTAGAGGATGAGTGGGTCACTGAAAAATCAGAATTCTGGATTGGAGGAGATCACAGCTTGATGAACAAGGCATTAAGTTTAGCATTCTCCAGAAGGGATCTGGGAACTTTGTTCCCAAAAAAATATCCTTTTTTAACTTCTCTACACTTGAGAAGAAACACTGGCTACAGGTGCTGCATTTTGAGCATCTCAAGAATTTCCTCTCCTGGGGACATTGTTTTGCTTAGCTAAGATCTCCCTCTTTTTATCCCACAGAAATGGGAAATGAGGACAAGTTATCAATGTTCTCCTCAATTAAATTAACTCACAGAATTAAAACTGAACTCTAAGAAAAGCTTTAATTTTAATCATTCTGTGGTTGTAGCTTGTGAAGGACTCAGGAATCCTTTGGGAGGAGGAAAAAAAGTGTATTTAAAAACATAAGCTGGTTTAGCTCAGGTTTTTCTGGGATACACTAGATTTTAATTAAACAGGAGTTTAATTAATTATAATTAATAAGTAGAATACAGAAAAGGAGAGCTGCTCATACTCTGGAGAGTCAGAAAATGAGGAGAAAATTGGGGATGCAGCCTCACACAAGCCCTGGGAATGTGGTTGGGAGGAGAAGTCCAGGGAAGGACAGCACACAGAGGAGGATCCTTCCCTCCACCATTCCAGAATCCTCTTTCCCATAAATATTTTCCAGTCTTTTGCTTGCTGGTCACTTTGCCAAGGGAGGATTTAACAGCACAGATGCATCAAATCATTATCCCAGTGATGTATTACAGGTACAATGTGTATTGCAACCTGTTCTCACAGCAGCCAGAACGTTAGTGCCTGATATTATTACTGATATTTGATGTACAATCCAACTCTATTTAATTAGTTCACTAAAATGCATTTTCTGCCAGAGATACAGTGAACAGGAAGGAAAATCACCTTCCTGGAGAAATGCCTCATAGCAGGATGACTAAAAAAAGCAGCTAGTAGAGTCTGAGAGGCAGAAATTGAGCACATCAATCCTGCAGATCCCCCAAAATCTGTGGAACCTCATAGCTGAGATTTTGCAATACAAGCTGGCAATTTAGCTGTAAAATAAAACTCTCTAAAAGGAAACTCTCATGATATTACCTATAAACACTTTAGAACAGCAGATTAATCTGGAGTTTATGGGTAAGGTAGCAAAGAGATGCTTCTGTGCTCAAGGAAGTATTTTTATGTCTGGGTAAATGACCTGTTCCTCATCCAGAGAGCTGCAGCTTTGCCTTAAACACAAAATTGAGCTGTGGCCTGGGGAGTCATCCCTACCACAGCCACACTTGTGTTGTCTCCTTGCTACCCACGTTCACAGTGGCACCAGGGGCTCATTAAGAAAGGTTTCATCTTCTTCTTGCATCCTCTGAGGAGGCAGGAGAGCAGGATTTTGGCACGAGCTCTGCGTCGGGCTCTGGACTCCTCTGCGTGCTGGATGGCAATCTGTGCCCTGCTGCCCAAAGCCAAAGCCTCCCTGAGCAGCACAGCTGAGGGGGCAGAAACAGCCTCCTCCTCCTTCTGTCCTGTGGGAAACTATTGTGAAACAGGGCCCCTGACGGAGGCAGGAATGATGAATCTGACTCCATGGTCTCAGAAGGCTAATTTATTACTTTATTATACTATATTATATTAAAGAATGCTATGCTATACTAAAGAATACAGAAAAGGTACTTACAGAAGGTTAAAAATATAATAATGAAAACTTGTGACTCTCTCCAGAGCTCCAACACAGCTTGGCCCTGATTGGCCAAAGAGTGAAAACAACTCCCAGCAGAATCCAATGGAACAATCACCTGTGCGTGGACAATCTCCAAACACATTCCACATGAGCACAACACAGAGAAGCAAATGAGATAAGAATTGTTTTCCTTTTCTCTGAGGCCTCTCAGCTTCCCAGGAGAAAAACCCTGGGCCGAGGAAGTTTTTCAGAGAATGTGAATGCCACAGGAAACCTGGGCTGGCTTGGTTGCTGTGTGTGGGTGGAGGATGCAGGAGCCAAACACCACTGCAGGTCCTGTTCTCCTGCAGGTGGGATGATAAAAGGGCTTGGAAATGGATCTCTGAGCCCTCTTCCATGAAACCAGGAGGAAGCCAGGGGATCTCCTCCTGCTCAGGGCTCGCTGGGGGGATGTGAGAAGGGCCCCACTCGTGTTGCTGCTGCTGCTCTCTCCCTGTGGGGTTGGCACAGGGGTGGAATCGCAGCTCCTGGACCACTGGATTAGGGAGGGTGTCCCTGCCCATGGCAGGAGCTGGAATCAGGTGGCCTTCAAGGTCCTTTCCAACCCAAACCATTTGAGAATTCTGTGATTCCCACAGTGCCTGGTTGGGAATGGTCCCACTTCTAAATTGTCATTCCCTACAAACCTCTCTGTAATCAATGAGCTTTGGAAGGCTCATGGAGGCCTCCAAGGGAAGAGGGCTGGATCTGGGGTTCATGGCTTACGCAAAGTGAAAGAGCTGCTTTGGTGGCTGCTTCCACCAGACAGGTCAGAGAGATCCAGAGGGGAGAAACCTGAACAGTGAGCTGCAAGGAAGCCTCTGCTGCTGCCTGTGTTCCTGTCTTGGTTTGAAAAGAGTCTGCTAAGGAGGGCAGGAGCCTCCCCTGAAATGGAAAATGTAAACCCCCTCCTTCCAAATTATTATAATTTTGAAAATAAGGGCTCTCAGGCAAAGGTATGGGAATAGGAATAACAGTTCTTCACTAGGAAATTTAAAAATACAAATGCAATAGTACAAACAAGTCAGAACATGCCCTGTCCCCCTGTGTGTCAGGGGGTGGCACAGCCCCATCCCATGGGGGCTCAGCCCTCCTGCAGTGCCAGCTGTGGCTCTGCTGCAGCAGGGATCCTGCACAAGGGGGGAGTTTTCCTCTGCAGCTCCAGGGCTGCTGGAGATGGGCCTGGGCTCCCTCTGGCAATGCAGGGCAGCAGAAAGCTGCTCCTCTGGGAGTGCAGGGGGCAAAGGCTGCTGTGCTGTGCCAGGCTCAGATTGGATCCAGGTAGGAATGTCCCAAAGCTCAGATTGGATCCAGGTAGGAATGCTTGGCTCCTCCCCTGGGCGCAGCATCTCCCCATGGGATGCTGGAATTGGATCAGCCCTGCAGGGACACTCACTGGCCATGGACAGAAGATAATCAATAATTAATGGTCCATGGACAGAAGAGATCTCCTGGAGGGAGGATTGGCTGTGGCAGAGATAAAGAAAACTGCCCAATGAACAGAGATAACAGCCCCAGCTCTGACAGATGGTGGTAGAATACACACCCCCATTTCCAACCTAAGGCAGTTCCCAGGCTGGTAAATGGAGCCTTGCCCTGGGTCTGGCAGCTGAGGGAGGAGGGAGGAAGGAAAAGGTGTTTTCCCTCTTCCCAGGACTGCCTTTCCAACCCTTCTATCCTGGATAGGAATGACAGGACACCATGGAATGATATAGTCTTAATCACCTGTGCTCATTTCCTGTGTGGATCTGCAGCAAGCTGCTCTGCCACATCCAAATTCCACTTTATTGCTTCTCTTGTTCTTTCTCTTTCCCTTTGTGCTCCTCAGGTAGCAACTGCATTTTAGCTTGTTTTCAGGATCCAGCAGTAATATTTCCTGAGCCAATTCCTTTCTTTAATTTGTTGTTGTTTTGGTGTCTGACACATCCTGAGCTCTCCCTGGACTCCAGAGTCTCAGTACACTACAAGTGTCTTGAGCACAGTTTATTTTAATCAGGCCTCCCAGAATTCAGTAAATACTTCAGGCCAATTCCTCCAGTAAATCTGAACACATTCAGCAAAAACATGTGCAGCCAGTGCTCAGACATAATTGCCAACAATTTCACACCCACAGAATCCTCGCTTGCCTCTGACATTCCCAGAGCCCCATCTTCCCCATCGCTGCTTCCAGCAGGAACCTCCCAGTTGCTAAGGGGATGGAAGTTCTGATGCAGCCCTAAATGAAATATTTTCAGCACAGAGTGCAGAATTACCCATGTAGTTTTCTGGTTAATGTTCTCTGTGTCAGAGAGAAGCAGCTCTCCAGAGGTCTGGAGGGCAGGTTTGATCCAGGCACTACCCAGGCATTCAAAATATGAATTGAATCTGTGTCTGCTGCATTTAACTGGAGCTCTGACAATTACAGGCTGTCACAGGAGACTTCCACTCCTCTTCCTGACTCAATTACCCAGGCTCATGCTTCTCCTAAGATTGAGCCTGACTTTATGTACCATTGCTGTAAATAAAGTCAAGCTCTTTTTCCTTTTTCTTTGCTATTCTAAGGAAAAGGGAAAGGCTGATTTTAGCACCCAGCACCCAACTGAGCCCAAGCCTCAGGGGGAGCTTTTGGTTGAATTGCAATTAAGTATTTCTTTGTTTTAGCCAAGTTGTGGTTATTGATGCATTGAATTAAAAAAAAAATCCAAACAAAAAACCCCACTTCCCATGTTTATTGCCCATTCCCAAATCTTTGCTATAGGAGTATCTATCATAAAGTATTAAAATAAGAAATATACCTAATCAGCTCAGGTCCCCTTAAAATTCTACAGACACAAATCATTACTGGGTAAAATACTGCAGCACACCCCTAAGTTATGTTATTGCCACTGTATTTTCCATAATGTATCCTGCTCCTTATGCAGCCTTGTTTTCCTTATTCCCCATTTTCTGTGCTGCAAAGTTGTTTGCATTAAGCTGTTCACAAGTCCTGGTTCCTTTTGTGAGTGATCTGTTGATTGCAGCTCAATAATGTTTGAGAATTTCGAATTATTTCTTGCATTTTGGTGGTGATCTGGGTGTGTCCATGTGTAATTCCTGTCTTGTGTCCTGCTCTGGAGTTCATTAACTTGCATGAGTCAGGCAGGCTCCACTTCCCATGGAAGTGCTCCCCTTCTTCTGCTTCTCCCTTTTCCCACTGGGATGGCACAGAAGGATTATGGGAATAAATCACACAGGACTCTGTTTTGTTCATGGTGGAAAAAAGCCATTCTTTATTCACAGAACTCCTTTTTATACAGTTTCCCAGACCTCGTGTGGGACTCCAATTGGTCAGGAGCTTTATTGCCAATTACTTTATTGGTTGGTGTTGTTGTTTATTACAACTTGTTTATTACAAGTTGTTATTCTGTGTTGGTCACTCAAACTCTTGGTGTCTACGTGCAGGGAAAGTTGTTTGTGAGAGATAGTTTTCATTTTTCTATCTAAGGTGTAAAAGCAGTTTATACAGGTTGTTAGTTGTTTTTTTAGCCAGGAATATTTTGTTATGTTAATGAGCTGCTCACACCAGGATTGCTTTCACATGGGAACCTGTAAAATGCCAGCTTGGCTTAGAAGAAATGACAGACCAGCCAGAGCAGGCCTGATTTTATTTATTTTTAGAATATTTTTTCTACCTTACTGCAGCAAAGGATCAGCATGGGATCATCCATGGAAGTGCTGTCCCACAGAAATGAAATCCTCTAAAGCTGGGAACTGGGAAATGCCCACCACAGCGCTGTGTAACCTTGGGTTGCTCCCAGATGTTATGTGGAAGTGTTTAACTGAGCTGAATGGGATAAAGGCCTGAAAAAATCCCTATCTTGTGGAAATCCCTGATGTGCTCCCATGGTTTGAGTTGGAAGGGACCTTAAATCCCACCCAGTGCCACCCCAGCCATGCCAGGGACACTTCCACTGTCCCAGGTGCTCCCAGCCCCAATGTCCAACCTGGCCTTGGGCACTGCCAGGGATCCAGGGCAGCCAGAAATGACAAATTGTGCCATTGCTGATGCTCTCATTAACTCCCCAGAGCTGCTTCAGGAGATGAAAAGTCTCCTTTTCACAGTGCAGGAGTTTTAACTGTGCCCTGGCTAAAGATTACCTCAACCTGCTATAAATTGAGATGTTTCACTAATTGCTTTCTTGGTTCATTAGCCAAATTGTGAGTCTGAGGGAAATGGAAAAGGCTCAGAACGAATTTCCCTTGCAATCCTTAATTTAAATGGTGAATAATAATTTAATGTTGAACAAAACATTTTGGGTGATTTGCTGTGCTGGAGCTCATTTTTTACCTTGGGATCATTTGCCACCTTTGAAGCTTTGTGGGCAAATGATGCTCAGCTCTGCTTCTTTGTGATGTGACACCGGGCAGGAAGGAATAATCATTACAGAATAATTGTAATCATCTCAAAATTTATTCAGGAACATTTTTGTCATGGGAGGTCCCTCCTCAGATATTGTTTTAAGCAGTGAGATAAGAGAGATAAAAGGCAAAAAATCTGTAAAGGTTTTGCTTCTGTGGATGCTGTGGCTCTATTTCCATTTCAGCCATGAAGGTGTCAAAGCTACAACATGTCCCTGGTTTGCTCCTTCCAACACTCAGCTGAAAATCAAAGATTAACTCTGAGCAGCTGCAGGTAACAAATTCTACTAATTCATCAAAGCCAGCGCTGTAGAATTTAATCTGTTTTATGAAATTCCTCCCATGGATTGTTATGGCAGGGCTGTGGCACAGGAGGTCATTTGTGAGCTCTCAATTGCTGGTTGTGTGACAGTGAAAAAAGGAGGCCAAAAGAGAGGTTAAATTAAAGAAGCTGCTAGAAGCTATTTATGTGAGATGAATGTATATTATCTAAATTAATGACAGCAAACCTCCAATTAGCTGAACACTGGTGCACAATTTGAGCTTTATAAGGTAAATGCATGTTTTGTGCAGCCAAAGGGTTGGGTAAGGAAGGTTCACTGGGGTGGGGTTACAGGTAAATGAACATTTTCTCTTTCTTGGGGCACAGTGACCTCACTGCTGCTGCTGACAAATCTTTACAATAAATCTGTCATTGTTTCCCAACATCAATAAGGAGTGTGAAACTTATGACCTTTCCCTCTAAAATATCCTCCTGTAACATGGGATGAGCAAAAACCTTGCACATGCTGCTTTGTGTTTCAATAAACAAATTAATTTTTATTTTAGAGCAGAGATTTCCTCCTCAGACCAGTCCATGTTGGTTTGGCTTAAATAAACTTGTTTCTGTTTTGTTCATTTAGAGAATTCCTCTGTAAAAATACAACAAAGAGGGCTGCAGCTATGAACTCCTTCAAGGAATTCAAAGGAAATTTCTAATGGTTTTTGCAGTTTATACATGCTAAAATATTGGTGTAATGGAGTGATTTGATCAATTTAGTCTTTGGGGAGGGTAGGATTTTGTTGTAGATCATCAGTTACTTCACTATCCTGATTATGGTCATTGAGAGTCAATATTTAATTACACTTTGTGCAGAAAAACTCTATTTTAATGTACCCAAGAGCTTCACATCTCCTCATACCTCTTCCTATGCATCTTCTGAATTTGCAATTTTAGGGAATCTCTACCCTATTGCTTCCTTTTTTTGACTTACTGACAATTCCCAACTTATTTTGTGTCAGTATTTTTCAGTAATGTTCCCCATTCTAGGAACAGATCAGTTCCTAGAGTACTTCTGCTCATTTAGGATGAGTTTAGGGAGGTGTGGAGGCACTGCTCTATTTTATTTATTTACATTTTCTTTAATTTCTGGCTCTGGTCCTTTGTCACCCTGGTCTTGTCATGGTAATTTACACTGGCTTTATTTTTATTTTTTTTTTCATATTATCCTCTGGTGTATCTTAATCCCATCCTAATTTTGAGATGCCTGAGATATCAAGATCCCTTTTTAAAATTTAAGCAGCACTCTGGGTTACTCAGCACTTCTGTGCTGTGTGCTCATATTTAAACTCACACACTTTGCATTGCTTCAGTTGCTATTTTTAAGCTCTACGTACAAATTCAGCTTTCCTTGTCTTCACTGTTCTTTGTAATTTTTTTTTTTACCTGAGATTTTCTCTGTCTATTCTGTCCAAAAATACAGTGGCTTTTATAAACAAATTTTCTTCAGCTTTTAGTTGGGGAGAAAACAACAACAACAGCAGCAACAAATTTAAAAAAAATCCATAAAACCTCTCTGAATTTTAAAAGCATTAACTGCTGTTCTATTCTGGGGAGGATGGAGCCAGGCTTTCTTTGCAGCCTCCTCCTCAGTCCCCAGGGTTTTCCCAGTAAAATTCCCTATTTTCCTTCTCTCCAGTGCCATTTCCTATGCCATTAGAGTGGGACTATTTTTCATGGGAGGGATTTTCTTTTGTTTCCTGTGTCCCACTCGTGCTTCCCACTTTGTCTGATTGGGATTGCTCTCCTTCTGAAAGCTGAGGGACATTTGCAACACCCAGAATTGAAGACAAATAATTACATGTGGCTTGACCCAGGTCAGCAGCTGGTCACCACCCACCTTTTCCTTCATTTTTATTCCCCTACCTTTGATCCCCACTGCTGTTTATTCTGCATTTCTAGCAGGAGACATTTAGCAAAGGCTTTGGCTATAAGATGAATTCCCAAATCCACAGAGTCTCCTCATATTGTATTTTCAAACTGAAATCCCCTTGAAAGGTCACTTGAAGGTTTGAAATACCAGAGCACTTTGATTGCTGTTGGTTTTTCTCGTGGTGATTGAGGAGCCATCGAGCTCATCTAGCTTTACTAAAAACACAGTCCCTGGTTAAATTTCTGTTCTTGCAAAGAAAGAGCCCACAGAGCTCGGCCACACAGCTGCTGCTGGAACTGCATTCTTCAGGGATGGATTTACCCAGGAATGACACCTGGATCTGCCCAAATGGGGCAGAGGAGAAACCATTCCATGTAGCTGCTGGAATTAAAGGAGAGCACGGATCCAATTAGCCATAATTATGATGAGGGATTAATTTCCACAGTCCAGCAGAGGTTGAGGGACTCAGTGCATAGCCCAGAGCAGCTGTGGCTGCCCCTGGATCCCTGCAAGTGTCCAAGGGCAGGTTGGACACTGGGGCTGGGAGCATCCTGGGACAGTGGAAGGAAGGTGTCCCTGCCCATTTGTCTTGGTTTGAAAAGCCAGGTGTCTGCTGAGGAAGGCAGGAGCCTCCCCTGAAATGGAAAATGTAAACCCTCTCCCTCTGAATTGTTATAATTTTGAAACAAAGGGGCTCTCAAGCAAAGATATGGGAGTAGGAATAACAGATCTTTATTAGGAGAAAAAAAATAAAGATAAAAGTAAAAAAGCAGTAATTCAAAACATCACTGCCAGAGTCAGAACATGCCCTGGCCCCCTGTGTGTCAGGGGGTGTCACAGCCCCATCCCATGGGGGCTCAGCCCTCCTGCAGTGCCAGCTGTGGCTCTGCTGCAGCAGGGATCCTGCACAAGGGGGGAGTTTTCCTCTGCAGCTCCAGGGCTGCTGCAGATGGGCCTGGGCTCCCTCTGGGAGTGCAGGGCAGCAGAAAGCTGCTCCTCTGGCAATGCAGGGGGCAAAGGCTGCTGTGGTGTCCCAAAGCTCAGATTGGATCCAGGTAGGAATGCTTGGCTCCTCCCCTTGGTGGAGCATCTCCCCATGGGATGCTGGAATTGGATCAGCCCTGCAGGGACACTCAGTGGCCATGGGCAGAAGATAATCAATAATTAATGGTCCATGGACAGAAGAGATCTCCAGGAGGGAGGATTGGCTGTGGCAGAGATAAAGAAAACTGCCCAATGAACAGAGATAATTGCCCCACCTCTGACAGATGGGAATTTTGAATTTAATTCATACCCAGCTAAAGCTGAGACACCATGGCAGGGAGTGGGATGGGATTTAGGTCCCTTCCAACCCAAACCATTCCATGATCAAAATTTCTCTAAAACTAACTCAGAATCACATCCCCAGGGAGGTGACCTTTTTATTTTGGGGGCTGGTTTGTAAGGGGTGATGTTTGTTGAGTGAATAATTTTTGGGACCATGCTAATAACAGGCTTTTAGTTGCCCCATAGGCTGTAGATGTGTTCTATGAGACAATGTATTTATAGGTTTGTTCACCAAGTTTGGCTCAAATAAAGATTACTGACTTCACAGGTTTATAGGCAATGGATAATTTCAGTATAAGTAGCAATGGATAATTTCAGTATAAATAACCCTGAATTCACTCAGGAATGGCTGAACCTGGTTCTTTTGTAAAAGCAGTAACTATAGCCCTACCACCATCATAAATGCAAAGATCAAAATGCTTCTGAGACTTTAGAACAATAATATTGAAGATTTTTGGCTAAATGGTGATTTCTCTCAGCATTGATCTGCCTACCCATGAGTTTGATGCTGTTGTAATTAATCTTTTTTAGGCAGAATGATGAAGTGTCTATACTTCCCTGTGTCATCCTAGTGCTCTTCTCTCTTTGCCATCAGGATGTTTCTGTTGTCCCACTCTGAGTTCCTGCCCTTAAAATACTTTGCCACTCACCTTCCAGGCTTTGAGGATCCAGCTCTGCACTGACAAAGGCAGAGGGCTGAGTTATGCTAGAAAAATATTAATATTATACAGTGAAGTTTTTTTTATCCTTGGGAGAAGATAGATCATATAAATGAGGCAGTCATTGCTGAGAAGAGAACTTACAATCTTTCCTTTTTCCAGTACAAAATGCCAAGCCTTTTTAAGGAAAAGGAAGATGGGAAGTGCTGTGTGGAGCTCAGTAGCAGAAATATAATAGCTCTGTATACCCCTCTTTGAAAAGCTGCAAGTTGGTTTTTTTAATGCATGAAAAAGTAAATTGTATATTATTTTTTACAAGAAAATTAGCTTTTATTTATGTAAGGCAATCAGTGTTTATTATAAGTTAAACATTTGGAGAACCAGATTTTAAAAATCCCAACATTCTCTTGGATTTACAATGAGGGTTATGTGCTTGGTTTTCACCACAGCTGAATAAAACCTCATCCTTCAAAAAATCCTGTTAAATATTCTTCAATTCTTGTAAATATCCCTGAATTCTTATTAAATGCTCTTCAATTCTGTATAATCCTGTATCATCTTCTCTTTGGCAGCCGCACAGCAGCTGTTGGCTCGCTGTCCCTTGATTAATTCTCTCCCTGTTCCAGGGTGGAATACACCTAGTTTGTTTAGTGAAAGGGAATATGGCTCATATTTAAAAATCCCTTTTAATGCAGTTACAGCATCTTTGCAGATTTAATTAGGTCTCAGCCCCTTCCAAATCGCTCAAGTCAAAGGTCCCATCTTACTTGTCCCTGAGGCACCGTTACACCGAGTCCCCAGACGGCACCGAGTTCCTGAGCGATGACTTTGCCATATAGGGGCTAATTACTTCTAATCTTACACATTGATGAGCCTGGATTTTATGTCTCTGAGCCACTGGGACTGGAACTGCCAAATTATCCTCTCCATAGCACGGGGGTTGTTTCTCCATTAAAGGGACTGGCTCCACAAATGACGATCCCTTCCCACCAGGCGCTCGCGTTTGAAACCCTAATTATTGCTGGCACCGGCTGCATCCCTGAGCTCCTGGTAACCCCTGTCAGGATCTCAGGCAAACTGCTGAGCCTGGCTTAGCTAAACCAGGGAAGGGTGAGCACAGCAGCAGAGGGGAGCAGGAGCTGAGGGATGAGGGGATGTGGAAGCTGCAGCTGGACACGGAGCATCCCTGAGCTCAGCCTGGGAGAGCATCCCTGAGCCCAGCCTGGAGCAGCATCCCTGAACCCAGCCTGGGAACAGCATCCCTGAGCTCAGCCTGGGAGCAGCATCCCTGTGCTCAGCCTGGAGCAGTATCCCTGAGCTCAGCCTGGGAAGTGCATCCCCGAGCTGGGCCTGGGAGAGCATCCCTGAGCCCAGCCTGGGAAGGACATCACTGAACCCAGCCTGGGAGAGCATCCCTGAGCTCAGCCTGAGAGCAGCATCCCTGAGCCCAGCCTGGAGCTGAATCCCTGAGCCCAGCCTGGGAGAGCATCCCTGAGCCCAGCCTGGGAAGTGCATCCCTGAGCCCATCCTGAAGCTGAATCCCTGAGCCCAGCCTGGAGCAGCATCCCTGAGCCCAGCCTGAGAGAGCATCCCTGAGCCCAGCCTGGAGCAGCATCCCTGAGCCCAGCCTGGGAAGTGCATCACTGAGCCCAGCCTGGGAAGTGCATCACTGAGCCCAGCCTGGAGCTGAATCCCTGAGCCCAGCCTGGCAGAGCAGCTCTGAGCCCTGCCTTGAGCACCAGCTCTTCCATTTAATGAACAATAACTTCCACCAGGTCTTTAAAACAAATGACTCAACATTTTCACCTTCTGAGAGCGAGAGGAAAAAATGTCTTTGGAGTCTATAATGCATGAAGGTGTTGGAAGCCTAATCTAGTATAAGCTGCCTTCAGCCAGGCCTTTTCAGCACCAGGGAAGAGAAATGAATGTCTAAAAAGCAGCAAATAGCTCCAATAGCACTCTGATTTCATGGCAGTGTGTGCTGGAGGTCAGGAACATAAAGCTGTTTATTTCTCCCCACAAAGCAGAGGCTGTTATCATAACCTGCTCTAGGTGCAGGTATTGCGAACTTCTTCTTCAGGGAAATACTGGATTTTATTACAGCATTACTTCACACCATGTAAGCTCCTTTCCCTGCTTCCTTCTGTTGTAGTCTTGACCTAGCCTTGGAGTTGTGTCCCAAAAGGAGGGGTTCTTTCCAGGAATCTGAGAGTGGAGTTACAATAATTTGGATTGAGCATTTACCAGATCTTTCCAGCTCTATTTACTGGAATTATCCAGCTCATTTACCAGATTTACCCAGCTCTGCCAATGGACAACCATGACATGGAAGCTTTATTAGGAAAGGAGAGGGTTGGGAAAAATAAGGTTTGGGGCTGGTGGAACTTTTAGTTGTCTATTTGCAAGGAAATCAATGACACCTTGATTTAGCTACTGCTTCATAGAAGGCAACAGGGAACTAAGTGGAAAAAACCCAAAACACCAAAAATCCCCAAAAACTCAATGAAAACCCCATGTTCTCAACCTTGGAAATCCTGTGAAAATCCTGATATTATCACAATACCCAGCCAGAAACACCAATGTACACCCAAGGTACAGAAACATCTGTGCTCATTTCAGTATTTTATTGAAATATAAAAAGGCCATTATAAATTAGAGAAATCCACATAATTTTGACTTAATAAACTTCCCCCAACTGTTGCATGAAGTATATAAATCTACATTTATACATCTATCAGCATTAAATTTCTGGCCAAGGCGTTAATCCCAACATTCTTCTAACTAAGGCTAACTACATTTAGAGTAATAAGATGGTTTTAAATCAATATGACATAGACCAGACACATCCTCCAACATCAGGCTTTCTGTGTAGGTTGTGAGAAATATTTTTGCCTTTTTATTTAAAATAATGAGTGACTTGCTGGAATTATTTGGATTTTTTTTTTTACATCATAGATGACATTTATCCCACCAAGCACCAAAAAGTGCATGTACTTCTGAGTGTATTTTAATTTTTTTTTGCTCTTTAAAAGGGGAAAAAATTAAAAGCCTGGGTTTTAATCTGTTTAAAGAGGACAAAACTTTAACCCAATGCCCTTGCAGGTATCCCTGCAGTGTTTGTCTGTCCTGTTGGCTGCTGTTGGTTTGGTTTAATTTACAGTAAATGCTCCTGTTGTACATATTGGCCTTTTTGCCTCCCTTGAATAATGCAGTGCTCTCTAGATTGAATCCCTGTGTGTGCACATCTGTTTAGCATTCCCACCATCCAGATTGCATGGATGGGACTGGGGAGAGAAAATTCAGGATCACTGAACTCCATGGTGCAGGGCTGGAAATAAAACTGGCCAGTTTTCTTCCTCAGGGTGGAACAGCTGCTGGAGTGCTCCCAGCACACATTTATGCTTGTCCTAGCAAAGACCAAGCTTTTCTCCTTTTTCTCTTTGGATGTAAGAGCCACCAAGGTACCTTTTTGGAGCAGATGTAAAAAAATGTCCATTACAAATAAAAAAAAAAAAGCAAACAAAACAGACAAAGACACATCCCATCTTAAAAAAAATCCAAAAACAAATAAAAACCATGCAAACCAAAACACCCCATCAAACTAAAATTGCAAATTAACCAAAAGTAACTGGAACTAATCCAATAGAGATATCTACCTGAGCCTATTGGTCCAAGAAAACCAGGATAAAAAGAATATCTGGGTGCAGGAAGGGTGCACTCTGTTTGCTGAGGGCTGCAGCCATGTGGCTTGGCTGTACAGTTTCATATCCACATTTGCAGCTGCAGCTTTCCCAAAAGAACTGAACCTTCCACCTGAGCTTTGCTTCCCTTGGCTTTGGGCAGATCCTGACCTGGTCACGTCCCAGCACAGGGCTGGGAGCTCAGGGTGCTTCTTGTTGACCCTGAAAAGGCTCAGCCATGTCCTGCAGGTCATTCCCAGGGTTTGATGGAACAGGGAATATCAACAGTGACCCAAGAGGTTTCTGAAAGCACATCTAGCAAAGTCTGTGTCCAGGAAGTTGTTTTATTACAGCATTACTTCACACCATGTAAGCTCCTTTCTCTGCTTCTTTCTGTAGTAGGTTTGACCTAACCTTGGAGTTTGTGTCCCTAAAGGAGGGGAGATGTTTGGGATCAAGTCCCATCCCAAAACACCCAGTGGAAAGGCTGGATGTGGAGGGTTTGGCTGGGGGAAGACTGCAGCTGAGTTATTTAATGGTTTGCACGTTGGCTCTGGATCAGAGATTGTTGTGGAAAAGAACAACTGCAGGACAAACAAAGTGGTGCTGGTGGCAACCGTCCCCAGCCACCTCATTTGCCTTGGAGAGAGAATTGTTTCAGCATTTGGTTGTTCTGAGCTGCTCAGTTATCACTTCACATGGCATTACTCCAAGCATTCTCTGCAGTAAAATCTGGGAATCTGGTGCTGAGTCTGTCACATTTAGGAGGGTGACTGCTCCAGCACTGCTTTGCTGTGTGACTTCTAACAGGACAGATGTTGCACATGGTTATGTCTAAGGTACCCCGCTACCAGGGTCAAGCAGCTGTGGCATTATTTGATTTTCTCCAAGCCCCTCAATTTCCATAATCTTACCAGGAGATTTCCATATTTTTTAGAGAATGAAAACAAGAATGTGGAATGGAAAATCCAGGCTGACAAAAAGAGGCCATTCCATGAGAGCTGACAGAGCCCATGAGCCCAGACCCAAATATTGTTCCTCGCTCCTCCTCATGTCTCCTTTCCCTTCCCCTCTTCTGCCTGCCCCTGTGCCCCCTCCCTGCTCCCATGACAAGGGATGTGTCCTGCCTGAGTGGGAAATGTGTCCATAGATCCAACAGGGATTACCTGGTGAACTTCTGTCTGTGCCAGCCTCTCATTCCCACAAATCCATTGATTTTTGTGGTCAGCTTGTTGGGACATCAGCTATCGACCCTTCTGGCAACTTGCTTGGAAGAGGCCACAATTTCAAAAAGCTCAGGTTGGGCATAAAGAAGGATAGGGCATAAATCAAATTCCTTTTGGAAATCAATGTGATCCAGTTAGAGGACACGGCGCAAAAGTTGTTGGGTTTTTTGTTGTTTTGGTTGTTTTTTTCTTTTCCTTACTTGTTTCACATGCAGTAAATAATAATTAGGAGAAAAATCGGGACTTCTAAACCACAGGGACAACTTTTTTGCAGGGAAATTTGTGTCATACCCAAGAGAATGCAACCCTTTAAGTTTGTTCCTGTATCACCCTTAGTGACATCATCATTAAAATGTAAAGCTATATGAATGACTTTATCCATGGAAGGAGCTCTTAAAGGATAACTATTACAAAAAATAACTATTCACATATTGAAATCTTTTTCTGATTGGCCTGGCATTGAATTTGTTGGGGTGTGTGTGTGTGTATTTCACAAACACAGCCTTGGAGAATGAGGAATTATAGGACAATGCTCTTTCTTACCCGTCCGATGCAGCTCTGGTGTTGAATGCAATTATTGTTGAATGCAATAATTTGAGATCTGAGCTTAGTTTTGCACAAGAACTGGAATACACAAACAGGTTTGGGTGGTTGCTAGGCAGCAGCTGCTTCCTTCTTGGAAAAGCAGCTGGGGCTGCCTGGGCTGGGTGCTGACAGCCCAGCTCTGCTCCTTCCCATCCAGGTGACATCGACAGCCAAAGGAAAGCTGGAGAGAACTCCTTGTTTTACCCCAAAAAGCTGCCAGGAGTTACAGGTTTGAGGGCTTTAACATTTAATCATCAATTCCAGACTTTTCTGCACCATTTCAGAGCTGAAAGCCTGAGTGATTAAAAAAGAAAAAAAAAAGGCAATGGCCAATTGTCTTCTGATGAATCTGGTGATAAAACCAACAGCCCCCATGCCCTGTTTCATGGTCATGTGACAACATTTTTCGTTTAATCTCTATTATTTAACCTCTATCTGGGTTTCTCCACCTGTTGCAATGGATACCAAAAAGGGTAATTTCAAGATGAAACAAATGTGGGTGTGTAGTAAAAGCACGTTATGAATATAGATTTGGTTTTCTGCTTTCCCTTCCAAAGGCAAATTCAGGTAATAATTCACCAAGTGGAAAGTTTTATGTGGTGGAATAACTGCAAAGTTCAGCTGTTAGATTTCAAATAGGGGCAAGTCCATGGCAACTGAAATAAATTAGAGGGAGCTGTAAAATATTCTTAAATTTTGCAAAACAAAACTATTTGTGATCACACCAGTGACTTAGAAACTGAACTTTTGAGGCCTCATAGTTATTTAAATCTTGCCTATTGTGTTTTTATCCTGTGAAAGCTGATTTTTTTATCTTGGTTTTAGCCTCCTGCATCCCCTATTATCAAGCAGTTTGTGATGTCTGTAATCACAGCAGTTAATGTGAAAGATTTCCCAGAAAGAAAGAATAATCCCAAGCATTACACAAAAAATGAATGCTTCTATTGTACAAAAGTAACATGAAAAGTGTGTATTCAATCTGGCATGGCTGGAAATCCAGCAAGTTTTGTTTTGTTGTACAAATCGTTCAGTGTCAAATTTGGCTCCTGAACATCCCATTTCTTTGTTTTGGAAACAAAATGGGAGTGATAGAGATGTGGGCTGGAGTCACTTCTTTGATACCTCCACAAAAACATCTGTACCCACGGCACACATCATTTTCTGGAGTCACTGCTGTTTTAAGAGTATTAAAAGGAAAAAAAAAATCAATAAATACCATTGTTACACCAAAGCATCTCAAAAAAAACCCTGCAGCAGGACATAAATTGAGTCATGAAATGCATAACAGTCAGCACACTTGTCCTCTCTGAATTTCTCTTTCAAAAGCAGGTAAATATATGAAATATTGAAGTGGGAGGCTGCACAAAAACCTCGAGCTCTTACTATGCACAAGCAGTTCTGGGCAAATGTGTACATTTTGTAATTGCTACCAGTTCTGAGCAACATGGGCGGAATTTTTATTTACAGAATCCATTTGTGCCATCAAACTCTATGCATGTTGTGACCTTTACATAAATACTCATAATAGCACTAAAATCACTCTTCATAAATATAATTTTTGGCTGCAGAACTGCTTTGCCTTTGTTTGATTATGCACTGTATTTGTCATGTTTACAGTCACTTAAGAATTTTCTGGCTGTCTCAGGCATTCCTGGACTTCCAGAAATGGATGTGGTCTCTAAAATGAGGTTGTTTTAATGCCAGGTTGGGAAGGGGATTCTGAGAGGGGTGAAAGAAACCTTCCATCAGCTCTTTATGGAGTGTTTCTGCTAATTACATCTTTATTCTGAGAGGATATTGGGTGCTCAGGGTCAATAAACCAAATAATGTGACAGTAGGTACTAATGAATCTCAGTGACAGGCTCTGAACCAGAAATTGTCTTCAGAATTCCCTAAAATCAGAAAAAATTGGGTTCTGATGTTGCCTGGACTCACTTGCTTTCTTTGTTTCTGTCTCCTGGTTACTTTATTTTCTGTACAAACTTCTGGCACATCCAGTGTTCATACTGAAATATTGAATATATTTATTCAGGTTGGTCTAACCCAAAAGTCAGCGCTGCAAATTTCTTACATAAAACAGCCTCCAGTGAGTGCCTTGCTTTTGGTTTTTTCCCTCTTTTGCTTCCCTTGCCAGGCCAGTGACACCTCCAGGGCAAAACCTCTCCCTGGGATCACTGATCCCACTGAAGGGTTTGGTTAAAGAAGTATCAGCAGTTTCCCAAAAGAATAAAAATGGTCATCAAACAGGAATTTGGCAAGGAACCTCCCTTTGTGTGAGCACCTCATACAGGACTCAAAATTTCCCAAGATCTCCTAAAGAAGATTCCTTTTCTCTGAGCAGAATTTGGGTTTTTTTTTTGTTGTCCATGCTCCTTTCACTGCTTTGCCAACCCCTATTAGAAAAATGTGTCCAAACTATAGAAACATATATATGTCCCAGAATCATGGTGAGATGTATGGATAATAGGGGATTGCCCAACAGCACGACTGAAAATTAAAAAAAAAAAAAAAAAGGGAAAAAGGAAAGAAAATTTGGAGGAGAAAGAGAAAAGGGAGAAAGCGAAGAATTTTCTTAATTTTGTCTGTGTGATGGATGTGCTGGGTGTGATCCCTCTCTTTATGTTATTAATTGGAGATAAGGAATAATAGCAATGCATCATGAAAACACCATTTTTTCCACTTATGCATGGGTTTGAAGATCTAATTCCTGTGCTCTTTCCAGCCCCCTGATGAGCACCTTGCTTCTAATGGCACAGATAATGAGACATTTATGACTTGTGGCTTTTTGATAGCAGACCAGAACCCATTTGTCCCTTCCATGGTGGA
Organism: Calcarius lapponicus; assembly: GCA_039654755.1. Taxonomy (NCBI): domain Eukaryota; kingdom Metazoa; phylum Chordata; class Aves; order Passeriformes; family Fringillidae; genus Calcarius; species Calcarius lapponicus. The sequence continues at coordinate 32,342,126 of CM077469.1, read as the reverse complement.
TCCTGTAATCATCTCTGCAGGCAGCCTGCACAGCTCCAAGGTGTGCAAGCAGGGAGGGATAATTCACTTATCAAATCTCACTTGTAACAGATGAAAATCCGTCCTGACATGTTAAAAAAACCACAACAGCAAAGAAAACTTTTCTATTTTGTTTACACAATGACTCCTTTTCAGGCTGAAATGATTTCAGGCTGTTAAGCTCGCTCTGATTTGAAAGCCTTCCCCACCAAGCTGCTTTAAAACACCATCATTTTGTGCCACTGTGTTCAAGTGCTTTCTTTTGTGGCAGAGTGCTTGTTTGTTTTGGTTTGGCTTTTTTTCATGACAAGAGAGGTTTCAAGGAAAGGGCTGGAGCTGCTTTCTCTGCTTTGAGTTTGTGTTGTTGTTTGACCCCTGCTGTCAGGACGTGCAGGTGACACAGGAATTAGATCTTCAAACCCATGCATAAGTGAAAAAAACCTGTGTTTTCTTTATGCATTGCTGTTACTCTTTATCTCCAATTAATGATATAAAGACAGAGATCACCCCCAGCACATCTATCACACAGACAAAATTAAGAAAATTCTTCACTTTCTCCCTTTTCCCTTTCTCCTCCAAGTTTTCTTTCTTTATTCCCTTTGTAAGTTCAGCAAAGATGCTCTGAGAGGACTGAAGGACTGTCCCTCTGTCATCCTCTCTTGAGGAGCACATCCTGTGTGTTTTTTAGGTGTGTTTGAGCTCTCAGGATGGCCCCCTGTTCTCCTTAAGCATCCTGATGAAAATTCCTGCCCGACCTTACACCCAAGGCTGCTAAATGTGAAATCCTGCATAGATTATCAGTGTAGCCACTCCCCTCTTCATTGAATTTAACATCACTTCTGGAGGCTCAGGAGAATGTCCAGGAAGGAGAACAAGAGAAGCTGTGGCTGCCTCTGGATCCCTGGAAGTGTCCAAGGCCAGGTTGGACACTGGGGCTTGGAGCACCCTGGGACAGTGGAAGGTGTCCGTGCCCTTGATCTTAAGGCCCCTCCAACCCAAACCATTCCATGTCCCAGTGCCAAGGCTTGCTGGAGACACAGCTCTCTCTCCTCTAGCAACTAAACACATTTTTTGGTAAATTCCCTATAAATCAATTTGACACCAGCAATGACTCTGACAAAAGGTGGAATTTTCACCATTCGTGTCTCTACTTTTCATACCAGGAATGTGAACTTGAGCTTTGCTGCTCAGTTTTATTTCAGGTGACACCAGGGTCTGCAGTTTTATGATATCCTCTCTTTATGACACATGAAGAAGAGCAGAAGACACAGGTTTGGTTCTGGTGCTTGTTCCAGCTTGGTTTTCATCTCTGATGTATCCACCATGTCCAGGAGGATTTTTTGGCTGACTCATCTCAGATCTGAAGGAGCAAACCATGATCACTCCCAGCCCTTACTGAGCAGGGAGCCTGATGAATCTTCCTTTTCCTCCAGGCTTCCGCAGGTATTTGAATTAAAAAAAGCCACGAGGACATTTAAACAGTTCTAATGTTTTAAACAGAGTCGAGTATAAATTACTTCCTCCAGTAAGAATAATACACAGAAGGAAGAAAAGGCTTTAAAAAAAGAATGTTTAAGTGAGACACTGTGTTAGCAGAGTGATCACTCTGATACCCCACCCTGTAGCTAAGCCATTTCTGTCCTTTAGCTCCCAGGTGCTAAGTGGGGAATTTGAGGAATTTTGGGGATTTTTTGAGTTCTCTATGGATCCTGCTGCCATGAACATGGGTGGGAGCCCAACTCCCCTCACTTGTCTCATGGATGTTGAGCTAAGATCAACAAAAAAGGCAATTTTTTTGTTAAGTGGAGAGGTTTTCCTCTTTTCATAGCAGTGTGTGTGTTCTGCAGTGCTGTTTGATGGTGTTCTCAGGGAAGCACTGGAGGTTCATGGAGGCTCCAGAGTTCACTGTGAGGTGATGCTGGTGGCTCAGAGGGGACAGGGGACATGGTCAGCGCAGAGCAAGCAGGGCTTGGAGCAGAACAAGGGAGACCAGAAGTGCTGACACACTTTTGAGATTTGTCAGCATGTGAGCAGAAAGTGACTAAAACATTCTGCTTTCCTGACAAAAACTGGGGATGAGGCCAGGGCCAGTGGTCTAAAGTCATTCCAGCTCTGCCTGGTGTCACTCTGGGTGTCAGTCATAGAATGCTTGAAATTGGGAAAGTTCCCTGAGATCATCGAGTCCAACCATTCCCCCTGTGCTGCCAAGGTCACCCCTTGTGCCACATCCACAAGATTTCTGAACACTTCCAGGGGTGGTGATACTGCTATTTCCCCAGGCAGTCTGTTCCAATGCTTGAAAACCCTTTTGGTGAAGGAATTTTCCCAAAATCCACCCTGAGCTGCCCTGGCCCAGCCTGAGGCCGTTCCCTCTGCTCCTGTCCCTGTTCCCTGGGACCTGTCCCCTCCTGGCAGGAGCTGTGCAGAGCCACAAGGGCCCCTGAGCCTCCTCTGCTCCAGCCTGAGCCCCTTCCCAGCTCCTCAGGGATTCTCCATTCCCTTCCCAGCTCCTCAGGGATTCTCCAGCCCCTCAGGGATTCTCCAGCCCCTTCCCAGCTCCTCAGGGATTCTCCAGCCCCTCAGGGATTCTCCAGGGCCTTCCCAGATTCGTTCCCTTCCCTGGACACTCTCCAGCTCCTCAACGTCCTTCTCACTTCTGGTTTATAATCAGACAGTGTCCCCCAGGCTGGCAAAGAGTGGGAAATCAGCATTTTCCACAGTTTTAATGTGAGTCCCAAGTTTTGCACAAAACCTGAGCTGGCTCCGTGTGGGGCTGTCCGGGGCCTGCCAAACATTCCCAGGCCATGATTCCTCAGCAGCTCCCTCACCTCTGCCATCGATCCGGGCTCCAGCAGCTGATTTACAAGCACATCTTTTCTGAGCCATTATCTGAGGCAGCTGCCAGTTGGCCTGAGGCAGGATCCAGGCACTCGAGACGGGGGAATCGGTTCCAGCTGCACTCTGCAATTAGGAAAACCCTGGGCTGCAGCCGGATGTCCAGATGCCTCACAGAATTCACAGAATTCACAGAAGTGACTGGGTTGGAAGAGACCTTCAAGATTTTTGAGTCCCACCCAGCCCCAACCCCTCAACTAAACCCTGGCACCCAGAGCCACATCCAGGCTTTGTTAAACACACCCAGGGATGGGGACTCCACCACCTCCCTGGGCAGCCATTCCAGAACTTTATCACTCTATTTTCCCTGATATCCAACCTGTATTTCCCTTGAGGCTGTGTGCTCTGGCTGTGTCAGTGCTGCTGGAGAAAGAGCCCAGCCCCAGCTGAGCACAGGCCCCTTTCAGGAGCTGCAGAGAGTGATGGGGGCAGCCCTGAGTCTCCTTTTCTCCAGGCTGAGCACCCCCAGCTCCCTTGCCATGGAACGCTGCACTTGGTTCAACAAACAGGACTTGTGAGGGGAGAAAACTAAGAAGAGTGAAGATGTCACAGGACAGAGGTCACCTGCCAGCAGTCGATCCTCTGTTTCTCATGGCATCTCCCATTTTTAATGGATTGTGGTAGGAAGGGAAGGTCTGGGGAGGTTAAACCAATCCTCAGGATTTCAGCTTGAAGTGAAATAAGTTTCTCCTGCTCCCCACAGAGACAGAAAGTACTTGAAATGCCATTTCTTTCATGTTTTCACACCAGGGAAAAAGTGAACTTTGTATTTTGTTGTGTAACAAGGGTTCCAGGGCAATGTGTTTTGTCAGCAGCGAGCATTTGAACACTCGGTGTGGGACATGTCTAAGCTAAAGCCTTGTGCTCCCTGTAGTGCCTTCATTGCAAACACAGATTCAAGCTCTTTTTAAAGGTTTGGGTTTTTTTTTTTTGCTTGTTCTCTAAACATGAATTAACAAACGTGAAGCTTCCAATGATAGATTTAATAATACTGTGATAAATGCCAGTGCTTTTGCCACCAAGACCATTTAATCTATCTCAGCAAATACATTCAATGACTTGCCAAAAGTTTGAGTGTTTTCCAGCTGTAGGATTCCTATAGCAATATGAGAATGTCCTTGCACAGGATAGGGTACAAAAGGCAATGCAAAACTCCACTGTGGATGATTTAGCAAAAGAAATAAATATTTCCTCTTCTTCTTCTTCTCATCTCTATTCTTCCCGCCTCTCCTGCTCCAGAAAGAGCTATTTTTAAAGTTAGACAGACATAAATGTACCAATCTGTTCCAAGGGATCTGTGGGATATTGGAAGGTTGTACCCACAGATTATTGCTAATCATGGTAGGTTACTTGGATAAGAATAATTTACCTGTTCTGTGCAATATGCTGTGTGGACTTTGACAACTTGTTCTTCTTTAACCCTGTAGTCCTCAGTCTTTCTCTAGTGCTGGAAATGCATTTGAATGAAATTAATGGAAGAATGAGCCTGTGGGATCTGATTTATCCCTGCACTCCCTCTGGATTTCCTTGTGCAGCAGTTGACATTCAGAAGTTGATGATCTCCTGTTGCAGTTTCCTCCTTGATCTGAGACAACTGTGGGGTTTTTACTGCAAAGCATTTCAGGAAAATATTGATAACTTAGTGGAAGTTGTTGCTTTAATTACATAAGGGTTTTTATCAAATTTCTATTAATGTCTTATTCAGTCCAAGAATTTCATCTTTACCCCTCTCTGCAGGTTATTCCCTATTTAGTTGCTTTAAAAAATAAATAAGCACATGTGGCTGCTCTTCACCATGAAAGTGCCCAGATTCACCACAGCACTAACACACTGACAATAACCTTTCCATGAGGCTTCCCCAGCAGCAGAGGAGGATTTTGTCCTTGGATCCTGTGCTCCTCACTGTGCACCACAGCAGGGTGAGGAGCTGGCTCCAAGGCATCTCACCTGTGTTTGGTGCCAGCAGTTTCCAGTACCAGACCAGGTTCCCTGCCTTTGCACTGATGGCAACCCAGCATTATTCCTTTGCCAAAAACCATGGAGTGGGCCCTCTGCTCTGGCTGTTAGCTGGATTCTGGCTTTTCCCACACTGTGGCTAACGAGTCCAGCTGTTTGCTCTGTGGCTCTGGACTCTGTTGCTCAATGACAAAAGCAAACCTCTTCCTTCATGCCAACTCTGGCATCTTGGAGTTATGCTAGGAAAGTGTTAAAGTATATTTTAGTGTACCTTATTAAAACAAAAACTCATCAAACACCCTCTAAATGTTGTGGTGGGACTAAAGATTTCTTTAGGGATAGATCTGATATCTTCCTCCTCTTGTCCTTCACCAAGGAGATGAATTCTGTTGTGGTGGGCATGGTTTAATAAACAGTTCCTAAAGTGGAGATTATTTATGTTCCTTTGTTAATATAATGTAACACATAAACTGAAATTCTGCTTAGCAAAAAAATTTTCTCCTGTGGCAGCCTGCCTGGGTGGAAGAAAAATAATACAAAAGGTCTTACCAGTGGTGTGACATGTTGCTGTAAAACAACAGCCAGGAACGTCAAGAGATTTCAGTCCAAATAGAGAATTTCTGAAAATTAATTTTGAATGCTTAATACAAACTAGAAAGTAACGTAATTTCTGGCAAAACAGTTGACAGCAGACGTAATGCATCAGTGCAATAGCCCAGACTGTGTTAAATGGAAATTAGCTCCACGCAAAAAGCTGCAGAGAGGGAACAGTGCTTGCAGAAAACAGCCCGTGACAAAAGCAGAGGTTGAGGTGCTGGTGGGACAGTTATCACTGAACTGGGAATGTTGTGATATAACAGAATTTGTGGACGTGGTTTGGAATCACTGCAGATCTTTAAATGTGAAGGTGACTCAGTGCCAGTGAAATCCAGCTCGTTGCGGGGCTGTCTGTGCTCCCTGTTCTGCAGAGGGCACAGGAGGGGTGTTTGTTGAAATCTGTGGGAAATGGAAAGATAGAAACTCCCACAGACACTGAAGGGTTTGATCTTCAGCCTTGGAGGAAGCTTGGACTGATGTAAAATACAATACACAGATATTAAGCAGAAAAATCATAAGCTCACATTTCTACAGTTGTAAGTAAGAATATGCCTGAAGTAAGTGAGAAACTGCCCTGATAAGATGGTGAAGGGTTTCTAATGTAGGGCTGGGGCTGTATGGAATGAGCTGAGAGTTCAGAAGCTGGAACAGAAGCAGATGTGTGCCTGTGAGACAGAAGCCCATTGGACAAAACCATCCTCAGTGCAGCAGAAGTGAGTAAAGGTGATGGGTCAGAAAAGCAAAATAAACCCTGTGGCAACTGTCCATTGGGTTAGAAAGTTCTAGACTGCCTTGTAACAAAGAACTTGTGACTGCTCCTGAGCTATGGCCAAATGCTTGCTCCTCTAAAATCTCACAGCCTCTGAGACTGATGTTTGAGCAGTAAATTGTTCTTTGCCAAACTGTGGTCCCATCCCTTAATTAATGCAGGATAATAATAGAAATCCACATTTCCCAGCTTCCTCAGTCCCTCCACAGTCATGCCCAAAGCCATGGAAATCAAAAGCAGAGATAGTGCAGCTTTGGGTCAGCCCTGGACGCGGTGTGGGACTGTCCAAGCCCCAGCAATAGGATCCCAGGGTGTTTCCAGAGCCTCTTCTGTGCAGGGAGAGAAACAGAGCCCAGGGCAATCAGATCATTTCCAGGGCTCCTTCCCTCCTGCTGCACTCTATTTAAAAGCACATTTTCTAACACATCTCCTCCAGAACACTGACAATAATGTTCCTTTCTCTGTGTTTTTCCCCAGGGGTGACACAAAAGCGCTGGGGCCCTGATGGTCAGAGGACATGCACAGGCCTTCAGCAGGAGAGTGGTGTATGGGGAAAATCCAGCCCTGCCAAGGTAAAACAAATACATTCTGTTTGGGGAGCAGAATGCAAGAGGGTTTAAAAAATAATCACTGATTGCTGAGCAGTATGTTTGGACTTGGTTTTGTTTAGCTAAGCTTAGCTTAGGCAGCAGAAAAGCCAAATATGATGATGGCTAAGTGTTATGATTCTGCATGCTCTTGGCAATGGGGAAAAATGGCATGTTTTGTTGGGGAAAAGAAGTTGTAAAAAACCCCCCACGAGGCTAAATCAAGCAATATCCCAAATATCAGTACACTCTGCCCGATATGTCCTCAGGACAAAGCCTGAGGTTTTCAGCTAACCACAATTACTTTGTGTATGTGTGGATATTTTTCACAAGATGCAGTGAAGCTTGAAAGATCCCAACAAGCACAGGATCAGCTGGGCAAACCTTAAAGATCCAATTCTTTGCTAAAGATTGGGAGGAGGAAATAACACATATTTTCTACAGAAAAAAAAGGAAATGTAAATTATTTAAAATATTGGCACAGGAGTTTTAGCTAATCAGGAGCGTTTCTGACATGCCTTTGGACTCTTGCAGGATGTCTCCATCTGTGCAGCCCTCAACAAAAGAAATAAATGTCAAATTAACTACTGGAGCATGAGAGATGCATCCAAAATAAAGTCTCTCAAGGAACATTCTTCTTTGGTGCCCTGTAGAAATCTGGGGGAACTTGAGAGTTTTGGAAGGCATGCAAAGGTCTTAAACCTGTAGGTAGAAGTAAATGAAGTGAAGAAAATATGAGGCAAATGTTGTTACAAACCATGAAAGAAACAGAGGAGGAAGAAAATGCATTCCCTGAAGCTGTGAAATTATTGAATTGTCCAAACCACAGGCAGCTGGTTTAAAGAGTTGATAAAATTTATCTGGCATTTCACCTTGTTAATAAACTCCTGATCTACCTCTGCCCATTTGGGTTCCCAAAAGGCTCCTTCCCAAGGGATACAAAGGAAGTGTTTCTGGTGATGTTTTCCTGCCTGGAGGAGGAACACAAGGATGGTTTCATAGGAGCTCAGAATCATGGAATGGTTTGAGTTGGAAGGGTCCTTAAAGATCATCTCCCCATGGGCTCCGGTGTGGTGTCACCCTGATGCCTTGTGAAGGCTGATCTAGAACAGAAGTTGGATGGAGTTACAGAATAAAGCAGGGATTTATTAAAAGGCCTCCATGAATCCACCTTGGGCAGCACAAAAGCCCAGCCAGGGCTGCACCCAAGATGAACCAAAATGGCCCCAAAATGCACGAGCGGGCACGGGCTCTGTCCCTGGGATCAGTTCTGCTCCATTTGCACCTTGCAGTTCATTGTCCCATTCCAGCTTTAGCCCCTGCAGTCCCACCCTGCTTGTTTTTCTCTCTCCAGCCCACGGGGTTTGTGCTCTTGGGCTGAGATTGGGATCATTTGTCCTTGGTGCCCAGCTGGAGCAGGAATTGTTTTGTCTTCCTGCTCTGTGCACAGAGCTCAGCATCCCCTGATGTGAAGCAGCACAGAATGTGAAACACAGAAAAGCTGAAACCTGAGGCATCATTTCCCCTTTCCTCAGAAGGGTGACCATGGCACCAGGGAGGTCATAGTGCTGTCACCCTCACAGCCCTCCTGGAGAAAGAACAGTATCGTGTTTTGTGAAGCCCTTGTTGACTCCTGGCATTGATTATCAAGTTATAGAGACACTCAGCTAGGACTGGGGTGAATTCCCAGTCAGCAGGAGTTGATGGCACCTAAACACAGAATGGGCTTTCTTTAGGAAGCTAATCCTCAGATTCTGCATGCCAATTCAATGTTGTGTTTGGCTTTTTTTCTCTTTCTGTTAGGATCAAGAGATCTGGGAACACAGGGCAGGAGCAATCTAATCAGCCAATTTACAGCAGCAATGAGATTAGGCCAGATCGCATTTATTGCATGGGACTTTTGTGCCCAGTGGGGTAGATAATAATAACAGGAGGCCTTAAACTCAGGTTTACTCTGTCAGAGAGCTGGAACATAAAAGCACCTCCTTTGTCACCTCGAGGGAAGTAAGGTGTGGTCTATCAAGATGGATGTTTCCTGTCATGGATGGAAAAATTAATCTGGGCCACTCTCGGTCTCTGGGCCACTGTCAATCAATCTTGTACATATGTGTTTGTACATTGTTGGCAGGTGCCACCAGGGAATCATGAGAAAGAGAGAATTAATTAATTAAAATAGTGCTCAGACCCCTTATGAGTAACTGTATCACTTTTTTGGGAGTTTTTCATGCATATAACTGGTGAGGCTGTCATGCCCCTGGTGCCCAATGTTGTTACAAACCATGTAAAGCTGTCATGCCCCTGGTGCCCAAATGTCCTCTGCAGCATGTGATGTCCCAGGCCAGTGATCCATAATATACTTAAATGCATTCTAAATTCCAGCAGATCATCATGAAAGAGGAATTTATAATCTGAAACTGCCAACTGTCTTTTCCATGTCCATTTTTAAACAGCCTCCAGTCCCATCCATGGTCATGAGTGAAATACTCAAAATAATACTATGGAATACAGGTTTTAAATTTTAATATTTTTCCCTTCACCCGAGTGATAAAGTTTTCATTGAAGCCTCCCAGACAATTCAGAGCTGATTTCAAGAGCGTGCATTTTTAAATGACAAAAAAGTTATTATGAATAGAAAAGTAACAAGAGATCTTGAACAAAACTGTCTGCTGTGATAGATGGTGGACAAGAAACAGTTGCACACAGGATATTGGAGTATGGTGATAACTGGGAATCTTTTCATTTGCAGGAATCTCTGCCTTCCCAAAACACAACATTGATTTCACCAGTAATCATTGCACAGATTGATGAGGAGAAGCCCTCTGTGCCTATGCAGGCGCTGCTCCCCCCGCCCAGAGCTCATCACACAGAACCATCCTTGCCTAACCAGGGCCCAGCCATCGTTAGCAGAACATTTCTGGTGCTCCCCAGCCGCTTCGAGATTCAGGCATCCCTAGAAGACACCATGTCCCCGTCGGACTCTCCCAGCCCAAAGCAGTGTCCAGGCCAGCAGAGAGGCTTTGCCTCCATCACTGTCACAGCCAGGCGTGTTCCTGTGGGCTCTGGGGAGCTGGCAGGTGGCCCTGGGGCTGGCCAGGAGCCCAGCACCGTGTCCCCCACGCCCTGCAGCGTCCCCGCTCTCCTCGAGCGCTGGCCTCCCCCAGCCCACCCACACCAACCTCACCAACCTCCTCTAAAGGCTCCCAAGTCTTGCTCAAGATTAGGTGAAGAACCCCAAAAGCAGCTTTTTGACCCTGGAATCAAGGAGGATGGTGTGGGTCTCCAAAGTAGTGATGGGAGGGAGAAAATTCCACCTTCATTCATCTCCTGTGTCCAGCTCCAGGTGTCTGAGCCCTGTCCAAACACCATCTATTATTTGGACAGGTCACTGAGCGTGTGCATTGACCAACCTCGAGTTAAATGCCAAAAATTGTACAGATCCACGTTGTCCTTGAGTCTGAAGTGCAGTTTGTCCGGATTAACAGCAGATGGAGTAGATGGCATAGCTAATGGAGAGCCCATGGAGGAGAGAGCTCCAAGGAAGCTCCCAGGAGCACACGGAGCTCTGCTCAGATCCCACCTGAGCACAGACTTCACGGGAAACAAGGTAATTAAGGAGGAGAAAACAAAGGAAGGACATTTGGGTCGTAAATACCCTTTTCAAAGTGTCTTTGCCTCGGGACTTCCAGCGTTTGTGGATATTCCCAGAGGACCTCACAAGGCAGCAGCAGCAAAGGAAGAGGATGAGCAGCCTGGCAGCCACCGCTCTGTGTTTTCCCTCCAAATTCCTCATTCAAGCAATGAGGCAGGTAAGTCGTTTCCACAGACCTCAGGCTGGTGGAGCAGAGGTTGAGGCTGGAGCAGCCCCACCACAATGATCCTGTGAGAGCAGAAAAGAGCAATTCTTGCTTCTGCAGAGGCTCAGGGAGCTAGAGCACAACCCAGAGGTTTCCAGCTCCAGCACTGCCATGAATATTCACCACGGTAGTGATGTGTGCTACTCATCAGCTGAAATAGAGAAATCCCCCTGTGTTTTCTGCATTAAACCTCTTTTTAACCATTTATAACAGTATTTTTTTATTATTCTCTCAGCAACCTGCAAGTGCTTATCCCCTGAAAATAATTGGGTTTATCTTTGAATAAGGGCTGAATTTCAAGGTGTGAATTTAAGAAGGAGATGACTGCACTGAGTCTGGTTTTGTGCTCCTTGCAATTAAAAATGATCTTGTTTTCAGCTTTTTATTTAGAAGGCTACAGTAATAAGCCCAGGCTTTTATACTTAATGGAACCAGGTAAAAGGTTTGCAAATCTTGAACACATTTGTTTCCAACCTTTCCAAGCATTTTACAAACATAAAATGTTCTTTGCAGCATTGCTCCTTGGGGAAGGGAGAGGGGCCCTGGGGGTTGCTTCATGCCCAGAGTGGTGCAGCTCCTGCTGCACTGGGATTTTCCAGCACACTTGGATAACCACAGCTGAGTTTATTGCCTTTCCAGGAAGGGAAGCTGGATGGGAAGAGTGTCAATGAGTGGAGTCTGTTTTTTACCAAAAGCACAAAGATTAAACTCGCCCCCTCTGTATCCTGCAGCCTTGGGCTACATTTAATTGCAATTACCCTGTTCTTATATGGCCTTTTTGAGCTAAGGGTCAGTGCATGAACACGAGCCACTTCCTAAAGCTCCTTTGTACCTTCATCCTCCCAGTGTGCCAGTGGAAGGAAACAGAGAGATGAGAAGCCTCACGCTGCCTCGAGGGCTGGGCAAGGTGCAAACTCCCCCCAGTCTCTGTTGCTCTCCCTTTTCCACTCCTGAAATCAGTGGGATTGTTCCTGCAGGGGCAGAGCCTGAGATAAAATATTCCTCAATTTTCCTAAGCATAATCCAGGCTGTGTGGTGTTGGAGGGGAGAAGCACAGTGGGGAACAGGAGAGGGAAAATGCCAACCAGGGCTAAGGGGTTTGGGATGGAAATACAAAGGGATGGCACCAGCAAATGCAACGCTTCATTGTATACATCCTAATTTTAAATATCAGGGAATATCACTCCATGGGGAGTGTTGTGTATTCAAGGCTTTGTTCAACACCATCTAAGGTTTCTCTGTGATAAAGCAGATTTAAAACTGGGCCTTCCCTGCGCTTAGTGATGCCATGGTGGCATGGAAGAACCACTTTTACTAGAAATAATTAGAAAGTGAGTTGGGAGGCTGCTCATGGTTCCATAGTTTTACTGAAAGGAGGAAATCAGTGAAGTAAGGAGCTGAGAAATACTGGTTTGTGATAAAGGACTTCCACCATTTGTGTACACAAGACTATAGGTGTAAATAAACATGGGAAGTGTTACCTTTTAACTGCTTCCACCTTTTGTGTGGGCCATAATGTAGAATGCAAAGATATACATTTCTCCTGCTCAGACCCTTTGTAATGTGTAAGGAGGTGTTTATCAGCTTACTACAACTTTCCTGTGTGAAATTTGTATAAACAACCAGAATAATGCTCCAAAACAACAGCAGGATAATCCAAGTAATGAGCTCGTGCACAGCCATCAGCCATTGCATGAGACAAACCAGGAGAAATCTGGTAAAATGCATGGGACATCCACACCGGTCCTCAAAATGAGAGGGAATGGTGTGGTTTTAACCTGGAACAAATTAAAAACTGAGTCCTTTTTACTTCTGGACTGGGTGAAGTGAGGAGGAGAAGTATTGGTATGAGATTATCAATCATAGAATCGTTTATGTTTGAAAAGACCTTTAAGATCATCCAGTCAAACCAGCCCCCAGCACTGCCAAGGCCACCACTGACCCACATCCCCAAGTGCCACATCCAAAGGGCTTTTAAATCCCTCTAGGACTGGACAGCCCCTTTGGAGAAGAACTTTTATCCCATTCTAGATTCCCAGTTATTTTGGCTATGTTTTTTCCTCTGCTGTTTACTAATTCAAACCTGTTCCTGTTAGGCTTTGCTCTGCTCTATGTTTATGCAATGAAATGTTTGTGAAATGAAGTGTTTAAAAACAAAGGACAACCAGCAAAGAAGGGACAGTGAACAAGTTTTGCCACAGTGCTCATGCTTTAACTCAGTTATCTTATGGATGAGGTAACTGCAGAGAGCACTTTGTCCATTACATTTCTGATGACCCAGAAAGTTGGAGTTTATATTGGTTTGCAGCTGTAGGCAAGAGCTTCCTGCCAGCAGAAATACAAGTGGTAATAACATCACTATGCTGAGAAAAAAAAAATTACTTTCAAGACTACACTTCTCTGCATGGAATCTGTAAATGCAGTTTGCAGGATGTATAGGTTGCTTTATTAGGATCTGAGTTGGAAGGAGCACCCAAATACTTCTGTGCTTTACAGGTGCTGGGGCTGGGTTTGCTGCTTCCTCCAGGCCCAGTTGAGTGTCTTTTTCCTAATCTTTTGTGTGACTTCACTGCAGTAATGATGACTCTACTTACTGTATTACTCATATTATTTCATGTCCAAATCCAACTGTTAAAGACTTGGCTTTACATGGACCTGGATAACTTAATCTAAGACCCTTCTTTCAGCAGGAGGCTGGGCCAGGTAATCTCCAGAGTTATATATTTCCACCATGTGCCACATATGAAAAGGATGCTTTAGGATTATTAATGAAATGTAAATCTTGGGCTCTGCTCGTGGATGGGAATTACACTTGGAAATCCAGATCTCTGGGACTCAGAGTTCAAAGCCATGGTTCATGCTAGAGCATCCCAAGGATGGAATATGATATTTCCCCACTGTGGACTCTATCTTCTATTGGCTCCACTGCTTTGGGCCCTTACTTCCATTATCTGGCAAGAAGTGGGATTGTAAGGGCTGGAAAATCCATGTTGTACATGAAGTCAGACTGGAACCGTGGGAGGACAGAGCCGCGGGACAGAACTGTGTTTATTTTTAGTGAGTGGCCAACATTTCCATCCCTGGGGCAGCTGCAGGAACGTGTGAAGGGTCCCACTGGGGGCCACACGAGCCACCCACCTCAGAGATGTGGCCAAGGGCCAGCCCAGGCCAAGCTCCACGAGGTGCCTGCCACGGGTGATGGATGTGCATCACCCTGCCTTTGGTCACGGCTTTTAACAAGCTGTCAGAACTTGCTAACGCTGCTCTTAGGCAATGCTGCAATTTCCTTCCCTGTCTGCAGCTGATGTCTCATAAATACAAGGTAAGTTAGAAATGAAAAGATTAGTCTTGTTTCTGCTGAAGACAGGAACATTTTTAATATTAATTTCTCACCTAGCTTTCATGAAGAATGTATTCCCCATGAATATCTAGTTCTCCATCCATCTTTCACTATCTATTACCCTACTGGGCACTAGGCTGAATTATTAAAAAGGAGAAAAAAGAAGAAAATGGGACAATTTTAAATTCTTTTTGACCTCTTGATTAAACAATATCATCACTTTTCTAGGGAAGATTATAAATGCCAACATCTGAATTTATCCATTTGAGCTTAGATAGCAGTAAACTTCACGCCTGAGCGCCTTCACACATCTCAGCTCTTTTCTAAACCAAAATATTTCCTGCTCACCTCTACACTTTTGTTCATGTTTTGTTGTCGTACCCAAAACTGATGTGGAGAGATATTAAGGAATAACAGCTGAGCTGGAGAGTGAATCTGGATGGTGGGTGCTGTGCTGGATCCCTGTGCCCTGAGCTGAGGTGCAGATGTGCAAAGAGGGTAGGGGGAGATGACAAAAGGGAAAATCATAAATCACATTGCCATGTAAGCCACCCAAAGTTAGGGACATCAGGGTTATAAGATGATCATCAGCCACAGTGTGGCCATAGGACCAAGGCAGTGACAGTCCCTGTGCTGGGCACTGCTGAGCGACCTCAGATCCTGGGGTCAGTCTTGGACAAGAAAGACGTTGAGGGGCTGGAGGGTGTCCAGAGAAGGGAACAGAGATGGGAAGGGTCTGGAGGGGCTGAGGAAGCTGGGAAGGGTGAGGAGGGGCTGAGGGAGCTGGGAAGGGGCTCAGCCTGGAGAAAAGGGGGATCAGGGGGGACCCTGTGGCTCTGCACAGCTCCTGCCAGGAGGGGACAGCCGGGGGGGTCGGGCTCTGCTCCAGGGAACAGGGACAGGAGCAGAGGGAACGGCCTCAGGCTGGGCCAGGGCAGCTCAGGGAGGATTTTGGGGAAAATTCCTTCATGGAAAGGTTTGTCCAAGCCTGGCACAGCTGCCCAGGGCAGTGGTGGAGTCCCCATCCCTGGAGGGATTCAAAAGCCATGTGGAGGTGGCACCTGGGGACATGGTGGGAATAGGAATGGGAATGGTTGGAGCCAAGCACAGAAGGTTCCACAGTTCCATCCAGAAGGGTTCCATGGTTCCACACTGCAGTCAGCAGCAGGGGATGGCACACAATGGGGTGGCTGTGATGAACGTGCTCAGCAGAGCCCTGGGAGCTCTCCTGCCTCTGGGGTGTCCAGGGCAGCGCTCCCAACGTTCCTCTTGGAGAACTCAGGGATGAAATGCTCGGGAGGGGAGGGACGTGGTCTCAGCAGTGAACGAGACACACCAGACACTCGGTAATGCCAATGCTTGTACCTTTGCCCAAAGAGCGTGGCAGGTGACTCGGAAGCATAATTTGCTTAATTAAAACAACCCAAGGCAGCCAGTGGGGAACACTGAGGTGGGATCTGGGCTTTGGGTTTGTTGAATGGCCCCAGATGATTACAGACTTGTTTCCTTCTTGAACTTACTCATAACAAGTGCTGAAGTCAGCAGCGTGATTTTAAGGGGTAAATAACTGGACTTGAATTTGTCTCAAGATCTGTTTTAATTTTTTGATGCATGTATGTATATTCCTCCTCATACTGGAGTAAAATCACAACAGCTGGTGCTGTGGGACTTTGATAAGCTGCTACTTTCAAAGCAAAAATATATTTTTGTTTTCAATACACACTGAAGAGCTCCAGGTATTTGAGACATTTATGTATCAAGAAAATCTTGTGCATCATCTTTAAACTAATGGGTCAACCTGGTAACAGAATGGGCTAATTAGGAAATCTGAAGGCTATAAGTAATATTTACTTTCATTAATTAAATAGTATTTGAAATGCTATGAAGAAGGAATGTGGCCTATTGTTCTCACCTCATCTTCTGTTTATGGGAAAGTCACCATGCAATAAGCCAGAGTACAAGATTTGTACGTGTGTAAAATAAATATATATATATATGCATGAACAAGATATAATTAGAGGAAAGCAGTTCCTGACAACATGGAATTTATTGTATAGAAACTTGAGCAGCTCCAGCTGATGCTAATTACCTCTCCACCCTGCAAATGTGTGCAGCAGAACTGGTGGTGAAGACAGGAGAAATATGAAATATGGCACAGGAGATTTTACTTATCTTGCACCTGCTAAGCACAAGGAGCCAAATCTTCAGCTGATGTCAACCAAGTGAAATCTCTGCCTGCAGAGGAGTGACACTGATTTACACCAGCCAGGAATCTGGCTGGGGATGTTACTGACTTGGCATTATGGACACAGCAGCTGGTGCTGACTTGTTAAGAACAAAGGACCACATGCCAAAAAGCCCATTAAAAGGAGCTCCTTTGATGTTTCACTTCATCTGGGATAAATTTAAAATGGAGGAGGCTGTCAATTTTCCTTAGTCTAGACATTCTGTGTCACCGGGTCCGTGTTACACTGAGGTGTGACCTTCATGTGCTGCATCCCCAGAAAATGAGGATTCAATCACTGCAGGTGTTGAAAACTCGAGTGAGGAACTGGAAATCCTGTCACTCTGGAAGATGCTGCCAGCCTTTGAGACAGACCCCAGCCTGTGTGATGGGCCAGAGCAGTTGCCTCTCTTTATCTTGGAGTTTTTAATTTCATTTTTAGGAAGAAGAGGATGCCTCTTCTTTTCTGGAGGGCCCTTTTGCATTTTTTAGAGTAGCAGCTCTTCAGCTGTGCTCTGTCTCAAAGGTTTGCTGCCTCCCCCCTCACTGGTGGGATAAAGGGTGTAGGAGAAGGAAGGGATCAGCAGGAGAGGTGTTCTTTGATATTCCACTCCTTTAAACTACTTATTTATGAAATCAGAAGACAGATGTGGTGACCTCCTGTCCTGCCATATGGAGGCAAGGCTACCCCTGGAGATTGTGGGCACTGATGTCAGCAAGGGAGAAGGGCGATGCTCAGGGTTGGGAGAGCCAAAGCTGGCTTTCAGTGACAACACTGTGATGTCACAGTGACCTTGGCTGAGATAATTTTCCTGTGGAACCAATTGTTCTTTATCAATTTCTCTGTGGTTTACGGCAACAAGCAGCCAGAGGTGGTTGGATCTTCTTGGGGTTTGTTTGTTTCTTTGCAATTTTCTTGTGGATTTTTTTTTTTTTTTTTGTTTGGTCTTTTGTGATCATAAAATAATCTGACTGGAGTTGAAGTTTCCTTCAGGAAATGCATTTTGAGGATTAAACCTCAATTTTCTGTTATGGGACATTGCAATGAAGCTGTTGGGTAGGAAGGCCATTGTTTCTCTGGAAGACAGAAAGATGTCTGCCCTGTTAATGATGATGAAGAACACATTTTTATGAGTGAAACTTATAAATTCGATTTTCCCAAAGATGTTCGTGTTGTCTGAAGACCCAAGTTAAAGTTCAACATATGAAAACTGAGGGTTTGATTCTTCCACTCTTTTCCATTTTGGATTCCATGATTTAAGGTCTTTTACAACCTACACCACTCTATGATTCTGTGACATTTCTATCTGAGCTGTCAGCGTCTGTAAGAATGTGAGACAGTTTGAAGTGAAAGAGTGGAGGGTACAAGTGACTTGTTAGCACTCGGGGCCAGCAGCAGGGCCGGAATACCAGAATCATTAAAATAATGATTAAAAGAGATGGGCTCTGTGGATTCAGTGACTGCATTATGCCACTGGAGTAAAGAGCCTCATTTTCCCCTAATTCACACTTGGTTTAAACTAGGAACGACTCTTGTACAGTCTGTGAAATGAATACTTGGCTCAGCCTGGCTGCGGTAAATTATCAGAAGGAGCTGAACTAGGTGCCTCGGACATGATGAGAATTCCAAGTGGCCCAAGCCTTTCTTACCCTGAAAATCACCATTTAAATGTTCTGAATCATCCTGAACGTTTTTTTTTTTCCCAAGTCACACTGCATCAGATTACTCCTTGAGTCACTACAATAGCGTCTGATAGCTTCTAGCATGACGTCCTGGAAATGCAAACATGGATTTCTAACTCAGAGGTTTGGGGTCTGTGGCTGTTACAGGCAATGTCTCGAAAGTACAGCAGTAAATATTTTTTCCTTTCATCCTCTCCCAGCTCATAGGAGGAGAAAGGGAAAAATGCTAGTAAAATACACAAACACTGTAGTTGAGCAGCTGGACACTGGGAGCTCCCTGGTGTGAACAGACACCTCAGATTGTGTGGGTGGGTTATTAGCTGTCCACTCAAATATCCTGCTGCAGTTATACCCTCTCATGATTCCAGGTGTAAGGTGATGTCCTGCAGGTGCCAGGCAGGAATGTTTCCTTCTCATTAAGGTTGGAAAAAGTCTTCCAAGATCACCAAGTCCAACACCACCACGTCAACTAAACCATATCACCAAGTGCCACATCTGCTACTTTTTGGAACACTTCCAGGGATGCTGGCTCCACCTGGAAAGCCTGTTTTGGGGTTAACCACTCTGTCAGTGAAGAGATCTTTGGCTGCCCAACCTGAACCTGCTCTGGTGTAACTGGAGGCTGTCAAATTGCAGGATTTTCCTGCTGCAACAACTGCAAATCCTCCTTCCACCAAAACTCTCCATGGCAGCCAGACTGGGTGCAGCACCTTGGTCCCCACTCCCTCCCTGGAATAAGTGATGTTCCCTTGTTCAACACCAAGGGAGAAGGTCAGTTAATTATTTGCAAAGTGCTTGGAGAAAATAAATTGGTCTTCAGCAGGGAGAGGCTGATTGTTAGAGGCTGGTGATTAGCTGAGTTTGGGATTGTTTGCTCTGAAGCCACTACAATAATTTTGCCCAGAGCCTTTTGCAAACAAGCTGTTTCTTGACATTAAGAAGCTTTTCCTACTTAGGACTGATTATAGGTTTGAAGCCTAACAGCTCTTAGGTACACTTTCTGTTTTAAATGATTACAACTTTCTACTGTCAAATATTAGCTTTTGCCAAAAGAAAGCCTCTTCCTTCTGAGAAATATGGCCACAGCTGTCAACATGATTTAAAACAAACAACCAGAAAGAGGTAGCTAGGAAAAAGAGAAGCTTTTTTGCTAGAGATAATTTTTTAATCTAGACTCTTAGCTTGAGGTGTTACTGATAGAGCTGAGATAATTAAGCTTATCCCCACCAGGCAGGGCTGTTTGAAGAAGCATTAATACAGGTGCAATGACACATTCATTGGGAGGAATGGGCTGGCTGGGCCTCTCTCCTCAAGCCAGCAAAGTTACCTGGACTTTGGATCTTGCCAGTTCTGGGAATGGAGCTGAGGACAGGGCCCAGCCCTGTTTCCCAGGATCCAGCCCCAGATTTTTATTGAAAGGTGCATCAAGACCTTGTTAAACATCACGTTTTAACAGGGAGTGAGGGCAGAGCCACATTGCCAGGAATTCAGGTAGTTTCCATGGATGTTAATGTTGAGCAGCAGCTGATGCTGCCTCTTGCAAATGAGTCATTTGAGAAGCATCAGGAGACAGTTTGGGACAAAAGTCTCATTGCTGGTCAGCAGGAATTTTAGTCAAAACATGAATTTTGTGGCACCCCTGGCCGACTGCAGCTCGCTGACTGATCACAAGTGATGCCTCTTCTGAAAAATAAATCCTCCATCCTACCTTGCATCCCTTGACAAACCCTGGCATAACTAATAACGCTGTCATGGCTCTCGGTGTTTCCATTTCTCCGGGTTCCCAGGCTGCTGAGATGATGTGCTCTGTTTGCTCACATCTAGGACTGCGTGGCTCAGCTGTGCCAACCCTTGATTCATGATAAGGACTGAGCCATCAGTCTCTGTCAGACACAGGCTGGAGCCTTGCTTGGGATTATGGATGGCTGCTTGAGGCACGTGTGGGTCTCTACAACTACTGGATCTAAATCTTGTAGGAGGCAGAAGTTTCTTACATTTAAGGAATGTTCATTCCTGCTCCTCTCTGCTTGGGGTATTGGCAGCATCAGCTCCCAGCACGGAGGTCCGGGAGAGCTCAGCAGCTCAGGATGTGGGGCTTTTATTAAATTAAAACAAACCCCCCAGCAGGCGGTCTGCAATGTACAGCTACCTCCAGTGCTGATGTCTGATCTCATTAGGGACACCCAGGGAATCAGCTCAGTGTCCCCTCCCCAGCCACCTCTCGGGCTGACTCGGCGGCCGGAGAGGATTTGCAGCCCTGCCTCTGCTAAAATGAACTTTGGCCAGTTTCAAAGGAGCACTTTGTCACAAATCATCAAAAATCCACACTGGAACTCTGGGAAGAGTGTTATATTCAAGGATGAAAAGCTGAATTATCCTGCTGTAAAGTGAAATGGGGGAAAAAGCCCAGTAACAATGGAACAGGGGATGTTTGCCTGGATTGTGTGTGTCTCAAATTTAACCTGCTGTAATGCAGGGTCACTTCCCGTTAGCAAAACCCCCTGAAGGGAGAGAGGGGGAAATGTAAAAAGATACTTTACAGTAAAACAATATACTTATTTTACTCCAAGATCAAGGATTCTTTTTTCTTTTTTTTTTTTTTTTAAAGGAGCTTTTGAAAGCCTACCCTTGGTTTTACAGAATATTTTTAACTCCTCCTATATGGTATAGTTTTCACCAAGTCATTATTGCAAAATTGAGCTCTTGTCATCTTTCTTGCACAGGACAAAAATGACTCTTCTCCAGATGTAATTATGACTTTGTTCCTTAAATTTGCTTCTATAAGCAGCTGAACTTTTCCAACTACAACCTATACTGGCTGAATTTTATTAATGGAGTCATTCTGCTTTCTGTTTCTTTGAGTTTTGCTCTCCCATATCTCCCAAAGCATTACACTTGCATATCTTTGTTCATTGGTTTTAAAGGCTTTCCTCAGCTGGGATAATAGAAAAAACATCTATTTCTGGTCATCCAGTTGCAATTCTGGCTATTCTCAGTGGGGCATATATATTTCAAGCTGGGTTGGTGGAGGGATTTAGATCTACAGTTCCAGATAGTCTTAATGAGAGTAGCAGTCCTAATTCCCCACACAGAATATTAAAAACGGGTCCAGGGTGTACAGAGTGAAACACTGTGATCTTACCTTTAAGTACCTTTGCCTTGTTCTTCTTTTTTTTTTTTTTTTTTTTTATTCCTAAATATCATTTGCATCTGTGTTCATTAAAGTAACTGAGAGCTGCTTTGAGGATGAGGGAGTTGATTTTTGGAGCCCCTGTCTGGTTTGCTTTGCTCTGTTTTCCTGGGGATTTTGCTCCATCTGGGTGCACCTTTGGAAGGGAAAGGTTAATTCAAGAGGGAGCTGGAAGAAAGAATTTAGCAAATTGACTCTGTTATTATTCTGATTGCCTTCAGTGTTAGACAGGAAGAAGATGCACATTTTTTTATTGCCTTAATTAACTACCACCAAAAAAAAAGATCCCCACCATACTGTGAATCTAATAAGGATTAAGATTCAGTTAGAATATTAGAACCAGATCCACAAGGAAGAAGCTTTTCAAGCAGGAAGGACGTGTTGATTTTATTCCTGAATTTCATCAGGAATCATGGGGGTTTTTTTATTTCTTCCTCAAGGCAAGCTTTTATCATAAAATGCTGAGAAGCATCCATCCCCTTTTTCTCATTTTGGCCCCACTTTTAGTTTTGTTCATGCATTTCTTTTCCTTCTCTCCCAATCCACATCTTCATAGGGATCCCGCAGGCCTTGTTGGGAGGATGCCACTGGTGGAGTTTCTTTCAGCAGGGAAGTGGTGCAGAGAGGAGAGAAGGTTTTCTCCATTTGCACATCGTGTAAGAAATTTCCTGGAGCTTAATTGTCCATTCTTGAAGGTTGCTGTACTTACACTTGGAAGCCAATATCCATGGAGAGATAGTCTGGTAGTTAGGAGTAAATGGGGTGTGAATACTCCAGGCAGCTCTTCTTTCTTGTGTTCAGATCAATATTCTGAGTTAGAGAGGAGAGATGTGACTTGGAGCCTCCTCCTTCCCTCACTCTGGTCTCCACTGTTCTACCCTTCTCCCTTACAGCCCATTTTGACCCCCCTGATGACTCCTGCTGATTTTGGGGAGCCCAGCAGCAGCAAACAGCCCCTCCTGGGGACACAGCATTGCCTGGAGCAATTTGACAGCGAAGCTGTTTGGCTTCACAACACACATTTGCTGCACAGACCATTTCTTGATATGAAGGCAAATTATCTCCCACTGTGATGCTGCCATGGATGAGCAGAAACTCTTTCCTCCTTTCCTCTTTCTTCTCTTCTCTGTTTACTGCTGGCCAGCAAACTATTTTAATTTAAAAGGTGATTTAATGAGATAATCTGTTTTCCATTCAGGTTCTTCCTGTGGCTTAGCTTCCCTCCTTTTTTCCCCTCTATCCATCTGATTTCTTGGCTGCCTGAGTGAAAGGACTTCCTCCCCTGCTGCTCTGAAGTTACTCAGTGCTACCTGCTGCTTTCTTCATCTTCTCCTACCCCACTGCTCATTCCTACCTCCTCCCACAGCCACCCTTTGAGCCTATGACCCCATGAATCTGTCCCAGTGGTTTTTTCCCCCTCTTTGTGCTATAAGACATTTCTGTGTGACTGCAGGAATGGGATTGGTCAGGGAACAGGTCCATGGATATGCAAGAGCTCTGAGGGGATGCACAGAATTGAGTCTGTCCAGTTTCTTGAGAGCATTTGCATCAAAATTATTTCCATCTGAGGAAAGGGCTTGGTTGTGATAAAAGATAAGGGGGATATTTGCAATGTATGAAAAGCACAGAGAAAGATAAGTTCTGTCAGAGATCAGGAGAGCTTGGATGTTTGAGAGCTCTGTGTGCACCTCCTTGCTTTGACCAGATTTTCTGTAGGGCTGTGAAACTGCTTTGGATGGGGTTCGTCTCAATGAATTTAATTAAAAACAAGGTTTGTTTTTTTTTTCTTTTTGTGCTGATCTTCAGGGATCTCTCACTGGAGGATCCCCTGAGGAGCTGACTCCTTCTCACTGTATGGGC
Source organism: Calcarius lapponicus (assembly GCA_039654755.1). Taxonomy (NCBI): domain Eukaryota; kingdom Metazoa; phylum Chordata; class Aves; order Passeriformes; family Fringillidae; genus Calcarius; species Calcarius lapponicus. Next base: position 32,319,153 of record CM077469.1, on the reverse strand, counting down.
AGTGACAGGAAGGAGCTCAAGATGTTGTGGTTGGAGTCGATGATCTCAGAGGGCTTTGCCAACCTAAACAATTTTGTGGTTCTGTGCTCCAAGCTCTGTTCTACAGGGAAAGGGAAAACCAGTAAATGCTGTATCTTAATGCCTCTGATTTTCTCAGAAATACTGGAGAGTCAAAAGAGACATGAGTCAGTCAGGTCACTGAAATGCATAGGAGATCATCATTTTGTGGAAAATAATATTTCTTATCTACTGCGAGTGGATTAAGGATTGGGAAAGTGAACTGCAAACTTCCCACAAGGCAGGATCTGATTTTAGTGAGTGACTTTGAGATAAGGAAGTGTCAAACACAGAATCACAGAATCATTTAGGTTGGAAAAACCCTTCACGATCATCGAGTCCAAGCATCAGCCCAGCACTGCCCATCACTAACCCATGTCCCCAGGTGCCACATCCACAAATTCTTTACAAATTCTTTAAATCCCTGCAGTGCCATCTCACCCTTTGCCATGAATTGGCTCAAAGGAGAAAAACCTTCTAATCTTCACTCTGTCCTCAACCAAGACATGGGGGAGAGTCAGCAGGGAAACAATTGTGTTAAATTTGCTTTTAAAAAGAAAACAGGAAAGGTGAAGGAATATTTACAATGGTCTGGAAGTACAGAATAAGAGAAATGGCTTCCCACTGCCAGAGGGCAGGGATAGATGGGATTTTGGGAAGGAATTGTTGCCTGGGAGGGTGGGGAGAAGCTGTGGCTGCCCCTGGATCCCTGGCAGTGCCCAAGGCCAGGCTGGACACTGGGGCTGGGAGCACCCTGGGACAGTGGAAGGTGTCCCTGCCCATGGAAGGGGGTGGCACTGGATGTTCTTTAAGATACATTTCAATTGGAAGTGTTCCAGGATTCTAGGATTTTAAATTGCTTAAACCTCATCAAAATCATTGTTACGGGTTCAGCGGTGGCTGTGATGAAAACCAAGGCCTAACAAGTTTTGGGATCAGGGTTTTAACCCCTCTCCAGTGGAGGGGTTGCCTCAGAAACATCTCCCACCCCCAGCATTTCCAGTGTCCCACTCTGGCTCAAAGCCACAGCAGGAACCAGCACCCAAAAGGTCCAGCTTGTATAACACTTTGCCATTGCAGTTTTTGATGAGAAGAGCATTGCTCATCAGCCCCTAAAACTCCAGGATCCTGCCACACCAATAAAAAACACATGGATTAGAGGGCTGAGAAAAAAAAAAAAAACAAAACATGTTATAGGATTGTTTTTCTGTTTTTCACAGGAACACCAATGCTGTTGGGAAGCAGGAAGAGGAGCAGCACAACAACCCCTGGCTCCCTTCCAGTTGCAGCCTCGAGAGAAACCATTGCTGCTGCTCCTGATGGCTCATCCAACAGGGCAGGTCCCTCCAAAGACACCTCCAAACCCAAAGAGATCCAAGCACAGGGTGTCCTGAAACCAAAAATGCCTGTCTCCAACAGCACATGCAACATAAAGGCGTCATCAGGAATCCTCTGGGAAGAAAATGTTCACAGGCAAAAGCAGCTCCTAAAAAGTAAGGTACAAATCCTACTGTGGTTGTCAGGAATATGGTTTCAATAATAAGATGAGATCAGTCTCAGAGAAAAAAAAAAGTGAAATAATGGAAAGTCAGGCCATTTTTGTCCAGCTTTAAGTGCTGAGCGTGAGTCATCTGGTGAGAGATCAATCAGCTGATCTGACTGTATACATTGCTATGGTTCATAGAAAACAAGATTAAAATGAGCAAGATAGGCTTAGATTCCCAAGAAAATCTTGAAAAAGCATTAAAATTGCAAAGTCAAGCAGCCCTGGCCTAACCAAGTACTACCAGTAGTGAGGTTGTTTTTACAACCTTGTTCTGATACCTTTCTTTCACTCCTTCAACCTTCTTTTTTATGACACAACAACCTGAACTCTGATTATTAACAAGATTTCAGAGTGTAAAACATAATTTCTTTGGCTTCAGCTGTGTCTGGGATGTCTTACTTCCAACTAATTCTCACAGCTAAAATGCAGATGACATCAGCAGCTGTATTCATGCACCAGGTATTTCTGCAAAAGACAAGTGAGATTAATTTGGGTTTAGTATCAATATGTTTGTGAGAAAATTATTCCTGAAAAATGTTGTAATGGTCATAGAACCTTTTTTTTCTTAGAGCTGTCTTTTCTGAAGAGAATTTTTTGCAGGCAGGTAGGCAAAATTTGTCATCACTGAGCAGAAAGCTACTGAATGTCACACATTTGGAAGCCTCAATGCTGTTTCCAGTGCCTGAAGTTAAATCATGGCATTCCCCTAACTGAGAGCAACTTTGTTTTACAAAAGTGAAGCACCCACTGAGATCTGGCAAAGCCCAACTTAATCCACACTCTAAACCTGGCTTAGGGAGGAATTTAATTTCATGTTCACAGGTTTCAAGGTTTATTCCAAAATGTTGGTGAGAACAGTGTTAGGGAGGAAATACGGTTCAGGCTTTTATAAGGCAAATGTACCCAACACACATATTTTTAATATGTTTTTTAAGTACAATATAATATGTACAATATGTCATAAAGAGGAAAATATTTTAAGTTTATTGTAACCAAAAATTGAAATAAAACAGTAACGGGCTTTATTCCCAGATATTTAGTTCTAGAAATCAAATTATTTGGCAAGGAAGGAGCACTCCATCCAGTGTGACTTTTCAAACAGTTCACATGGAGCCCTTCTGAAGTTCCTTTGTTATTTTGGATTCGTTCTGTCCTCTGAATGAGAATCTGATTTTTGAGCACACAGCCTCTTTTGGTCCTAATTTGTGCAGGGAGTATCAGTCAGTGAGAATTAAAACTTAATTATAAGTGTAGAAAATAATATCTTTTTCTCAATGTGAATTGACAGCTTTCATAATAATGGTCTATAATGTACAATAACCTTTTGTTGATTATTTTTTTAAATGGAGCTTTTCCACTGGCTAATGGATCTGTAGGAATGACAGAAAGCAAACTGGATTAAAAACAAAGAAAAAAAAAACCAGTGGTGCTGATGAAAGGCTCAGCGTGGTGAAAAGGAAATGATTTGTGGTTAAAGCCCATAACAATCTGGTATTTTCTGCAATAAATTGGAATGAACTCCAACGGCAGGTCACAGCAAGATATCCCTGGCTTTCCATGGTGCAGATTTTGGGAAGCACCAGCAAAGAGAGCTGAGTGTCCCAGAGTTTTAATTGTGATTTCCTTCCCTGTGAGGTCTGGATAATGTGAGAGACACTCTGGGTGTCACAGGGCAGCCACCATTAGATCTGATCTCTTCTGCCTAATGAGGCCTATTAATAACAGCCTGGCTTTCTTATTTCAGGAATTGCCCTCTCTGTCTAATGAGGTGGAGAACCTAATAAAAAATTAGCCATGCGCTCCTAACGAACTTTTAAATCTCTCCAAGGCAATTATGAATTCCCTGCTCCGAGGGGCAGAACAGAGGAGCTCAAGGCACAGGACAAGCAAGGCTGGAGGGTGCCCCTGTCCAGGGTGCCCCTGTCCAGGGTGCCCCTGCCCAGGGCTCGCTCTCCAGGTGTGGCCTGGGAGAAAAACCTGCTCACCTGGCCAGAGCCCCGCTCCCAGCAGGAGAAAACTCCAGCAGGCCCATGGACACTGCGGGTAAAGCATCATTTTTTCCCCTTTTTTCCTCCTTATTTTTCTTTTTTTTTTTCTCCCTTTTTCCTCCTTTTCCCCCATGGATGGTGTTTGCCTCCTGGGAACTTGTTAAGGGCAGAAGTTCACATTCCTTGGTTTTTCCCTTTCCAGTGAAGTTTTGGCGGTTTGTATCCACTGCCAAAACTTGCTTGGTTGTCCAGGCTCCTTGTTTTGAGCTGCAGCTGCTGTTCCTGTGGGAGAACTTGTTAAGAGTTTGGGAACCAACAAATTCCCAGTTTCCCAAGTGCCTGGCACTTCCAGCACCAGCTGTAGGTGTGGACATGGCCCAGGTGGTACCTGCCTGATGCACTTCCCTGCCTTTTCCTCCTGCACATGTTGCAGACCCATCTCTGCTCCTTTCCTCTGTCCTAAGACATTCCTAAATGTTGAAGCAGCCTTTGACTGGGAAGTGTTTTCTTTCTGGATCAGCCATGGAGAGATCTGACAATCTAAATAAACAGGAAAGTTTGTGAACTGCCAGTGACGAGTTGCTTTGGTGATGGGGTGGGAAAAGGAAACAGGCAAAACATCAAGAACTTGAATTTGGATGTAAAAATATGTAATTTGAAACATAGAAATGTATAAGCTTGACAGGACGAGGGGGAATGGTTTCCCACTGCCAGAGGGCAGGGATGGATGGGATATTGGGCAGGAATTCGTGGCTGGGAGGGTAGAAGCTGTGAAGAGAAGCTGTGGCTGCCCCTGGATCCCTGGCAGTGCCCAAGGCCAGGCTGGACATTTGGGTTGGAGCACCTGGGACAATGGAAGGTGTCCCTGCCATGGCAGGGGTGGGATGAGCTTTAAAGTCCCTCCCAACCCAAACCCAGACTCATTTTCACCACTTTAACAACCTCTAACCAAACTCAGCCCTACGCCCATCACACCTTCCCTCCCTTTGAATCACGATGGCACAAAGCAGCTTCTCTGTCTCCTGCAGGAAGCCCTGGAGCTCCACAACCCCCAGTTCATCTCCCGCTCGCAGCAGAGGCTGAAGAGGCTGGAGCTCATGGTGCAGCTGAGGAGGGCCCAGCACAGGGAGGCTCCCCCAGGCACCCCCCGAGCTCGGGCCCGCACGCTCTCCACCTCCACCTCCAGCAGGAAGAGGCAATTCACCATCCCCGACCCTCTCAGTGGTGAGTTGGGAGCAGCAGCAGCTCCTTGGCTGCCTTTGGAAGTCCTGGATGGAATTTCCAAATTGGATTTGGGGAGGAACGGGAGAGCTGCTGTGCCTGCTTCACTCTCCAGCGTGGTGTTTTCAGGGTCCCCCGTGGCAGGAAGGAAATGATGAATCTGACTCCGTGTTCTTAGAAGGCTAATTTATTATTTTATGTACTTATATTATAATAAAGAATGCTCTACTAAAACAATACTAAAGAATAGGGAAAGGATCCTTACAGAAGGTTTAACAAGACACTAATTAAAAACTTGTGACTTCTTCCAGTCCTGACACAGCTGGACAGTGATTAAGTAAAAACAATTCACATGAAACCAATCAAACAATCACCTGTTGGATAAACAATCTCCAAACACATTCCAAAGCAGCAAAACACAGGAGAAACAGTCAGACAATTATTATTTTCTTTTTTCTCTGAGGTTTCTCAGCTTCCCAGGTGAAGAAATCCTGGTGAAGGGATTTTCCAGAAAATAAGTCAGTGACACTCCAGCATCTGTGCAGATGCTCCTGGCAGGAATTCCAGCAGCTCAGAGAAGGGTTAGTGGGCATGAGGAGTTTCCTGTGCTCTGTGGCAGCTCCTTGGGGACTTTTGTCACATGCAGTTGTGCTCTTCAGCACGGTGCAGCTGTGGGCTGTGGGGTGATGGCAATAAATGGCATTTCCTCCTCTCCCAGCTCACAGAATGATCAGTTTGGGGACAGAGGTGACAGCAGGGAGGCAGGAGGGATTTGGGACAGGAGCCCCAGCTGCAGGCGTGGATTTGCCACTTCTGTCAGAAATCCCAGAGCTGGGGAAGGGTTCTGGTCTGCCCAGCCCTGCTAAATCAAGACATGCCAACTCTGTGATTTCCTAATTGAAGCTGATTAGGTTGTGGCAAACAGCCTCAACACCCAGTGAGGGAAACCCTTCTGTCCCTCACAGCCCACACAACACCTCTGTAAATGTTATCTAAGCTCGAGATGTTAAACAAATTGCTTTTCTTTTTTTTTTATTTATTTTTTTTAATTGCCATCTGGATGTTAATTAACTCAGTTGACTAAAGAACAAAGATTTATTTGATTGATTGGCATTCCTCTTTACATCTTGGTTTTAAATCTGTGGCTGCTTGAAGATACATTATGCTACTGAAAAGTAAATTAATTGAAAAGATTAAACAAAAGACACCTGGAGGATGCAGGAAAGGGAATATTTGATGTCCTCAATCTGGGGAAACACAAACAGGTTTTTGGCTCCCTGGAGAATGAGGGTGAGTGCAGGAGAAGTGGGTGCAGCCCCATTTCAGGGCTCTTGGAGATTCCTGGAGAATTCCAGTTTCCAGTGGTCTGTTCTAATCAGAGCCCTACTGGGTTTTTATAGTGAGAGCTAAACACACATAAGGAAACATGGCACAAAGCATGAATTCCATCTAAAAGACTCAATAGAATTAATTCACCATTTCCATGATCCAAGTTAATTTACCTGCAATCAGATCTCTCGGGGCTGTGCAGTGTGAGGATTCTGTGAGCTCTGCCACCAGCAGACCAGGAGTTTGTCATCTTTCTTGGAGGAAGTGGCAAAAATCTCCCACTTCTGTCTGAACATCTTTGAAAATCCCCCAAACCACTCTGCAAATAATTTATGAAACAAAATATGAAAGGCTAAACCTATTTCTCCTCAAATTATAATGAAATTTTAATCTTTATGCTTGTTTAATGAGTAATAAAATCATAATATTGAAATATATTCATTAATTATTGAAGTTAATGACTATTTCCATCTTTTAGTGGTTGGTCATTAGAGGTAAATTTGTCTAGAGAAAATCTTTGGTTTCTGTAACTCATCTGCCTTCATGTAGTCACGTGTGGTTTTCTGTTTGTGAGACCTTAATATTTTTATAATGACAGAAGTGTCACATGTCTGCAGAACTGGGTTAGCACTGGAAATCCAAATCCCTGGGTGAAGCACAGCCCTGTGAGGCTGCACTACAGAGGGCTCTTGTTGGAGCCCTGGGTGCTGAGAATTTCAGACTTTCTGTGCTGGCAGGCACTGACCCCCAGGAGAACACTGCACTGACCTGAGGCCGTGGAGAAGCTTCCAAAACGGAATGGCAGAACTGGGATTGTGGGTGTGGAGTTTGAAGAGAAGTGTGTGATACCACAGGTGTGTGATATCAAACCACACACTCATAATCTCAGCTCTGTTATTCCATTTTGGAAGCCTTCTCCATGGCCTCAGGTCAAATGCAGGGTTCTCTTGGGGGTCAGTACAGAAAGTCTAAAATTCTCAGTACCCACGGTGGGTGCCTGCTTTTATTCAGGTGGAAATGGGGCTTTAACTGCAGCCCAAGGTGTTTTGAGCAGTTTGCTGCAGTTATCTCTTTGAAATGAGTTTGGTACATGTGCTTCTCTCTGCTCTTGCAAGTTTGATTCCAATAAAATAATTTCCACCCAGAGCAAAGACCTGCAGAGATTTTTCTCTCTCCCAGAGAGATTATTCTATCAGCCTAAAACATCTTTATTGATAACATGAAATTATTGACTGGCAGGGTTTCCCTGTGTTTTGACAGTGTTGTTACAACTTCAGTTTCTTGTAGGAGAAAGAAATAATTGGCATTCAGCATCATTTCCATATAAATACCGACATCTGTGCAGTTCCCATTTACCTTCCCATCCTCAAAACCCCGAGTTGTTTACCAGTTTTTAATTGTCCTTCAAGAGCAGGGTTTTACAAAACGCTGAAAGTAATCTGAGGAAATTGAAGATGTTTATCCTGCACGAGATTTTATCATCACCAGAGCTCTTTGAAGGCACAGAACCTGCTCAGAACTCCCAGGCAGCCTTTGTGCTGGGTAATGGGCACTGCTAAATTTTGAGAGTGCTAATTAGTCCAAGATAGACAACTCTGCTGTTGACTGTGTCGAACAAATTAGGGATCCCACTGTGACGAGCTGAATAGAAACAATGTTCAAATAACTGCATTTAAATCTCCAAAACCGTAATGTAATTACTGCAGTGACAGGACTACCAGCTGTTTATGGGCCTTTAAATCTGCAGAATGAACAGCCCTGTGATCTTGGTGTGCACAGCCACTTGGGGAGGTTTCACACAATTTCTCAGGCACCTTTGGGGTTTTTTTCTCACCTTCCCTTTTCCTGTCCTTTGAGGGGTCGGTTGTTCTTTGGGATTGGCCATAGGAGTGAAGGTTACCCTTCAACCCCACTGTGGAACCCGCTGAGCTCCTCTGGCTTTGCACCCAAACCCTCAATCTTCAATGATATCTTGGAAACAATTTATACCCCCCAGTCATGCTTCTAAACCTTCCCCAAAAGTTCTTTTGGACTGCTGTTTGTTTGGGTTTTCCAGGGGTGGGTTTCTCCAGCCCTGTGCCAGGGGGGGTTTTATTTGGAGCGAGGGAGGAGAAGGTGGCAATCAGAGAATCTGCAATAATCCTGCAGCCACTCAGGTGTATTCCTGTGACATTCACACTGGTGCTCAGCTGGGACTTTATTTGGGTCATTTGTCACAGACATATTTTATGAAAAATCCTTTCGCAAGGGTCTTTTCTCCTGAGAAGCTGGAGAATGTGATTTGGAGAATTGTTTACCCAGCACGTGAATTGGTTTTAATTAATGACCAATCACAGGTCCAGCTGGGTCGAGGCTGTGAGCAATCACAAGATTTTATTATTCATTCCTTTCTTTTCTAGCCTTCTGATGTCTCCTTTCTCTTGCTTTAGTATAGTTTTAATATATCACTATAATATAATATCACTATAATATCACTATATCACTAGAACATAATATATAAATATATAAAATAGATATATCTATAAAATAAATATATATTTTATTATATATATAAAATATATGTAATAAAAGAATAAATCTGCCTTTTGAAACGTGGAGTCAAAATTCTCATCTCTTCCCTTGCTGAGGTTGCCTGCAAATTCCACACCACCTTCCTATGGTTGCTCTTGGGGCAAGGAGCATTTCTGAGCTTTAGTATTTCTGTGGGGTGAGCAGGAGCCCAGGCAGCCTTACCTTTTTAGGGGATTGCTGATTAAAAAAAAAATCCAGTGTTTAAAAAAGTGTTCTGTATCCCAGGATTTCTCTGGGCAAATGAGTTTTTGGTGAATTATATTTTCAGTTCAGTAAAAGACAAGTTAAATTAGAGATCCACCAGCAGCAGTGCTTTGCTTTTTACACATCCTCAAAGGCACATTTTAGCTCCTACCAAACTTTGAGAATTTGCATTCATGTTAGAAGGAAATGTACCTATATTGTGTATGTTTTGATAAATTTTGCCACTCTCTTTCTCTTTTAAGTGCTCCAGTGATTTAGTGGTAAATAGGAAGTCAGGGGCTGGTTCCAACACAATCATTTCATCTGTTCTCTGTCTAAATATTTACTGACTTCCCAAGCAGGAGAGTTACTCATCCTCTTGGAGGTGCAGTTTAGCATTAATTAAAATATATTACAGAAACGACCCATTTACCTTCATTTACAGCTTGCTTTAGTGCAGATGTGAGACCACTTGTAAATGCCAGAAACTCAGGAGTTTCCCAAAGTGTGAATAAAACACCAAGGAGGTGCCTCAGTCCTCTCTGTCTGAAGCTTTATTTAACTGGGGTGCATCTCTGGCAGTGCTGAAGGTCTGCTCTGAAATCCCTGCTCCAAAAGCCATCCAAGGTTATGAAATCTGATAAGGAGCTTTGATAAGGAGCAGCTAAAACACAATTTAGAGGCCTAGCAGCTTGGGGATTTGTCTACATTTGATCTTTGCTTGTAGGAAAGAGCTTAAGTGAGGTCTCCAGGATGAGCTCGAGGTTCTTTCAGCTCTGAGTGTTTGCTGCTCTTCCCCTCTTAAATGCTCATTCTTCTCAGTGTCAAGGATTAACAACTATTTAAATCCACTCATGACTTTATTTTCTCATTTCTAGCAGTTTTTTAAAATTTATTTCTCCTTTAACTTTAGAATCCTAATCCTACAATCCATCAAGGATTAGCCTCTATGATTGCATGTGATTTTTCTTCTAGTAAATAGCAAGCTGGGAAGTGCTGCAGGAATGTTTGGCCATGAGAATTAACCTCGTGGCTCCATGGGGAAGTGGATTTATTATTATTTTCTTGGAGGATTTTCCCCAGAGTCCCTTTTGAGTCCATCCCTTCAAAGCCCTGCACAGCCTCATATCTTGTTCCAGAGCAGGGATGGGTCTGATGCCCTTCTGTGCCAGCAGGAGAGGATTGTTCTGCAGCAACAGCACCAGCACAGCTCCCAACCTCTCTGTTCTTCCCAGAAATTGAAAATAAAGGCCACCCTGACCTAAAGACTTACAGGAAAAATACATGTTCTCAGTTTATCATGCTGTATATGGAATAGGAAGTGGGTCTGCAAATCCCTGGATGGGCTTTTCCTGTTCTGGTGGCTACAAAAAGCTCTGGAATGTTCATGTGTCAGCATGCCCCATCCCTGGAGGAGTTCCAAGCCAGGCTGAAGGGGTTTGGAGCAACCTGGGAGAGTGGAAGGTGTCCCTGGGTCACAGACAAGCTGCTCCCTGCACTTTCAGAGTTATTTGGACAGCAGTAGCATCCAAGTGTTTATTCCTTTTAAGTGAATCAACATGCAAATGAGTGTTAGAACACTAATAAATAAAAGACAAATTATGTTTTCCTAGCACATTGAGCATGTGGCTGGTGTGTACTGAAGATTTAACAAGGATGATTAAGTGTAGACAACTGCTGAGGGGGGGAAGTCTGTCCTGAGGCAGAGGAGGCTCCAGAGCCTCTCTCCTTTCTGAGTTTGTGCTTTGGAAACTGCACCAGTTCAGAACTGAAACCACTGCAAAGCTGCCTTTGACTTTTGACTGGAAGGATGGAACATCTCTGATATGAGGAATGGCTGAGAGACTTGGGATTGGTCAGCCTGGAAAAGGCTCCAGGGAGAGCTCAGAGCCCTTCCAGGGCCTGAAGGGGCTCCAGGAGAGCTGGAGAGGGACTGGGGACAAGGGATGGAGGGACAGGACACAGGGAATGGCTCCCACTGCCAGAGGGCAGGGATGGATGGGAGATTGGGAAGGAATTCATGGCTGGGATGGAATTCCCAGAGCAGCTGTGGCTGCACCTGGATCCCTGGCAGTGCCCAAGGCCAGGCTGGACAGGGTTTGGAGCACCTGGGACAGTGGGAGGTGTCCCTGCCATGGCAGGGGTGGGAACAGGATGAGCTTTATGGTCCCTTCCAACCCAAACAATTTTGTGATTCCATGAATTTTGCTCAGAGATACAGCAGTAATCTCATTTATTTCTTGGCTTCCCACCTTGTACAAATATCCTCCCTTCCCATTCAGGACTCATTTTTGCAAGGCAGGTGTTAAAATCACCTTTTTCTGAGAATCACTAACTGCTCAGATCAGAAATTATTTTCCCCTGTCCAGAGAAATACTGATTGGAATCATCACAGATCTCTTCATACTTGATCAGGAAGGAGTAATGTGATTTTCCTCCTTCTAAAGCTCAGATAATTATCCACACCCTTCAAAACAGGTGTAAATTGAATCAGAAATGGCTGTACCAGGGCAGGTTCCTGACACATTGAGGAGCACCCAGGGTGTTTGCAGGAACCTGTGAGGAACATTTGGAGAGATTTGGAGATTTGGATCTGGCCTTAAACCTTCAAAACTTTAACCAGAAATGGCAAATTGTGTCTCAGTGAAATATGACATTTGAGATTTCAGTAAAAGCAGACCCCTCCAGTACTAACTTTATTTTCTCTCTGCCAGATAATCTCTTCAAACCAAAGGAGAGAGTCATTCCCGAGAAGGAGATGCACATGAGATCTAAAAGGTACAAATCCCTCTGCTTTACAGTTTGTCCATGGATTTTTCTCTGTTCTATCAGCTTAGATTTGGGCAGCCCTGCCCTTTCAACACCATGGGGCACCCATGACATGAAAACCAAACCCTCAGCAGGTCCCTCATGTTGAACAGCCCAAAATGGAAGCAGTGAGGTCACTTCGGGTTTTTTCCCCCTGATTATGGCACAGAGGATGGGAATTGCAGCAAATTATAAGGATTGTGGTATCTGATCTTTAACTGCATTGGATGTCATGCAAGGGAAGCTGCAAATGCCACCAGGGGGAATTAATCTCTGTTGTCAGATGTGTCCTATTCCTCTTCTCCAAAATCCAATCAGCCAAAACAGGCTGCTTCAAGAACTAGGAGTTGCAAAATATTATGAGGAGAACCCAGAACTAAACAGGCTTTGTGCTCACGCTGATGCCTCAGGTTCAGCTTTTCTATGTTTCACATTCTGTGCTGCTTTAGTGTGTGGGGCTGGGTTTATATCAGGGGATGCTGAGCTCTGTGCACAGAGCAGGGAGACAAAACAATTCCTGCTCCAGCTGGGCACCAAGGACAAATGATCCCAATCTCAGCCCAGGAGCACAAACCCCGTGGGCTGCAGAGAGAAAAACAAGCAGGGTGGGACTGCAGGGGCTAAAGCTGGAATGGGACAATGAACTGCAAGGTGCAAATGGAGCAGAACTGATCCCAGGGACAGAGCCCGTGCCCGCTCGTGCATTTTGGGGCCATTTTGGTTCATCTTGGGTGCAGCCCTGGCTGGGCTCTTGTGCTGCCCAAGGTGGATCCATGGAGGAGATCCTTGGAATCAATCCCTGCTTTATTCTTTGGTTCTGTCCAGTCTCTGTTCTAGGGCAGCCTTCCCCAGGCATAAATGCAAAACCAGGACTGTGCAGCTTTCTCTTCCAAACCCTGGGAATTCTATCATGGATTTTAATGGGAAAAGATCAGAAATCACCTTTTTAATGGTGACTCCTGTTATTTTTAGAATGGAAAGATTGTGCTGTCCTTGGTAAAAAGTGTTCCTAATGACAGTGAAAAAATGTAAACAGTTTTGCAGACTTATAATGATGGCTTTCTTATATTTTAGAAAATTACTTGAAAATGATTGCTTGATACTAATTGTGTGGCATAAATGCAAAAAAAAAAAAAAAAACAAACAAACAAACAAAAAAAAAACAAACCATGTTCAGCCCAGATTCTGGTTTGAATTTTGTCACTACAAATTGGAACCAACTTCACTGAGCTCATTAGAAGCTACTGCATTGAAATCACCTGATCCCATCTCTTTCTTAATTTTTTTACTCCAAAATCAGAATTTTCAGCAAGATTTGAAACCAGCCAGATTTCGTATCAAACCATGACTGTTAATAATTTATCACTCCCATGCCATAAATCAAATTTAAATACTTAGAGATGCCCATTACAAGTATTGCACGGAAGGCAAATATTCCCTACAGGAAAACTTAATTATTTGTGAGCCCCAGGGATGACATGAACTCTGCTTTCTGAATTCCTGACAGGATTTATGACAATTTACCTGAGGTTAAAAAGAAACAAGAAGAGAAGCAGAAGCGGATCATCATCCAGAGTAACAGGCTGCGTGTGGAGATGTTTAAAAAGGTGAGGATTTCCTGTTATTGCTGGAGCAAATGCAGCCACTAAATTTGAAGTCTGGGATGCCAACTCCACCTCACCTCCTGTATCACTAAACATTTCTATCACCTCATGGATTTTAACAGTATTTTAAAGCATTTTTGCATTTTGTTTCCTAGCAATTACTGGACCAGCTCCTCCACAGAAACACAGAGTGACAAAGGAGTCTCTTGCTCATCATCCTAATTGGATCTTGAATGCCTTTGACTTCTAGATAAGCCATAAAATTAACTGTTATCTCAATTACCTGGAGGTATTTTTCTTATCATTGGCTCTTTGTATAAAGAAAGATCATTTATGTTTCAATTGAAATTTTAAGGCAACTTTCATGTAATCAAAAACAGCCTAAAAGGGAGCACAGCTGTTCTAGAGCATCACCTTTTGGTCAGTTTACCCAGAGGAAATAATTTTAAGAATTTTTAATGCAAATACTGAATTACAGGGGTATTATTTATCTTAATATTTTTTTTAAAAGCACACTTCTCTGTAGCAATAGCCCAGTGTTTATAATACATGGAAAACTTATTTCTCTGAAGTATTTTATTAATTGATTTCCTGTGAGTTAAATCCTTGAAGAAAACTGTTATTTGTTATGTTTAGGAACCAGTTGAAATAGCATTACCACATCATCAGAGCAACAGCAGTTTCACATTAATACTTAACATTCCAAAAGGGACCAATATTTCAGCTTTCTGAAGAACTCCATTCCTGTTCATAGAGTGAAACTACCTAGCAAGCTCTCCCATTAAAAACAATATTTAAATATTTGTTTATAACACTTTTTCACGTTTTTCATTGTAACATACGTTTTACTCCACTTCTGTGAGCACAAAGTGTTTCTAGAAATGGCAGATGAAGGAGCGGTGCCAAGAAGGATGTTTGCATCAAAAACTTGCAGAACTCAAACCAGCTGTCATGTTTCCTCCAAAAAAATATTTAAATCTTTATTTGTACATGTTGGAAGTAAAAACAAGCAGCTCACAAACCAATGGAGTTTATTTATGGAATAAAGCATGAGGATAATATTGATCCAAGCGCTGTGTTTTTATTTGGTGCTGTTAAATAAAACAAAATTATTGAAACTGCCTGAGAAGTCGTGCCTTTGTACCCACAAATCCCATGGGGAAAAAAACCACTGCCCCTAAAAATCACTGCAAGTGTTAAATTCTGCTGCACAAAGTTTGAGCAGGGGTTTGAATGGGGCTGGAATTTGGCCTTTGATGGTTCTGCTTTGTTTTCCTAATCCAGCCCGGGATGTAAGGTCAGGATTTTTTGGAAGAGGGATGTTTGTGAGCCACTGGGAGAACCTCCAGCTGGGTGACCTGTGCTGGACACAGGGACCTGGGGTGTTTTGTGCTCTGTTTCTGTTGGATTATTTTGCCTTTTTGTGTTTCAGCTTCCCAGTTAACGTAGGAATAACGATGGGAATTTTTGCTAGCAGAGGAGACTGAGATCTGTTGAACAAATATATTCCAGATAGATACCCTCAAAAACTCATCAACAGTTGAATCACTGGGAGAGGATGTGAAGGTGAGGAAGGACCTGCCAGCTTTTCCCTGAAAAACACCTTTTTAACCAAGGAAGTCATTCTGTACTGGAAACCAAAGGCAAGGCTGGACCACAGATATCTCCAAGTAGAACTCAGAAAAGGGACACCAAGAAGGATTCTCTTTCAAGTTTTCATCCTGTCCTAGCTCACTATGGCCAGAGACATTTCCTACAGGATCAGTGCCCAGATTCTCTTTTATTTCAGTAGAAATTGAACGTTTCTCCCCCTTGAGTCCTCACTCTGATTTTTTTTGACTTCAGAAAAATGCAGCTTTGGTTCATGAGGTCTGCAGCCTCAGGTGCATTATTTCCTGACCATCTGGGAAGTAGAAGAATGTTATTTACATTTCACCCTGCTTTAGTGTATGCCCTTAGCCCTGCCTGGAGTCTCACCCCAAAGCCACAGCAAGATATTTTGGCATGGAGAGAAAACGTTTGGGGTTTGGTATCCATGGAGGACACAGCAAAATAATCACTCCCTGGAGCTGGGACTGACACCAGAAGGGAGCCCCAAAACCTTTCCCACTTCTTCTGTGGCAGAGAGGAAGAGACAGGATCTTCCTCATTGGGAATGAGAGTGTTTTCCATGGAAATCAGGCATTCCTCCTGCAGGATACCCAGGAATTCAAGGGAGATGGATTCATCTACATAGTCACTTGATGAACTGTCTCAGACACATTTTATGAAAAAACCTTTTGCCAGGATTTTTTCTCCTGAGAAGCTGAGAAGCCTCAGAGGAAAAGAAAAACAAAGATTATCTGCTGCTGTGGAATGCAACAGGTGCATCTTTGATTGGTCCATGTTGGTTGTTTCTAATTAATGGCCAGTCACAGTCAGCTGGCTCGGACTCTCTGAGAGTCACAAGCTTTTGTTATTAATTCTTTTCTATTCTTTGGTAGCCTTCTGATGAAATCTTTTTTTCTCTTCTTTTAGTATAGTTTTAATATATAATTTTCTTTTAATATAATATATATCATAAAATAATAAATCAGACTTCTGAAACGTGGAGTCAAGATTCTCATATCTTCCCTCATCCTGGGACCCCTGTGAACACCAGCACAATGAACCAAAGCTGCATCTTCCTGAAGTCAAAAAATCAGAGGATGAGGACTTAAGGGGGAGAAACGTTCATGTACCAGCCATGCAGGTCCCAGCTCCATGCCCATATGTAAATGTATGTAAATAAATACGTGTATTTGACATGCTTCCCACTCTCTGGCTGGGAATATCAAGCAGAGGAGCTGATCCTCCTTGGAAACCATGGCAGCCAGGTGATCCTTGTGTGGAAATGAATGATGTGGGAAGAGCAGCACAGGCTTCAGGTGGGATTTCACCCCTTGGCACCATCATGGATGCCCTGAGCAGGGAATGACACCTCCACTGACCTGGTTTCCTCTCCCTCCTTGAGGACAGGGTACAACATTCACCTGCTGCATCCTCCCCTCCTCTGGCTCACAGCATGAAGCCAAGTGCATCAATCAAAAGGAAAAAAAAACTCTGTGTTTGTAAAAGGTTTATTTCCAAATGGTTTTATTCTCTCTAAACATGATTTTCTAAAACCTGCAGGACAAATCTGTGGCAGTCTGAGGTGGAACTTGTGTACAAATAAGCTAGTGAGGAAAATGCATGATGCAAATCACTGTCTGGGAATGTTTTACATGGTACAAAACCTGAGCTTCAGAAAACCAAAAATTATCTCTGTTGCAAACCTAATTTCTCTTTCTGGGTTTGAGGAAAAAAAGTTATCTGGTAATGTATCCAGCAAACAATTCTGGCATTCATTTCAGCTCTACAATCCAATCATTGTGACAGAAAAGGGACTGTGCAGGAAAATGTCATTTCAGGAAGACAGGAGCCACCCAGGAATAGCCCTGGACAAAGAACCATCAGCTTTAGGAAGTTCAGGGTTAGGGGAAAAGTGGTGGGATCTCCCTTTGGCCTTGCAGGCTCTTCAAAGAGCCATTCTGCCAGCAGATAACAGGAAAACTGGAGGTCACCCACCCTTGTCAAGCTGGAATTTTCCTTCTTGTTGGAGAAATTTGCAGACTGAGTTCAAGTTCTGTGGGTGTTGGTGCCGTGCCTTTGGGAGGGACACGTGAGGATTTCTAACGATGCTGGTTTGGGGGAGTTTTGGGAAGGTTTGGGGGCATTCTTGGCAGCACATGGCCTTGGCATTGTCCTTCCCCAGCACAGAGGCTCCCCACAGGGCTGGAATCCTGCAGGAGTGGAAATGGGGTGTTGGAGGTGTGCAGGACATGATGTTTGTTTGTTTGCTGCCGTCATTAATCCCATCTGACAGAAAAACCTCCTTAAGGGCTGGAAGTCATTGTAATGTAAAGGACTGAGGGTTCCAGTGTTCTGGGGATTTATTTAAACCCAAATATTTTCCTGTGTATGTGTATGCAAGCCATTAGTTACATCTTGGAGTTTACTCAGCTGCTCTGAGGGATGAGGAGAATGTCTGGGTAGGACTTTGGAGGGGTTTTATGGTTGGATATCTGGGACCGGTCACGTTAGCGTAATGTTTTCTGGGACAGAAATCCTGATTTACAAGGAAAACAACACACAAAAGCAGGGATAAAGTTCCTGGCAGCCCTCTGCAGAGGAAACCATTCCCTGACACAGTGAGAGCTCCAGGGCTGCAAACCCAGCTTGCCTCATGTGCAGGGGTGTTTGCCCCTTTGGCTGCGGGGACAGAAGCGCCTGTGTGCTCTGAGGGGTGGGTGATTCTCCCCCCAGGAGCTCTGAGTGGCCCCTTGTCCCTGCTGGGCTGCAGGGTGTCCCCCAGGGTCACATCTCTCCAGGCACTGTGACTGCAGCCTGTGTAGCTCACTGTTGCTTTGGGATGTGGCCGGATCCTGTGGGATCCCCCTGTCCTGGCAGAGGTCAGCGCCAGGAAATGGGGCTTGGAGAAATCCCAGCCCCAGCTGGGACCATTCCCCATCTGCAGCCCCTTGAATAAAAGGGCATTTATTTCAACTGAAATGCAAATTTACCTGAGCAAAAAACCAGATCAGAATGAAAGAAACTACAGAAAATGCATCCAATTTACTGGTGGTGGAGGAGCTCAGTGCACGCATGGAAATATTTATTAAGAGTTGGTTGAAATATGTGTTTACTTATTCCAAAATCACAAAAATCCTTGCCCAAAATCCTCACCAGAGAGAGGGGAGCCTGTGCTGCTCACTGTGTGGTGCCCCTCTGCCCATGGAGAGTGAGGTTGGGTCCTGGAAGGGATCTTGTCTCCCATCTGGAGGTGCTTTGGGAGGTTATGGTTTTATCTCTTGCAGTTTTAGTTTAGCTGTGAGAAATCTGTTGGAATAAGCTTGTCATGTGTATTAGGAAGGAACTGTTCCCTGGTACAGGTTTTCCAGAGCAGCTGTGGCTGCCCCTGGATCCCTGGAGGTGTCCAAGGCCAGGCTGGAGCAGCCTGGGACAGTGGGAGGTGTCCCTGCTCACAGCAGGGGTGGCACTGGATGGGATTTTAGGTCCCTCCCAACCCAACCCATTCCATGGTTCTGTATGAAACCTCATTTTTATGTTGAGAATATAAAGCATCCTCTCTTTTTTTTAGGTCAGGAATTTGACTTTTCCGAGTTCTCCTTGGCTCTGTACCAAAGCTGTGGGAGGTAGAATGACTTAATACTCATCTTAGATGACCCACAGAATAAGATAATGACGTGTATCATCTCCCTACCAGCTGCAGAGTGATGAAAAAGTAAAAAGAAAAAGAAAAAAGGAGAAGAAATTGCACCCATTTTCTCATGGTACACAGAGTTACACAAAATGACATAAAATAGAAGCAGTGCAATGAACTGCTTGAGGATGGTGTTGCATAGATAGGAATGTGTAAAAGAGATCTTAATTGCTGAAATTTGGTGGATTTTAAAAAATATTGTCACAGGATGTATTTTCAGACTTCATGTTTAAAATACTTTTATTTTCTGCAGTATCTTACTAAGACTAGGTTCAGTTAATGTATAGATTCAGTTACTGCATAATAGATTCAGTTAATACATAACTATAGGGTACAAACACCTATCACAGAGAGGCTGCTCCGTGGTTCTGGAGCTATTTCAAGTCTGCAACTGGCTTGAGAAGTTGGTATAAAATAGCAAAAAACCTTTTGGAAACAACTTTATCTTCAACTTTTTGCTTGGGCCATCTGCTGTTTCACCATCTGATGGGCTCTTGCAGCTGTGCTTGAATGGAGAGACATCCATTCCTATTTTCATGTTTCTGTGGCTTTCCAGAGCTTTTTGTGCCCCAAAGTGAGCACTTTGTATCCACGATGTGGGGAAGATTAATAAAAATCCTGACCAAAGGGTGGTCAGGGGAATTGTGTCCACTCTGAATGTGGGTTAATTTTCTGATTGCCTGATAATGGTGTCTGGAAGGAAGGTCCCTCAGCAGTCATTTAATTTATTGTGATATATAACAGTGGCCAGGGAGTCAAACAAAAACCATATTGAGGACAGCAGTCTGGTTTTGTAACTGGGTTGTCCTCTGAAATTGTGTCACTGCAGAAAGAGGCAGGGAAACGGGCTGGAGACAGATTTTGCCTTGATTTGGGGGAGAAATGATGAGAAAAGAGCAATGTTCTGGTTAAACCCCAGGGTGGGGTGGGAAGGGACCTTAAATCCATCCAGTGCCACCCCTGCCATGGCAGGGACACCTCCCCCTGTCCCAGCCCCAGTGTCCAGCCTGGCCCTGGGCACTGCCAGGGATCCAAGGGCAGCCACAGCTGCTCTGGGAATTCTGTTCCAGGGCCTCCCACCCTCACAGGGAACAATTCCCAATTCCCAATCTCCCATCCATCCCTGCCCCTGGCAGTGGGAGCCATTCCCTGTGTCCTGTCCCTCCATCCTTGTCCCCAGTCCCTCTGCAGCTCTCCTGGAGCCCCTTCAGGCCCTGACGGGTTTTAAGTTTTCCCTGGATCCTCCTCCAGGTGAGCACCCCCAGCCCTCCCAGCCAGAGAAAGGGGCTCCAAGCCCCTGTTCCTGGGATTTTTTGGGTTGGAAAAGCCCTCTAAGGCCACCCAGCCTCCGAGCCCAGCAGTGCCACTGCAGCCACCCCTGAGCCCCGTCCCCAAGCGCCACCCCTGTCCCTGACAGCCCCGGTGACAGCCCCGTCCTGCCCAGCCCTCGCTGCTGTCAGGGGCAGATTTTGTTGTAGATTCCCAATTTTGGGGAGTAGCCCTGAGCTGGGATGTCCCATCCACACGAGTTCTCCGTGGGTAGGGATGTTGCAGTGAATTGCAGAGGAATTAATAACAAGTCCCCACTGAGCGGTGCCAAACCTGGACTTGTAACGCTGCTGGGAGCGCATCTCTAATTTTGGGGTTTGTCATGAGGTGAAAAAATACAACTCTGAGGGCTCTAAATGGGATTAGGTAATGGCCCAAGTTAAACTGTGGGAAAGATGGATAATTATGGGCTGCCTGCTCTACCTAACACCGTTAGCTGCTGTTACAAAACCAACGTTCGACTCCCATTTGTTTTACTTTTGAGAGGTTTTTGCTGTGTTTGGGGCTCAAAGTTGTGCAACAGAACCTAACAGAAAATGCCTGTAATAAAGAAACTCTGTTTCATTCTCCCCTTCATAAATAACAGGAGATTAAGACCTAATTGATTTCATTCTCCTGTGATGGATACCACAGTAATTTTTAATGATTTCTCTCAAGTTTCCCATTAGGAATATTTATTTTTCTTTAAAAAATGCCCCCAAATATGCTGTCTTTCTAATTTACTGCCCCAGCTTTTATGATGATGGATGTTGCATTGTTCTGTGGTTTGCAGAGGGCTAGACAGGAATATTAAAAATATACGACTTCATAATTTTTAGTCTGAGTTGAATGCTGTCCTCTTGTGAGACATGTAAAATTTTGTGGCTTTTTTCTTTCTTTTGTTTTCAGAGAGACAGTGAAATTTGAGGCAACAGTTCAAAGCACTTATTGTCTAGTCTGGAGTAAAAAAAACCCAACCACCCCCACATATTTAATGGGTTATTTGTTGGATTTAAAGGGATTTTAGCACAGGACACCTTCCTGCCATATTGTCAGGAATGTCCTGTTTGATATAAGGATCTTGCTGGAAAAATCTTCACTTCTCAGTACTGAAATTTGTGGGAAAGCCTAAAATGATGTTTCTTCCCCCATGGAGGTTTAGCACTGTGCAGACATCCCAAGGACTGTGTGTGTTTACTTGTTTGGGTTTTATGAAAGTGTTTGCTGGTGTGGTACTAAACCAGAGCAACGTTCAGCTCGAGGGGTTTTTTTCCTCTTTCTGGAGGAAGGCTGGAAGAGGAAAATGGTGATGGGTGGGGTAAAGCTGGGAACCAGGGAATCACAGAAAATCCCAAACTGGAAGGGTCCCACAGGGGTCATGGAGTGCAGCTCAGTGATCACCCCAACAAGCCCACGCTGGGAGTGATGCCCAAACACTCCTGGAGCTCTGGCATTCCCTGGGGAGGGGAACCAGCACACTCTGGGCAAGAACCTTCCCCTGATCCCCAGTTCAAACCCCCCAGCCCAGCTCCAGCCCTTCCCTGGGCCCTGTTCCCATCACAGCCTGGAGCTGCAGACCCCCACGAGTTCTCCTCCAGCGGAGCAAACCCCGATGTTCCTCTTTTGGCCCCTCCAATCCCTTCCCCGCCTTCATGACTCTCCTTTGGACACTCTGATGGATTCACAGCCTCAGCCCTACATCCCTGGGGTGCTGGGGCTGTGGGGTTTGGGGGTTTTGGGGTGCAGGGTGCTGGTGGTGTCTGTGCTCACTGCGAGCTCGGTGTTCTGACCCAGGGTTTGTGCTGCAGGAGAAGAACGTGTGAGCTTTGGGGCTTTGTGTTTTAACTGCTGAAGAATTTCAGGGTTGCTGTTGTTGCTGTTAAGGTCCTGGATCCTTGCAGGGGTGGATTTCTTTGTTTGCTCTTCCCTGAGCTCCTCTTGGCTTTTTCACCCCTGGCCCTGTGACAGCCGCCTGCAACGGGCTCTGTGCAGCCTCCCCACGAGGAGCTGCATGGAGCTTAATCAGCACGAAAGCAGAGCTCACTCCCCTGCCTTGCTGGAGAAAAGGAGCTGCTTTCTCAAATTCTATTGCCCGTGGAGCAACAGGACAAACTGGGCAGGGACACCAGGAGAAGGGGAGTGTGATGAGCCTGTGGCACTCAGCACCAGCCCTGCTGTCCTTCTTCCAGGTACCAGCAGTGCTGGCAGGGAGTGCTCTGGGACTGTGCCCTGTCTGACTGTGTTTTATCCCTGAGACAGACTGGAAATCCTACATCTCATTCATTAAATGTATCAAGAAATTCGGGATGGCTTTGTCAGTTTTGTTTATGCTTGAATTTAATGTTACAGTCCTTTGTCACTCAGACAAGGTAGGAGTTGGTTTAGTTATTTTCTTTGTTAAAAGAAAAACTCTGATTCAGTGTTTAACTGGATGTTATGTTCTGTTGATTTGCCATAGCAGTTCAAGGCTCTCTACAAAAGACCCTGTTACTCCAAACAGCTCCACAAAATCCCAGCTTCATAAGTGTGTCCTTTTTATTTGCGCAGCAAGGGAGAAACTTGAGTAAATCCTTGGTTCTCAAAGTCAGAAAATCCCAGAATGGTTTGGGTTGGAAGGGACCTTGAACATCATCCAGTGTCACCCCTCCATGGGCAGGGCCACCTTCCCCCATCCCAGGGTGCTCCAAGCCCTGTCCAGCCTGGCCTTGGGCACTTCCAGGGATGGGGCAGCCACAGGAAAAGCCTGGCCCTGTCCCTGAGCTCTGCTGGATCCCAGCTGGGCACTGGGATGCTCTTCACCCTTTATTTTGGATGAGCACCATGGCCTCATGGCCAGTGAGGAACCAGCTCTGGCTGCTCTGCCCCCTCTTGCTGTTCCCAGCTGCACTGGCCAACTCACAGTTTTGGGACAGAAATTCCAGATGGATCCAATATTATGGGACCTTTAGGACAGGAAGGGAAAATCATAACCAAAGGAGGGGAAGGCAGGGATGAATTTTTGGGTAAGAGAACAGTGAGACTGCTGATCTTGCATTGCATATCCTGCGTGTCCCAGCGTGGTGCAGACTCATTGTGCTGCCCAGGGCAGCTCAGCAGCTCCTCCAGGCATGCACAGAGGGTGGAAACCTGCCCTTGGAGACTGGGAAATCCACAGGATCCATCCCTCAAGCATGTGCAGCAACCAGGATTTACAGCCAGGGTTTGATGTCAGAGCTCAGCCCTGGTGATGCTGCTCCGTGTCTGGAGGCTGGCACAGAGGTCTGCAGAGCAGAGCAGAGCTCTGTGGCTAAAGGTCAGGCTGAATTATGCTCTATCTATGCCTGTTAATTATAGAGGACTGTAATCTGCCACTGCAGTCACAATTCAGCAGGATCTTGATTGTGCAGAGAGTTAATGAAGTGAGGGAGGACTGGAGACACAAAGTCTCAGCAGCTGGCCGGGGGACACACAGATTTCAAAGGGAAAAGCTTTTTTGTTTTGTTTTGTTTATTCTGAGAAGGAAAAACTTTAGCCTGGAGGCCCCAAAACTGTAGATCCCTGTAGCTAAGCCCAGACAAGTCCTCATGCATTTTGGCACATAGGGGAATAATAAAAAAAAATAATCTGGATACTACTCAATGCTGTGATTACAGTGAGGTTTCCTGGATATCCAAGAGGGGATCACAGCTGATCTGGAAGATGTGAGAGCAGTGTTTCAGAGGTGCTTTCTGCCCAGCTGAACCTCTTATCTTGAAATTGTTCAGCTCTCTGAAGTGGCTTAACCTCTCTTCATTTAACTTTGGCTGTAACAGAGGGATGCAAATCCTGCAGCAGACAGATTTCCACCTTTTTTTCTTTTTCCTCCTTTTCCTTTCCTCATACTCCACGCCCCACAGCATACCATAACCCATCTGACAATGAATATTAATTATTTACATTGCCTTGGAGCTCATGTTACCAAAGCATCACATTATCATAGCCTGAAGGATTTATTTACACTTAATCTATTCTCCCTCCACTCCTTATTTTTTCCCCTGTTGCCTCCATCAGTCACTAATTCCTTCTCAAAACTGCTTTAACTGAGGGGAAACAAATGGAAATTCATGTTTCCCTCGGTGCATCCTCCTCCTTGCTGGTGTGTTAAGCTTGTTTCCAGGTAAGTTATTCCATGCTGCTCCCTTCCTCGCTGCTCTCCTCTGGACTGACCTTTCCAGTGCCAAGTGAACTAAAGCTCCTCATGAATCCCTAATTTGATGAGCAGGGCCCCAGCCTGTGTTGTCACACAGTCAAATATTCATGGTTTCAAACGACAAGTGCCCTTTACATCAGATAATTTCCACACCTCAGTGCGAGCTGAGAGTCGCGCTGGTCGCTGTGACCTGCGACAGTGACACGGTGACAGTCGGGGCAGGGGGAGGCAGAAGGGTCCTGGCCATGGAATGGCAACAGGCAGTGATGAATGCAGGGCACATTCCTGCAAGCATCCCCAGTTCTCACGTTCTCTGCCTCAGAAATGCCTCTGAAGTGTTTCTGTGCTGGTGTTCACAGGGGTCCCAGGATGAGAGAAAAGACGACAGTCTTGACTCCATGTTTCAGAAGGCTGATTTATTATTTTATTTTATATATATTATATTAAAACTACACTAAAAGAATAGAAGGAGAGATTTCATCAGAAGGTTAGCAAGCAATAGAAAGGAATGGAATGATAATAAAATCTTGTGACTGACCAGAGAGTCTGAGCCAGCTGACTGTGATTGGCCATTAATTAGAAACAACCACATGAGACCAATCCCAGATGCACCTGTTGCATCCCACAGCAGCAGATAACCATTGTTTGCATTTTGTTCCTGAGGCCTCTCAGCTTCTCAGGAGAAAAGATCCTAAAGAAAGGATTTTTCATAAAATATGTCCTTGGCATGTTTCCAAAGCCCTCCTGGGGAAGCGAGCGCTGCACAGTCCAGAGGCGCCCCTGGCAGGATCTGGGAGATCCTTGTCACCTTGTCACTTCATTCCTTGGACATTCCCCAGCCACAGGTGACACAGAGCTGTTCCTGCACACACCTCCAAGCACGGGGGTGCTGGAGACCCCCAAGAGTGCTGAAGAACAAAGCTTGGATGGATGGATGGATGGATTGGATGGATTGGATGGATGGATTGGATTGGATTGGATGGATGGATGGATGGATGGATGGACGGACGGATGGATGGATGGATGGATATCCATGACCTGTGGGAATAACCTGAACAATCAGGGCTGTGGCCTGCTTTGAGGCAGCCACACAACCCGGAGGCAATTTTCATTTCCTGCAGGGAAACTTGGCCTCGTTCTTCTGAGGTGGATAAACCAAGCCTTGTAAAACTGATTTTGGGAGGTGTTTTGACATGAGGAATTGAAAGGCCAGGCCTGGCCTCTCCCTGCACATCCCAGTGAAGCAGGGACACTTCCCATTACCTGCCCTGTGCCTGGAGGGTCTTTTTTCTTCCAAGAGAATTTTGAAACTGAGGTGAAATTGTGTTATTTTCCAGTAGTAGCTGTAATTCAGTAGCATTCCTATGTGGATGTTGTTAATAAAATATTTGTGACTTACCTTTTGTCATAAATTATTGATCTATCAACATCAAGCCCATAAAATCAAAATGGTCAAAGGCAACAATTCCTTTTGGGGGGAGGAGGAGAAACTCTGATAATATCTACTTCATTCATGCTAATGAATGACCAAGATATAATTGGCTCCACATTCTCTGCTACCAAATATTGTTACTCAGATAAAAGTACTACCACTGTAAAGAAAAGCCTTGTGGGATTACCAAAACCCTATTTGGAAGTCTTTCATTCCCTTTAACTGATTTTTTTTTTTATTTTAATGGGAAAAGTACCTTCAAAGACTAAAGATGTCTACATGGCTTTAATGGTGGCCTTCCACAAAGGAGTCTTCTGTTTGAATTTTAATGTTTTTAACCAACGTTCTGTGTGGAGCACATATGTCCTTAATGAGAGACTTGATGCAGTTCATTAGTTTATATTTGAGGGATGAAACGTCGCTGAGTGTAGCTGTTAAACTGTAATTGATAATGGCCGAGTAGGGGAAATTTAGCATTTGGCTATTTAAAGTTACACACAGGCTAATCCCTGACTGCTCCCAAGGAGAGGGGATGCACACCATGAGGAAAATGTGAGGTGAGGCACGAGTGCAGACAAAATCCAAATTTCAGAGCAACTCGAGGTGAGTCCGTGGCTCTGGTTTGGGCAGAGGGGTTAGAGGTGAAAGGTGCTTTTTAAGTGTGAAGCACAGCAGCTGGTGAGAGCCCTCTGTGCACATTGTTCAGGATCCCAGCCCTTGCCCAGGTTTGTTTGTGCTGGGCTGACCTGGCACTACCAGAGTTAGCCCTGCATGGCTCAGTGATGCTGCCAGGGCACCGTGCCAGGCTCCAGTTGGGAGCCACAGAGGTTGTACCCCTGGAATTTCTGGCTCATTTATCCCCAGAGCTGCTGAAAAGTGCAGTCTGGATCACTGGGAATAATCAGCATCCTCTGCTCCGGAACAGCCCCAAATCTGTGCTTTCCAAACACCATTTTTCAGCGGGATTGCATGGCTCTTGTGCCTGCTGGCCTACAGACACATCTCAGAACACTTCTGCCAACTGATTCGTGCACAGGGAACATGGAGCCAAGCTGCAGAATTCAGTATCAACATCCAAATTGTGAGATTGGGGAAGAATTTTAGTAAATTAAAGCTAAAAACTGCACAATAAAAATCTATGAGGATCTTCAGGATTGGATTATTTTTTTTTCTGCTGCTCCACAGCAACATGTGGGCATTACATGTGTTTTGGTGGTACATTAAGGAGTAGATAATCTGCATTTGGTTATTCTCCCAGACAGTCAGTAATAATAATTTGAATGAGGGAGATTTTAAATAATGCATCTGGCAACTCTGTGGGTGTGTTTTGTTGTTTGTTTTCTTTTTTTTTTTTCTTTCCCCTTCTTTTAAAACCCCCACAATATAAAATAAGAACCAACACCAGAAACAACTCTGAAATAATTATGAAACCAATAAATAACCCCTGAGCTGTAACGTACACAGATGACTTTCCAGAGGCGGCAGGCAGGGAAAAAAGGGGAAAACTCAGGGATGGGAGGGAGGGGGACTCGGGAGCCCCCCGGGGCTGGGACCCTGCGGAGGGGCTCAGATGTTCCAGGGGCGCAGCATCAAGTTTGGTCCTTGCCAAAACAACAACAACAAAAAAAAAAACCGAAATAACCGACACAAACCTATTTGAATAAGGGAGGAAAAAAATACAGAAGAAAGAAAAAAACCCCAACTCCTCTATTTTTTTTCCCCCTAAGCAGCCGAGCCCAGCTCATCAGCAGCTGAGGCAGGAGCAGGAGGGGTTTTGGAGTTAACTGCATGCAGGAAATCTCTCACATCCTGAGTCCCAGCTCGCTCCTCTCGGTAACTGTATATTATGGGGCTGCTCTCCAGCCCCAGCTGATGAAAGTTTGTCTTCCCTCAGTCTGGGCTGCGATGTCAAAGCGCCTCCAGGCAGCGCAGCCGCGCTCCCCCCGTGCGCTGCCCGCGGCCCGGCTGCCCGCGCTGCTGCCGCTGCTGCTGCTGCTCGGCCCGGGCCGCCTGCTCTCCGCATCGCCCCGCGGTAAGTCACACACAGCCCCGCGGCTTCTCCCGAAAGGATCCCGCTCCATTTTCACCGGACAAGGAGCCGGGAGATGGATTCAGAGCGCGGCTCCCCCCGCCCCGCGGCGGGCATGGGGCGGGAGGTCCCGGCCGGGCACACGCGGAGCTCCCGCTCCTCAGGGCGGCTCCGCGGAGATTCCCGGGAAAACTGCGCTGTGCGACCCCCCGGCACCCCCAGAGCCACCGTGGCACCCCCAAACCTGCTGCTCCCTTCTCTGCACCCCTGAACCCGCCGGGTGTCATCTCCCGGCACCCCCAAACCTGCTGCTCCCTTCTCTGCACCCACATTTCCCGGCACCCCCAGACCTGCTGCACCCTTCTCTGCACCCACATTTCCCGGCACCCCCAAACCTGCTGCTCCCTTCTCTGCACCCCCAGACCCGCCGGGTGTCATCTCCCGGCACCCCCAAACCTGCTGCTCTCTTTGCGCCCCCAGACCCGCCGGATTCTATCCCATGGCACCCCCAAACCTTTCCAAAGGTGCTGCCCTTTTCTTTGCACCCCCATCCCCCGGCACCCCCAAATCTGCTGTTCCGTTCTCTGCACCCCTAAACCTGCTGCTCTCTTTTTCTGCACCCCCAGATTCACCGGGTGTCATCCCCCGGGCACCCCTAAACCTGCTGCTCCTTTCTCGGCACTCCCATCCCCCGGTATCCCCAAAACTGCTGCTCCCTTTTCAGCACCCCCAAATCCACGGGGAGTCATCCCCCGGCACCCCCAAACCTGCTCTTCCTTTCTCTGCACCCCCAAACCTGTTGCTCCCTCCTCTGCACCCCCATCCCCGCCCGTCCATCCCGGGGTCCCCCTCGTTGTGTTCATCGGGGGTGCCCTGCAGGGTCCCGGGCGGAGAGGATCAGGGGGTGTTGGAAATTCTCCTCCCACGCATCCCCTCCGAACAGCCCCCGGGGCTGAATTCAAAGGTCTGGGAGTCTTGTCAGAGCTCGGGCTCTGTTTCCAGCTGGGGAAAAACTGCGCGGAAAAGCCAAATAGTGATGGTAAAAGCGTCCTGGCTGGGTAAAAGTTTTCTCGCCGCCGCTGCGTTCATTCAAAGTGAGCTCCGGGCGGGGATTCAGCCGTGGAGCGCTGTGCTGTCCGTGTTACACGGATGGGAACAGCCTGGGAGGGGATTGTCTCTCCCTACAGCGAGTTTGGGGTTTATTCTGCAATCCTCAGAGCGCCCAGGTCTTCTTATCTTCCTTAAGGAGCAGCTGACTGTGTATTTATGTGAGAGAGGAAAAGAGATTCTCCTCTATGAATGCATGTGACAGCATTGAGTGTCCCTGAGTGTTACTACAAACTCGCGTGTTTGGGCTTTGTCTTTTTTTTTTTTTTTTTGTCTTTTTTCCCATTGTAACTTGAAGCTTTGCAAATATTTGCTTATCTTCCAATGTACTGACAGCGACTTTCACTGGGACTT
This sequence comes from Calcarius lapponicus, assembly GCA_039654755.1. NCBI lineage: Eukaryota > Metazoa > Chordata > Aves > Passeriformes > Fringillidae > Calcarius > Calcarius lapponicus. The sequence continues at coordinate 32,290,167 of CM077469.1, read as the reverse complement.
TGGCTCTGAACTTGCTGAGAGAAAAGATGGGGAGATGGTTTAGCACATGGAAATCCCAGGGGGGGAAAGGACAAGGTGTTGCCTTTGATCAAGCACCTGGAATTTATCTTAATGGATTAACAGGAGTTGAAGCGTTGCCTTTGGGAGGGGCTTGGTTTCTCTTTGCCAGCACTCGTATTTGCACCAAATCAGTGGGTTTGGGGTAAAGGCTGCAGCAATTCCCTGGCAGATGAAGGGAAATAGGTGCCCTGTGGCTGTTCCCTTTTTGTGGGGAAAGGAAGGGTCGGTTTGGGTGGGAGGATGGCTCCTTCTCTGAGCATGGAACCCAGTGTGGCTGGCCAGCCTCTCCAGGGTTTGGAAGTTCACTTGCCATCGGAAAAACCTGAGGTAAAATGCTTCAAAGTGTTTGTCCCTACAGCACCAAGTGGGCAAACTGTGGGTGACTTGGCCCTGGCACACAGAGGAGTGAGCAGAATGGGAAGAGGGGGTGGAAATCCGGTTTCTGGTGCTCAGAATTCCCTCAGAGCCAAGTGGAGCTCTAAGGTTACACTCACACCCGTGATTTAAGCTCTGTGTAAAGTCTGTGCCAGCTGCTCATCCCCATGGTGTCTTTATGGGTTTTAGGTGTCTACATTTGGGCAGCTGTGGTGGTTGCTAGCCCCTGGATTTGCCTCCCCGTGTCTTCCTGCTCCTCTTCTTTCAGAACCATGTCTGTTTTTTGCTCTTTTCCACCCAGAATATTCAGTGAGCATCCCCTGCCTTAATTCCACTTTTTTCCTGCGGAAGCAGAGTGCAGCTTCAGCCCTGCCAGAGCTGGTGCTGCTTTCTTGGGCACGGAGGTGCTGAAAGTTCCAGGCACTCCTTTCCACACTCCCAGTGACACCAGGGGCTCCTGGCTGGGCTGGAATGGCTCTCACTGGGCATTCTGGAGCTCTGCAGGACATCCTGAGTTTTACATAAACTCCTGCTTAGTGATTAAGACAAGTTGGAGTTAGGGTATGCCTTGAGAACTGGGTTTGAAATGTGGCAATGACGTGTGTCTGCCTGAGTGACAGCTCTGCTATTAAACAGAAATTATCAGGTTGTGGGCTAGTCAACTTCAAAGTAGCCTTGTTGCTTGCTTTTAGTATGTTTCCTTTCAATTTTTTTTTTTTTTTTTTTTTTGGTGGTTTTACAATTGCCCTCTTAGTTTTCAGTCTTGTGCTGGGTTTCTGCTTAAAGGAACTCATGGACCAAAAGGAAAACTCCACCAGGCCCAATTAACTTTGTTGTCCTTGTGGAGTGGGATAAAAAGGGTAAGATCTGACCTCCCAGTCTCAGTCAAATACCTTAAAATCTACACCTGTACAAGGTGTTTGTGCTCAAGGCTGTCCTGTTCCTGCAAAGTGATGCTGTGGATAGGTAAAGTCCAAATTAGAGATTGTGTGTGTACATCTACAAACTTTTAAATTTCCTTTAAATATTGTGTGTTAGCTGGGAAAAGAGCAGGAAAAAAAAAATTACTCTTAGAATGATTTGGGTTGGAAGGGACCTTAAAAACCATCTTATTCCACCCCTTGCCATGGGCAGGACACTTTTGTGATTTTATCTGTCCTATAGCAAAACTGCAGTTTTGGTTGAATATTGTAGCTGAGATATTTCTTTGTAGTTCAGATTTTGCTCATATATGTGTAGAAATATGCGTGTTGAATTACACACACAGATCTTATCCTTTTTATCCCGCTCCACAAGGACAACAAAGTTAATTGGGCCTGGTGGAGTTTCCCTTTTGTCCATGAGTTCCTTAAGACACTTTCCACCATCGCAGGTGGCTCCAAGTCCTGTCCAGCCTGGCCTTGGACACCCCCAGGGATAGGAGAGCCACAGCTTGTCTGGTCATGAAAAAATGCAAATCCTAAAACTGCAACCCAAAATTCTTTACCTTCAGTTAAAATCACTTTTGTCTCGATTTTAATTTGCTACTGATTGCAGCTTCCTTGGGTGTAATGGAAATAAATTGCAGGAGAAGAGATGTTGCTTTGTCTCGTGCTCTAAACCTGATTTCTCCCTCACCCTCCGTGTTTCAGAGCTCATTTATAAATCCTGTCTTCTCTCAAACCGCTCCAGCATTTGTGGCAGATATTTCTGGTGTGTGTATCATCACCTTCTCCTTGTCTGATTATCCCCTTCAGACAGCCTGGCGTGAGCTGTCCCTGTGGCTCCAGAGATCCACACCAGAACCCCCCAGCAGAGGAATTTCAGTGCCACTCTTCAGCAGTGTTTGCATCCTTCACCTCCAGCTCTCTGGGGAGCCGACAGGTTTTCACTGCTGCTCCCTTGGGGGCCTCATCTCTTGCTTTGCTTGGGCTTTTTGGAAAGGTCCTGATCCAGACACAGAGAGCATCCTTGAACTCATGGTTGCCAGGCTGCGTTTTGGGCGGTTCTGCATCCTGCTGGGAGCCCCAGGGGGATTTCTCTGATGGCCTGAGGGTGGCTGCAGCAGCCCAGGGTTGTGTTTATCCCACTGAAGATATCCATTTATCTGTTATTCCCACCAAGGCCCTCACTCACCACCCCTCATCGTGAAATTCTGTCCTGAAAAGGCTCAACTCATGTTGTGGCTTTTCCACTTGTTGGTTTCTCTGGGTCTGGATTGAAGGCACTCGAGAGGGCAGTTCATGTTCACACTCAGGTGTTTATTATTTCTTATCAGTAAAACAGCCTCACTGCTGGGAGTTGGGCAGCTTTTCATTAGAAGGCACAAAATGGCCAACAATCTCTGGTTACAAGGCCTTTTAAGACTAAACTGTCCAATTAAGAGCTGACACCTGGATTATTTTCCCCTTTAACCCAATAACCGATCCCCCAGAGCCCACAATGAGACTTTTCTGCCCAATTACAAAATGCCACCCAAACCCATGGAGAAGAAGGAAGAAGCATGAAGAAGAAACCCAGGATGACACCCTGTGCCCTCCATCTTGCTGCCATCCACAACACACTAAAAACCCCAAAACCTCAATTTCTCACCAAGTGACACACCTACACTGCTCTCTATAATCTATTGCACACTTTTGTGGATTCCAGTCTGTCTTGAAGTCTGGGAAACTTTCTCCATGGACGAGGGTCAGAGTCAGTGCTGCCCTGGGGGTCAGGGCACCCCAGAGCAGACACAGAAATATTCCCAGTGCTGCTCTGGGTTTCCACACCATGCAAAGGTTTATTTGTTCCTCCCCCAGCCTTCTCCACACCTCGCATCTCCTCCTGCTGACACATTTATCCCTGCAGATCTGACACTGCCAGGGCAACCTGGCCAAGGAGTCCAGCTGGGCTCTGGATTTTCTGTGTTCCTGAGCCTCCCTTTGGGCTGTGGCAGAGAGAAGGGTGAGCCCTGAGCTGCCTTGCTGGGCTCTTGGGGTGGGTTTCTCTTCGCTTGTGCTGTGAGAGCTGCAATAATGCAGGAATGGACATTTTTAAGGTGTCTGGAAATCTGGAATGCTGTCAGGTTGTCCAGCCAGGCCCTGCCACGCCAGCAGGCTGTCCCCAGCTCTGCCTCACACCATCCCATCCTGCTCAGGATGCCAGGCTGCCCATATTGCAGGGATTTTTTAATTTAATCCCTTTTTCGGATGACTCTCCTTCCTCTACAACCTTTTATGTTTTACTGCACGTCGCCCTGGATCTCACTCTCCCCACTGCCTGCACTTGGCACTTGTATTTCAGGCAGCTCCTCCGATTTCTCCCTGGACAAAAGCACATCATCTGCGCAGTCCTGGAGTGCTCCATCCCTAAATCACACCTGCTGAGGCTTCTCTTAGGTCCTGCTGAGTCTCCAGGGCAGATCTATGACCCAGTAAATTAAAACCCCACAGTTTGAGGTTGATTCCTCATAGGGCAGTGCAGTCCAGGAGCTCAGTCCCTTTGTTTCTGCTTAACACAAAGTGCTTCAAATGGATTCAGTTTTTATCTTTTTGCCACCCCACTAACTAAGAGAAGGGATTGTTTCTTAGTAAAGCCCTGCTCCAGCATGTTGACCCTTCTCTTTTTAGGGTTCAGGCTGGATTTTGAGACTAAGTTGGTATCAAGTGACTTGAACTGCATAATCTAATCAGAAATTAATCTGTTTAATCCCTTCAGGTTGTTCCGCTAATACTTTACACCCCATACAAATGAATTTGCTGCTTTCCATGACCTGGAGCTAGGATAAGCAAGAGTTTGGAGGCAGGAAATTGTCCTTTCACAAGGTCAGCTTGCTAAAAGCAGTGATTAGAAGAACAAATTCTTTCTTGTCCCAAATCTATGATGTAATAAGGCAAGAAGTGAAATGTGTCATGGCCTGTTAGCCATGCTGGATAATGCACATCAAGGCAGAAAAAGCTGGATGCAGAATTTGGCACAAAAGTGTCTTTTACTCATTTATTTTGGAGTATTTTTTTAAGAGGAACTGTGTCAGCCCATGGAAATTTAGTTAAATAGTGTATATCATATGCATTAAGTGAAAAACCTTCTTCTGACAATGGTGGAAGTTTGCTGTTTTCTTGCTTCTTTTAAATGTTCTAATCCTGCAAGCAGCTGAAAGATAAACCTCATGTGTGACTGCTTACCTCTGAAAGAATATATGAAGATACAAACTTCAACAAATTCAAGTATTTATGGGATTGTTCTGCTATAGTTCTGCAAAAAAAAAATTAAAATTACAAATCTGGGCTTCAGTAAGGGGATCATATGGGCTTGCTCATGCCTGGAGCTGAGCATGGCCAGTTTTTATCCAGCAGCACTGATGGAGTGATGGTCTGTGCTGGAGATCCCCTGCTACTTCAGCAGTTAGAAGATGTGAGGAGGACAGTTCATTCCATATTACTGAAGTTTATATTCCATTCCTTTTCTGCCACTGAGAGCACTGTGATGATAGAGAGAGTTGGGAATGAATTCACTGTATCCCTCTGGAGCACACAGGGATGGACACAGCTCCTCAGCCATGTTCCTTTTGGAGCTGGAGATCACTAAATTATCTCCAGGTTAAAATCTATTCTTGCATTTTGATGTGGGCATTGATGCATGAGGTGAGCATCCCAAAAGAATGAGGATTTATTTCTTCATCTCTTTCCTCCTCAGTAAGGCACAGACACCAAGGTGGATGTATAGGATCATTGCAGAAGAAATCCCAGAATGTTTATGTTGGAAAGGACCTTAAATCCCCCCCAGAGACACCTCCCACTGTCCCAGGTGCTCCCAGCCCAGTGTCCAGCCTGGCCTTGGGCACTGCCAGGGATCCAGGGGCAGCCACAGCTGCTCTGGGAATTCCATCCCAGCCCTTCTCCACCCTTACAGAGAGGAAATTTTTCCTGATATCCAACCTAAAACTCTCCTCTTTGAGTTTAAATCTTGACACTTTAGGAAGAAGGAGCTATTTACTCTGCATGCTGTGTTTTCCTTGTTTCTATGCCTGACCCTCTTTTGGGATGAATTCCCTCCCCTCCATGGACCTGACTCCTTTGTACAGCCTGGTGCTCATGTCCTGTGCTGGCATTTAAAATCCTTTCTGCAGCACCAGAGCAGATGAGCAGAGCTGTGGTCGTGACCCGGGGCGATATCCTGCCCTGAACAAACCGTAAAAATAAATGTTCTTTGCTCCTGTAGCTCATTGCTGGAGGAATGTGTGAAAGTCAGGAGTTAGAGAGTGACCCAGAGCTCATGGTGACACTTTCTGCAAGGTCACACTCGTAATTCTGAGCACCACAGGTGGCTTCAAGAACATTAACTAACTCCCAAGTTATCTTTCCATTCATGTTTTAAAAACCAGAAGAGAGATTCAGTGACAGCTTGTGCTGGAGCAGGTGCAGCTCATTTTCCTCTGCCTGCTGTTGTGTGATGTGAGGATCAGGTATTCCCCACCCAAACAGGAACTCCTGGTGGATATAAAATCCTGATGGACATCAAAACTCCTGGATATAAACTCCTCCGCCCAGCAGCTCCTTTTCTAGGCTTGGGGAAGAACTACAAATCACATCTCCTGTCTGCTCAGCTAAATTTACACTGCAGTTCACCCCAGCTGGGTGTGCTGTGTTTCCCAGAGAAATCTGAAGGAATGATCTGTTGTATTTGTGGGGTTCCCCAGATGAGGAAGGAATGATGAATCTGACTCCATGTTCTCAGAAAGCTCATTTATTATTTACGATACTATATTTTATTAAAGAATGCTATACTTAACTGCACTAAAGAATACAGAAAGGATACTTAAAGAATGCTAAACAGATAATAATGAAAGCTGGTGACTCTTTCTAGAGTCTCGACACAGCTTGGCACTGATTGGCCAATGAGGGAAAACAACTTGCATGAAACCAATGAAACAATCATTTATTGGGAAACAATCTCCAAACATATTCCACATGAGCACAACACAGGAGAAGCAAATTAGATAAGAATTGTTTTCCTTTTTCTTGGAGGCTTCTCAGCTTCCCAGGAGCAAAATCCTGGGTGAGGGGATTTTTCCAGACCGTCTGAATGCCACAATGATCTGTGCCTGTGAGGAGCACAGCTCCAGCTCCCACCCCTTGGTGCTTTTCTGTGCTGGTGGTACCCAGCAAGGAGCATCCCTCATTTCACCGTGTGAGGATTCCTTGCACTCGCTGAGGCAGGTTAGCAAATCACTGCAGAGAGGGATTGCACTGTGCCTTTTGAAAGACCAAGAGGAAATTGTATTTTGGAGAGTAATTTGAACTTCACTCAGTGAAAGTAGCCTTTCATGAGGCTTTGGAGGGGAGGAGTTGGAGAGGAGCGCTGGACCTGGATTTTCACGTAATTATGTGGACTCATTGCTGAGAAGTGAAGATATATTTAGTACCTTTTTCTCTGCCCTTGGAGCTGGGAGGGTTCCTTGTGCTTGTAAAGCACAGGTTATTATTTCTCTGCCTCAGTAAGTGCTTTTGGCTGGTACAGAAGGGTGCAAGGCTGAGTTCATAATCAAAACCAAAGATCTGTGGGGCTCTTTGGGGAAGAAGCAGCGATTTAGGAACAAGCAGATGTGTCCCAGAGTGGAGATGGGCCATCCTTCACTCTGGCAGCCTGGGAATACCTGTGGGAAAGGCACTGTACAACCCTTGAGGGTTTTCATCCATTAGCAGCCCTGTCCTGCCTGTTTTTACAAAAGGGAGTGCTTGGGCCAATTGATACAGTGTGGATCAGGGCTTGGAAAAGAAGCAGGAAAACAGGATTTGCAGCAGGAGGACAGAAGTTCTCCTAAGCTGCTGTGTCATGGGTTTCCAAAGCTCCTTTGGGTTGGAATCTTGCATTTCTGGCTTGGCCTCTTCTGTGAACTCCAAGCCCTGGGCTCTTCCATGGGGGGAACCTCTCAGTCCTCCCCCATGACCCACTGTGCTGGAATGCCCTTTCCTGCAGAGCTTCACTGCTTTATGTCTCTATATTTTGAAATGTTCTCTTCTAGGAAGGAAAAAAAAAAAAAAAAGACAGCTCTGTCTTTCTTTGGACTGGTCCTGAATAGTAATTCCTCAGTCAAACATAACAGCATCCCAAATGAGGCTGGACAGCTGTTTCCCAAATATATCCCTGTACATATTCTATACACATCATAAAGCTGGGGTTGGGTTATTTGAAACATTCTGCAGGCTCCCTGCCCCCTCCTGCAGTCAATGGCAAATGTTGTTCTCCCAACTCCACTTGTCACATTTTGTTCTGGAGAACAGGGAGGATATTGAGATATACTGGCTTCTCTCCTTGACTGCATTTCAATATGTATTTTGTATAATGAGGGCCCAAATCCTTCTGCCATTACTTATGCTTTAATCACACTGTGCTCTGCCCAGATTGCTTTAATCGCATTTGTATCAGCAGGAGTTGCTCTGTGATGAGCAATATTTCATCTGCAAACAGGGCAGACACATCTCAGACACTCGAGGAGGAAGGAGCTGCCTGGCCAGGGTTTGTTGCAGCACAGCTCTCCACTGAGGGATGGTGCAGCATCCTGATTGGAGAAATAGATTTTCAGGAATTTGAAGGAACAAAGCTATTTTTATAGGTTGTTGGGGGTTTTTTTTTGTTGGTTTTTCTTTTTTTTTGTTTGGTTTTTTTGGGGTTCCTTTTGTTTTTTTTGGGGGGGGGAGGGTTGTGCTTTTATTTTTAATTTTTGTGGGGTTTTTGTTTTTGGTTGGTTGGGGGTGTTTTTGGGTTTTTGTTTTTTTTTTTTTAAGTTTTTTTTTTTGTTGTTTTTTTGGTTTGGTTTTTAGGGTTTTGGGGTTTTTTTTTTGACCTGTCAAGTGTGATAGCTCCCTTTTAATTTTCTACTAAATGGCTTTTTGGCATGTGTTATCTGCTGAGGAACGCCCGGTGCAGAGCCATCATTCTGTACTTCAGCCATGACATTACTCTAGATGAGAACTGAAAAGTTCTATAGATATTACACCAATATATAAACCATGTGTGTTAGGAAGACAAGTTCAGTTTTGAAATATTTGCCTTAGCTATGCTTTTCACTTTCAATCTGTGCCAAACATGTGCTTGAATGACTGATGGAGTCATATGGTTCCCTGAATAAAGCACTTTATTGTGCTCAGACTTGGAGCCTTCCAACAGTTGTATTACAGAAGCTTGAAGATTAAGATGATCCAACTGCTTAGGGGGTATGTCCCACAAGGAACATTTTAGTTTTTCTTTTCTTGTCCCCCCCTCCATCTCTCTTTTTTGTCTTTCTCTGTGTCATCAGTTTGTTCAGCTGCTGGGCCAGTGACATTGACCACGGAGAGTTTGGTGGAGGAGAGTAGCAAAGTCACCTCCAGATTTCAGCTTTCCCTGCCGTGTCCACATTGAAATGTTGAACACATGACATATTCCAGGCATTTTATGGGATTTCTTGGGGGAGGGGGCAGAGGGCTGTTCCCTGTCACTGATTATTTCATCAGCAGAATCAGACTCAGGAAAGGAGTAACTGTGCATGAGCAAGTGATGACAGGAGGTAGATCTGAGAATTATAAAGCCAAAATATTGAAAACCATGTTTTTGATGCTGTTCAGTTAATGGGGATCAGGGAATCTCAGCCCTCCATTTCTCATCCTGGTGATGCTGCAGAGCTTCATCTGCACAGAGCCATCAAGCTGGAGACGGGTTCTTTTTCCACTGGAAGCCAAAAGAACAGAAAATTAAATTCAGAAATGCGTGGAGTCATCTTGCTGCTGCCTCTCCTCAGGCTCATCAAAGACCTTTGCTGACTTCTCATGTTTGAAAAATTTTTGAACACGAGTTGTAATTTTTGCAGTGTGAAAAAAGGGCAAAATTCCAGCTCAAGAAGATCCATGGAATTATTTGCTTTCCAAGGGTTACTTGTGCTGAAATGCCTGAGGTCTTGGGTTTGGGAATTTGGGAGAAGGGAGAAAACAAGTAAAACTTTGTGTGTAGTTTTTCCTTTCTTAAAAAGAGCTTATTTTCCAAGCAGGCCATGAAAGGACTAATTTTCCTGGGTTTTGTAGAAATAATCAATGTACCCCTTAGAGGAGCAAAGGTTAGCTGGGAAAATAATTCATGATTTTGAACTAATAAAAACTTTACTGGAAGAGATAAGAGTTTTACTTATGCACAGTCAAATCTTGCCCAGGCTTTTGTGCTTATAAATAAAGGAGGGCAGAGTCTGGTGTTGTGCTGCCTTTTATGAGGCTGTGGAAGTGCTGGAAATGGGATAATGGGAAGCACCTTATCAATGTGGTGATTTTTGTCCTTTCTTTTGAGAGCGTGTCTGTGTCCTCAGCTGGTGGGTGTAAAATGACATCAAAATTTTGATGTAAAATTTACGCTGTTGCTTCTTTGACCCTGTGCAAGTCTCAGGGCTGGCTTTGTTTAACCATTATGCACTGGAAATCTGGTACTGGTTTATTTTCTAGCATTTGCCCATTTATTATGAGATATAATTACAGTTTGCTTTTTTTTTTAAATCTTGGTGCCCAGGGAGGTTGTGGATTCCCATCCCTGGGAGTGTTCAAGGCCAGGTTGGAGCAGCCTGGGGCAGTGGAAGGTTCCCTGTCCATGGCAGGGATGGAATAGGCTGATCTTTATGGTCCCTTCCAACCCAAACCACTCTGCAATTCTGTGATTTCATTAAGTACCAGTTTGTTTTTCCTCTCTCAGGCACAACAGGCACCATTTTAGGTGGTTTCAGCAAGGCCTCTGCCTGGATAATGTTTAACTTGGGTAATGTTTTGGCTTTTGCTGGAAGGTGGAGTGAAATAGAGGACTGGAATCACACATCCCCAGACCTTGGCCACAGAGTTGGATAATTGACACTTTTTTTTTTTTGGCATGATATAATCTGACCCCTAATGTTGACAATTTCCATTTAAAGCAAGTTGGTTTTTCTTTTCTTTTTGCTTTCCTTGATGGACAAGAGCTGGATGTGATCCTCTGTGCAATTCTATATTAGAATCTTATCTCACTTTCTGTGTAGGCACTTTATACTCCTGCCATCTCTAAATGTATCAGCACTGGCAAGAAAAATACCAAGAGGCATAGGGAGCGAAGGGACAATCATGGGTCCTGTCACCTTTGGTTTTCTACGTTATGTAAAATAATTCTTCTAGTTGCCTTCTTGTAATTCAGACTTTCCACTTCCCTGCTCTCCCTGGAAACCTTTCCAAGCCACCAGCTTCTGGCTCAATTCATCTTTTGTGAGTGCAGGTGAGGAGAAATGCCCCCAGCATTCCAGATGTGCTTCTCCCACCAGCTCTCAGGATTAACTTGGATCTCTGGTGCTCCCTGGAAACACCTCTCTTGATGCAGCATCAGCAGTGTTATCCCCAGTACCATGAGTGGGTCATTCTGGTGTCACCTGCTTTGAAAAGCAGTGGTTGGAGCAGAAATCCTAATGATCCCTAAGGGTACAACCCTCCTGGGTTTAACCCCTTGCTCCAGCCTGCAAGTCATGATGTTCTTTGTCATATTCCTCTGTGCAGTCACATCCCACCTCCGAGCACTGGGTTTCAGGAGGACTCTTGAGTAAAGGTTGCTGATAAAAATACAAACTGATCTTAATATCTTTTCCTAATGAACTGTGATGAACTCCTTCCCTTGCCTGGTTGTGGGTGCTGTGTTTGTGGGCAGCTTCCAATTCTTACCCTATTTCACTTCCATAAATTTCCATACATTACCCTGTTTCACTTCCATAAACTTCCTGAAGTTCCTAAGTTCACCTCCACCTTGAAGGACAAGACTTGGTCCTCCCCTCTCAGTGTGTAAGTGTGGGATTCACATTCTCTGAACCTGAGAGAAGCAATGAGAGAAGCAGAGAAGAGAGTGATCCTTATCTCATTGGCTGTGCCTGTGTTTGTGCACGAGTGGAATGCATTGTGGAAGATTGTTTACCTGGAGGAATTTGCTTGGTTGGATTCTGGTGTGAGTGTTTTGTTTTCTTGACCAGTCTCTGAAAGCTGTTGGTCAGGGGACTGTCACAAGATTTCGTTCAGTTGAGTGCTTGGGTAGGTTCAGTTTAGATGTAGAGTAATGTAGTGTAATACAGTATAGAATATATACTATTATAATAACAATATAGTATAAATATGTATTTTTTATCTTATATATATAATATATATAATAGATATAATAATATAGTATAAAATATATACTATAATAATAATATGCTATAGATATATATATTCATATATTTTTATATTTTATATAATATATAATATATATAAATATATAATAATATATAATATATAATAAATATATAAAAATATATGTTATATATTATATAGTATATATAATATATATACTATATTATACTATATAATATATATACCATAATAAATTTATATATATTATATAAATAAATTTATATTATATATAAATATATATAATAAATTTATATATATTAGATAGTATGTTTTATACTATAATATAGTATAAAATATATACTATAATAATATAGTATAAAATATATACTATAATAATAAAGTAATTAATTAGCCTTCTGATATCATGGAGTCCTCCTCATCATTCCTCCTGCATGTCGGGGGCCCTGCTGATACAATATGTAAGCTTGGGAATTTTGGATTAAAAAATTCTGGTTGGAATTTTTCTGGAGGTGGCAGAAGAATCACCCCAAAGGAGAGAGAAGCCCCTGGTGGGGGGGATAAAGCTCTTTGCACCTGCTGGGCCCCCAGGCAGCAGTGGAGGCTCTGGGGGTACCTCAGGAAATGGCCACAACCCAGTGAGGGAGTGCTGGGTGCAGCCAGGGGTAAATCCCTTCCTCCACAGCCAGGTCATGGATACCACAAACTGAGAGCTAAACTGAGGAAGCTGAAGAAAATGAGGAGGGAAATGGGTAAAGGATGTCCTTCCTGGCTTCCAGGGCACTGCCTGTGGCACGGAGCACTGCCATTAGCTGATTCCAGTTTGCAGAAAAGATTACTCTGTCCCATTGTTCTTTTCAATCCAAGGATTATTCCAGTGCTTTGGGTGTTTTGCTGCAGAGAAAAATGAGGACAGGCTGTGACTTATGATTTTGAGTTGGTTTTTAGTAGGAAAGGTAACACAAGGATAATTTAATTTAATGTTTTTTTTATTCCCCCACCCCTGTAATTTTCATAGCTCAGCAGTATGTGCAGGGGGGGACATGAGGGGTGTTTGGGGACAGTGTGAGGAAACAGAGCTCCAGTCTGGGATGGAGATGGACACCCCACAGCATCACTGGGAGCTCGGCTGGGCTGGGCTTTTGTGGGGCTCTGGGGCTGTGTCAGTCCTGGTGGAATCCTGGAGCCTCTCCTGTGAGGACAGGCTGGGACACCTGGGGGTGCTCCCCTGGAGAGGAGCAGCTCCAGGGACACCTCAGAGCCCTTCCAGGGCCTGAAGGGGCTCCAGGAGAGCTGCAGAGGGACTGGGGACAAGGCATGGAGGGACAGGACACAGGGAATGCTTTAAGCTGAAAAGGTGTGGATTTATATGGGATATTGGGAAGGGATTCTTGATTGTGAGGGTGGGCAGGGGCTGGGATGGAATTCCCAGAGCAGCTGTGGCTGCCCCTGGATCCCTGGCAGTGCCCAAGGCCAGGCTGGACACTGGGCTGGGAACACCTGGGACAGTGGGAGGTGTCCCTGCCATGGCTGGGGTGGCACTGGGTGATTTGGAAGTCCCTTCCCACCCAAACCATTGTGGGATTCTCTGACCCATGTTATCCTGGGTACCCCTGTTGCTGTGTGGGACCAGAACAGGCCCATCCCCAACGGAAGGAAGCTCAGCAGCACTTTTGGCTCTTCTGTAAATTCTGTAAATTAACAGAAGAGAGATGTGTGTTGGAGATGGATGTTGTTTATAAACCAGCCCAGGTCTGACTCCTGTCCTGCGCTGGCAGCAGGGTTGGGGTGTGCATTGAGTGGGACATGCTCTACTTTCATTGCACTTAATCCCATTTTATCCAGAGCTACTCAGCATTGGGTGCATTCACCTCTTTGTTTGTCATGAGGACAAATAAATTGCCCTGCCTCACTAAAAGCTTATTAATTTTAAGTAAATGCAAATCTGGAGAGTGTCTGGGTTGTTTCAGGAGGCAGTGGCCGCTAAGCAAAGATGTCACATCACATGCTCAGAGTTTATTTTGCACACAGCTTGGAGGAACTGAAATAAAAAGCAAAAAGATGAAAACCACCCTTAACTCCTTTGCCAACAGGCCCTTGTATGATACTGTGCAAAGCAGAAAAGTTGTAGAAGTACATGGCAGATGAAAAATACTTAAGCCACACAAAAGTCACTGACAGGTAACATCTACTCATCTCACTATTTGTACAAAGTAGCTTTTATATTACTGGGGGTGAAAAAAAGAGAATAAAGGGTGCTGGATCAGCTTGTGGGCTGCTTGTGGATCAAAAGCATTACCTTCAGTGCAGGCTGAAAATAGAAAACAGACACAACTGTGAAGGTTTTCATGTGAAAAAGTGGGAGACGAGCTTGCGTCAGGAAGAGCTGGACAGAATTTCACCGAAATGGAAAATAAGTAGGTGAGTGAGTAGGTGCATGTGACACAAAAGATAGGAAACCTGGGTCTAATCTAACTTTCTGCTGTTGCAGATGGCCTGATTTTCTTCTCCTCTCGTGACACATTACCGAAATTTCAATTCTCTGATTTCAATTATTACACGATTTATACTGCTGTAGTTCCAGGAGTCCCTGTAGGGAAGAGGCCTCATTATTAATGGAACACAAACAACTCTAATGGTTCAGCTTCAAAGAAACCCTCCTGAAAGTGGGGAGGGGAGGCGCAGAGTGGCAGGGAGGAAATGCCAGCAGGTCTGTGTGCATGAGGAGCTGCAGCCCCAGGAGCTGGGGGAGGTTTGGGTGATGGAAACCCTCCCTTGGTGCAGATGTTGGGCCCATCCCATGGCTCCTTTCCCCAGGATGCCCTTTGGGAGGCTGGGTTTGTGCTCAGGGCTGGGTTCCAGAACCAGCGGAAGGAAGCTGGGGATGGGTTTTGTTCAGATACTGTGCTAGGGATGGGTGAAGTGTCCCTGACTGGGATGGATCCCTTGGTGGCTCCAGCTCAGGAGAGGGCCAGAGGATCTCCAGGGTACCAGGTCCTATCCCACCTTTGTACCCACCTGGTTTTATCCCATTTTTCCCAAGTTTCCTGCCCTATTTCTGCTTTATTTTTTTGGCCTGGCTCCCTCATATTTTTTGTGGGTTTTTCCCCTCCTGATGTAGAATATTCCTCTCCCCATGTCCGCGTGCCATTGCTCAGTGGCCTTTCAGAGCTCTCCTACTCAGGATAAAAGTGGGTTGCTCTTCCAGGCTTCCCTTATTTTCTTATTTTCATAAATAAGGTTATGATCCCTTATTTTTTGCCCCCTGTTCTTTGAATCAGGCTGCAGAAACCTATTTAAAGGATTTACCTATTTATCTTCCCCATCCTTTTTTTTTTTTTTTAATTTAAAGACTGGGTTAGAGTTTATTTATCAGCTGTACAGGTTTCTTTATTTTGCAATCTTTCAGAAATATACCCAGTCCATAAATATAATGAAATTTCATGAGAAAACCAATATTTGATATACAAAAGGCACTGTGCTGTGCTTCTATCACACTGAGGGCAGCTGGGAGTTAAGCAAGTGCACAATGCATGTGCCCAAATTATCTCCAGAATGAGGCCCAAAATTGGGCTGCACTGCTTCCTCTGCCTTCCACAGGAAGCTGTGATTTTTATCACACCCAATAATTTAAATAAAAACATTCTGATAAGCAGCCAAGTATCTGGCTCAGGCAGAGCAACTAGACAGAAATTGATCTCGTGTTTTATAAATGCTGTGGCTTCAGAAGATTTGCAAACCCTGAAGCTTGTCTGCTTTGTTTCCCCCCAAATAAATTATCTTTTCCAATAAAGATATAACTGCTGCCTATAAACCTGTCCTGATGTCTGTCTCCAGACTATCAACACTTCTGCACAATGAGCTTTTTCAGCAGATAAATAAGCACGTGTGGCAGATTAAATTTGCTCGTTGTAACCTTGCTTTGTTATGCACCACCAGCATCACTTCATTGGGATGGAAGAGAAGAAGGAGTGGCAAAACTGAACCACACTTGTGTAGATTTTCCTCCCTTCTCCCATTGTGTTTTTATAGCTGCTGCACTTCCAGAGCAGGCTGTCTGTTTAGGGAATAACACATCTGTGCACCAATGCTGATCCCCTCCCTTTTTCCTGCTGTTTTGGGTAATGCTGGGGGGTTCATGCTCTGCAGAACGGTCAGGGAAGGCCCATGGAGGAGTATCAGAGAGGCTTTGATGTTTCCTGAAATCACCATGGCAGCTCCATGGTGTCAGGCTTGGTGGGAGCCGTGCAGGATAAGGATCCTCCAAGGGGCTCTGAAAACCTGGATCTCATGACACTTTCAGGATGCAAATCCTACAAAATAAGAGAAGGGCCTGAGCCATTTAATTTGTGTGGTTGAGATTGCTCAAGTGGGCCAAGGAGAAAGGAGAGCAGGGCTGGAGCCAAACTTTTCTCATTTTGCTGAGATATGCTTCATAAATTCCTGCTCTGAGCAGGGAGCTTCCTGCCTGATAATGAGAATAAAGGCTTGGAGTTGTGTCTAGACCCTCCCAGGCTGATGAGATGGTGTCTCATGTGCCTCCCCAGGGACAAGCAAATCTTGGGCCAGCTTTGGATCATCTCATCTAAGGACTGACACTGTGTCCTCCCAGCCCTCAGTCACTTGGGCTGCATTAAAGGGGTGTTAAGAATTCTGTATAACAAACAACTTTCCTCTCTCCAATATATTTTATCTTTTTATCTTGTGAGGTAATTTTTTTGTTTGTTTTTTTTGGGGTGTTTTGTCTTGGTTTGGTGTTTTTTGTGGTTTGTTTTTTGGTGTGTTTTAGGTCAAGTGTTGTATTTTTAAAAGCGCGTTGAAAAATACTAGATTTTATTTCTGCTCACATTGCCTTAGCCATAATGACAGCACAGATGTTTTTAAGCTAATCCTAACAGTGATTAAATGGGGCTAATTCTGCTCAGAGTATGACTCTTCATCCATCCTTCATGAGAGCATTAGGTGAGCACAGAGAGTGTGGCAAACCCCAGCAGAGTTTTGACTATGCTGTGGCACCTGGAGGCCATCCCTGTCTTCTCTTTGATTTATTCTCAGTTATTTTTCCAGCTCTTGTCCTGTGATATTGGTTTTAGGGCTCTGCCTGGACAGGCACAATGCCATTAATGTGTTTAGGGAGAGCAAAACCACTTGATAAATGCTGTATGCAAACAGCTTTTTGACCTGGTGGTATGAATGGAACTCATCTGCCTGTGACGGAGTAGAGTGTTATTTCAATGAGTTTATTTTCTCTTTCTCTTCCAGACCTTTTTTTCCCCACTAATGAGACTGTGCATCCTCTGTGATGATATCCTTGCACCCTGATATCTCTCCTCTTAATGTGCAGTCTTTGTCTTCTGCTGCCACCATCTAATCCCCCTCCAAGTCTTCCCACTGAACCCCTCTGATTTCACAGGTTCCCTCTGAAATTCCTCTAGGTTTTGACTCTGACATTACAAGTTTCACGTTTAATCCTTTCCCTGAATGATTTCCTTTTGAACATGCTGCCAAGTCCCTCCAGTGCCCATGTTCCCCTTGCCAGATGCTCTTCCCAGCTAACCTGAAGTGCCTCTCCCTGTCCTTAGGTGACAATGTGGGCAGCAAAGCGGAGTCCCCGAGGCTGCAGCTGTCCAAGGACCACTCCAAAGATTATGAGATAACAATTCCCTTCCTTCTGAATGGAGAGCAGTGGAGACCTGTGAATGGCATTTATTCAAAGGTCAGTCTTCATTTTGCCTATCTGTTTTTTCTGAGGTGTGTAACAATTTAAAGGCTGTCCGGGGAATTTAATGCACTTTCACCCTATAGGAGTGTTTTTATATCATTGTTGCCACATATCTGAAATTGCTGCGTATTTAATTAAGAAATGGACAAGGGTTTTGGTTGAAATGAATACCTTTTTCCTGCAGAGATGGATTCTTCTTTCTGATGGCAGAAATGGAAGTTTATAGTGAAATAATAGCAATTTAATTGCTTGAGATTCTGTCATGCAACAGCAAAATGAAAACTGAGGGAGGGGCAAGCACATTAAGTAAGTTTGTTTGGTAAATACAGTCTGACAGCAAGGAATTTAGGGACCAGTGGAAATAATGTTGCTGTGCTGGCTGCAGCCTGAGGCATTATCTGGGCTTAATTATCCCATGGGAGACCCCCAGATTCCATCCCTGTGCTGGGTTGGGACTGAGGCTCTCCCTTCACACTCTGCTTCCCCTTCCCTAACCAGGGCAGCATCTGCCCCTGGCTCTGGGATTGTTTCCCCCTCTTGACAGGCCCTGATAAGCTTTGCTCCTTTTTCCCCCCAGACATTTGTGAACGATATAGGAAGCTGCACTTAGGAAAAAAAGGCTGGGTTTTATCTCCTCCTTGAAGTATGAAGAGTTTGTTGTTTAATGTTACCAAATGTATCCTGGGAGTCTCTTACCCAACCTTTTAACTCAGGTCCAGTTTGATTCCAGCTCAGTTTTTATGTCGTTCTTTAAATTATCTTAATGAGGAAGGGAAAAAGTAAAGTTTTTAAGTAGTTAAAAAAAAAAAGGAGGGAGGAAAAAAACCAAGCAAAAAACAATTCAAAAAGCCCAGAGAGCCAATTAGAAACAGCTTTTCTTGCTGGATTGGGAAAGTATTCCATGGAGAAATCCTGCTTGACTACTGCCACTGCTTGCAGGACGTGGCTTTGGATCACGTTGCTGATTGACACAAGTAGGTGTGAAAAGATATTTCCAAACAAGGGCTCTGACTTTCAAAAAAAGCTTGTCCAGATTAAAATTGTTCCTTCTTCTCCTCTGTCCCTTCCTAAATAGGAGAGAAGGGCCAGGCCCGGTTCTGAATCTGTGCAGTGATGAAAGGGATATCAGAGTGGGTGTAGAATGGCTTATCTGGGAGAGATAACACAGATGGCTTGGTCCTAGATGTATGTGCAACTCTATTTTTAGATTATTTAATTAGAAACAGGCATTCTCCATATAGAGAGAGGCCTTTTAGCTACTCACTGGAGCTCTCTGAGAGTTACAACCCAGTATCACTCTGTGAGTAATGATAATGTGATTTATATCGTTAATTTGTTTCCCAGAATTACTTTCAGTTTAAGATGAACGCTAGAAAAGATTTGTGGCTTGGTAGAAAGATCCACGTGCTGTATCAGCACTTTTTTTTTTTTTCCTTTGAATACTTCTTTTCCATGGAAACTTATAAATTAAATACACAAAAGTGCACATCAGGCTGTGGGAAGAACAACAGCTTCAGTGGTAGAGGAGAAGAGTAATGAATAGCTTGTCACATAAATATTGATCAAAAGCACAAAAGTTAAATACTGCTGTATTTGATGGCTAAATGGGATCTATTGTTCTTCAACTCGTTTCAAAGTGCTCCTCTGTTTTATTTAATTGTATATGAAGTCAAAAAAAGTATGTACTTGCAAGAGGGGAATGGTATTGCAATAGGATATATGGTAAAATAAATAATGGAGTGGCTATAAAAATGCCAAAGGATTAAAGTTATTTGTGTACAGATAATTGCCTGGCAATGACGGCCCCATTCCCCAATCCTTTAACTGTAAATACTCCTGCTTAACAATTAGTCCCTGGGAAAGCACACTCATCATTTAGTGCAGCCTTCTCTCCCATCTTGGAGATAAAACTGTCCTTTTATTTACCCCAGGAGTCGCTGCAGTATCTCTTGGAATCTCTCACTTGGAATCTGTCAGCAATGATTATTAAGCTAATGCCTTTCTCGTTGAGGGCCCATACACTGTGAAAAAAACGTGAGATAATTCACACAGTCTAATGGCACCAACACACAGGACTGCTCAGCAGCAGTGAGGAAATTCCATTTACTGAGGGAAAAAAAAAGAAAAATGGCTTATCTCTAACCAGATTTTACTTTCATACACTTGGGATGGGCTTTTTCAAGGACATCTCGTGATTTAGGTGTTTCCTATGAAAGTTTAAATTAGTGACAGGCAAACCCCAATTTTAAATACAGATGTGTAATTAAATTAATTTTGAAGAATTTGGGGTTTCCCAAGTGTAAATTAAGAGGTTTGTGTCTGGAGAGAACTGATCATTTACTGGGCAGATCAATTTTTCTCTCCACCTTCCCCAACTCAAGTCAAAGCTCTGTGAAATCAAGGCCAGGATTTCATGGTGGCACCATTTCAGAAATGTTGTTGCTTTTTTCCTGTTTAAAAGATGCCCATGCTGATGCCAACACTTTTTGTAGAATCATGGAATCCTTTAGGCTGGAAAATACTCCCAAGGTCATCGAGTCCAACCTTTGGGCACCACCTTATCAATTAAACCACAGCTCTGGGTGCCACATCCAGTCATTTCTTTAAGACTTTAGGGATGGAGAGTCCAACGCTGCCCTGGGGAAGCCTGATCCAATTCTTATCCACTCTTTCAGTGAAAAATTATTTCCTAATATTCAACCTGAGCACAGCTTGGAGCCTTTTCCCCTTGGCCCATCAGCATCCCGGATAGGGAAGAACATTTTAAAAATAAAATATAGATACTTAAGAGAAGCTACTATGGAAATACCTCAGTTTGTACAACTGTCTGATGCTGTTTGTTTAGTCGGGGTTCATTTCTCCTGGCGTCTTTTTTGTTGTTTTTCAATTCAGAAAATGTATGATTTTCAGTGGGAGTATTTTACTGGTACCTAACTCTTCTATTAACTGGATATAATATTCACTTGCCAACCTTAGTGGGGGCTATTTTGAGTGTCCAGTTGTTGCTGTTGAGGAGGAAATGCTGCACTGGGGGCGGTGTGGCAGCGGGCTCGGGCCCTCACGGGTTGTGCAACATCACCCTGGGCTTCAAACAATGGCTGCCCATATTCCCTGCAGATGTGATTTCCTCCTTCCCTGAAATGTTGTGTGCATTGCAGCGTGTGTTGATAGGTCATTATACATTAGAGCTCCAGTTGTCCTTCCACTTCTCTTTTTTCGTGTGCTCAGCACTTTGCGTTCTGTGTTGATTACCACCCCCCGCCTCAGCGCTTGCTTTAAGCACACAAGGGTTGGGTTCTATTTTTCTTAAATATTTCTAAGGTTTGAACAAAGTGGTTTCATTTTATATTATTTAAGTGCAGCAAAAAAAAACCTCTTCCCCCCCCCCCCCCCCATATTTCCAGCTGAATATTTTTCTTCCAAACTTGGCTCGCGATTCACAAATCAAGCCAAGTTTGATGAGAGTTTGGGTAAGTGATGTTTTAGTACACAGAACACTTTAGGGAAGATTTTTTTGAAGACCATCTGTTTGGCTTCAGCTTTTATCCTCACACCCTGTTAGGGACACAGAGGGCTTGGTGTGTGCCAGATGCCTGCAGCACGGGAGCTCTGGGTCAGGTAATATCAGTGGTGTTATTCCAGAGCCTCTCCCTCCTCCTGGGGAGACAAGAGCCAGGCAGGAGATGTTTCACGTGGGCATTGAGGGGCTTTTGGCTCCATTTCTGTGCTTCAAAGGGATTTAGGAACCAGTGGAAATAATGTGGGGAAATGCTGCCAGGCATGGAAAAGCTGCAGTGCCCAGTGTGGCATTGCCCTGGGTTGGCACTCGTGTTCCCAGAGGGACACAGATTAGTGGAGCTGGCTTTGGACCCAGGGTTTGGACCAGGTTGTAAAATGCATGAAGATCCTGAGAAGTGGGAAGTATTTTGGGAGGGTTTGGTGTGATCAGCTATGCAGGTAAACCCAGAGGGCTCAGGGAGTGGCAGCAGTCACTCAGGTGTGGGGTTTTCTCTGTCCCTGTCTGTGTAGGACCTGTCATCCCATTGCTGGCACCTGCAAGGACTCAGAGAGAATCAGGACCAAGTCCTTTGAAAGATGCAATCCTCTCAATTTTCTAAAATCACATGGGCAAATTAGGTGCAGCTTCCTTTCTGGGGGATATTTTGCACATTTTGATGAGTATGGATCTTTTGTAATCCTGATCTCTGTACCTGTCCAAGTGCAAAATTAACCTGGGGGTGCTCCAGTCAGGGTACAGCTGCCACTCATAAAAATAAATGGGCAGGTATTTGAGGACCTGCAGCCTGGAGCTGAGTGTGGTTCCTAAAAAACCCTTTGAGAAGCTGGGAAGCCCTGAGATGCTCGAACTTGGTTTGAGTTTGCATGTTGCCAGCCCAGGTTGCTTTCAAATGATGGAATTTCAAACAGGGATTTTGATTTTCGATGTTAAATTGGGGGGATATGTGAATCAATGAGAAAATTTTGCTGTGTGACTTCTTTAAAATAATCAACTGTGGGAAAGTAGCTGTGCACAATCTGCCTGTCACTGGGTTAGACCCTTAATCCACTGTGAGCATCGCAGGGCTCTTTTAAAATACTGACCTCAAAATATAAACATAGATTGGAAAATCCACCTTTCCCCCACCCTGCAGAGAGTGAGACCTCTCGTTCTGTGGCTCCCCACACCCCAAGAGATTGGGGTTCTGTTGGAGTTAGGGACGAGCAGAGGAAATGAAAGGTGCCCATTTGGTGGGCACAGAGGGTGGCAAGACCTGCAGGACATTTCCAGCTCTCACTCCCAACACCAGTGACTTCTAAATGCAAATAAAGCAGAAATTCTTCTCCCCTCTGGGCAGGGGGCAGTGGATCCAGGGATCAGTAACCCTGCTTTGCCAAGCTGGAGTGTTCAAGGCCAGATTCTGAGCTCGTGTGAATCTGTTCCCTTCCCTTGCCCGGGCTGGAATAAATCAGGGCTGCAAATTGAAATCTTAAAGAAGGGTTTTTGAAAAAAGGGAGAAAGAAAGATGAGAAGGCAGAGTTCCTTTTCTTGTAGCAACACTCTTTTTTTCTTTCTTGGTGTTATGTTATGCTTTGAATATAAACTCTAGCAATGAAATGCGAAGATAAAGATGAAAGCCAGCTATAAAATATATATTTAGACCATATTTCTTCTGGTTTTTAAGTGTGCACTTGTCACAGCTCTAAGATTGTGCATGTGAAGTGGCAGAGGATTACCATTTCCTGCTGCTTAGCATGCATTGCATCTCCCTTTGCTCCTGAAGAAGCAGCTTTTGCATCCCTGCCTGCCCCATTCCTGAGCATTGTGCCATGGATTGTATTCAGGAGCAAACATCAGAATCTTGGTTATTTGTGTGGAATTTTGGGCACTGATCATGTGAATCTCAGTGTGAAATTCTCTGCTGCCTATAAAAGTATCACCAGCTCTGACAGTTGTTGGTTATCTTTATGATTCTCCAGATTTATCACATCCATTGGGTGTTACACTGATGCTTTTCACCTTTTTGCATTTTTTTTAATGCCTTCACTCTAAGGCCCTAGTTCAACACCTACTAAAATTGGGATTGTTTTTTTGCCATTGAGACAAAATACCATTGGCAAGGAGAGAAAATGACTTTAAATTTGTTAAAAAGCCACTGTAATAATGCTGGAGATTCAAGAACACATTGGGAGCTGCAAACTGGCAAAGGCAGTGATAGCCAGGGTGTTATTCAGAGTTTTGGAGCACCAGTTCCAGATTTATTAGGAACGTATTGGGGCATCACACAGGCTCACAGAATCCTGGATTGGTTTGGGTTGGAAAGGCCCCTGAAGTTTGTATTTTTCCTCCCCCTGCCATGGGCAGGGACACCTTCCACCATCCCTGGGTGCTCCATCCTGGCCTTGGGCCCTGCCAGGGGTCCAGGGGCAGCCACAGCTCCCAGGGCAGGGCTCTGTGCTGGTTCCCATTTATTTCCCCTCTTTGCTGCACCCCCTGCGTGGCTCTCCCAGGCTTTGATGCACAGCTGAGGGGCTCACTCTGTCAGATAATTAATTTAGAGCTCAGTGTTTTCAAGAGCAAACCCATTCAAGTTTATTTCATAACTGGCATAGCCTTCGTGCAAGTGATAATTGTTTATATTCCCTTCAACCGAGCCTCCTGCTGTTCCTTTTCATTTGAAATAATTACCAAAGTTTAGACTTGCAGACAATTGTATTAAGGGGAATCATACAGTGCTGCTTAAACAAGGCTTTGAAGGCTGAGAGGACAGCTTTCATAGCTCTTTTACATGGTTGTTTTACATATCTTGAGAGAGGGAGGCATAACCAGAATTTATAGTGCTCTCCATATTTTTTATGACTCATGAGCATCGACTATAAGAGGCAGAGCTGTGCTCTCTCCACGAGCTGTGTCATCAGCTGGGAATGCAGCTTGGCACAGGCAGAGGAACAGCACTAATCCTCCACAACCTTCCCTGGGAGATCCTCTCCTTGAGCCTGTAATTAATAACCTGGAAGTCATTAATTTAATAGCCTGGTAAACAATCTGATATTTCTTTTGCTTTTCCTTATACACATACTCCTGCCTTGTAGGGCCACTCTGAGGAGTAATTAGTGCAAATGTGCTCTATTAGTTAATAACTCTTGTGTGTTTGTTTAATTTGGAAGCAGCAGAAGTTTTGCATGGACACAATCAGGGAAGGGAGCGTGGCACCTCCTCTGGCAGTCAGGGGATTTCTGTGTCCCAGGGAGCCAGAGCAGCTCAAAGCCACCCCTCTCACCTCAACACCTTCCCTTCCTCCCATCCAACCTCGTTTAGCCATGGATCCATCTGATGATTTAATTCATGCCATTTTTTAGCAGCGCTGGTAGGTGTGTCCTGGTTCCAGGGACTTGCTGGAGCTCACACAGCAGCTCTGGGGCTGAGGAATTCCTGGAGCTGGGACCACCAATGAAAACTTGGTGCTGGTGATTGAGCGGGGAAAATGCTTTTCTGTGTCTGCACTGAATCAGTGCCCTGGTTCCAGCTAGATACACGGGGATTCATTTCCTGCCTGAGCCACTTGGGCATACTGGGAAGTGTGAAGCAACTGGGATTCATCCCAGAAAAAAAGCCCATTGCATTTTTAGCCTAAGCGATACAGCGTGTTACGTTTGCAGAGCTCTGTGGGAGTGTTCATGCTCAGGTATTGTTGGAAGTGCTGGGTGGTTTGGAGAACAGAACATTGAGAGCTTTGTAGGAATGAGCCACCAGACACCTCCTGCTCTCTCTGGGGGTTTGCAGCCTTCCATAGGGTGAAATTCCCCTTCATCAGCTTCTGTCAGGCTGGGCTGCTGGAGGAATTCTGTCATACTTGGCCAGGGGAGATGTGCAGTGATATCACGGTGGGGAGCTCTGCCTCTCTCCCAGTACCAGCCCTCGTGGCCAGGGGCTCTGCAGAGGGTGTGCTGGGGACCCACCAGCTATGAGGTAGTGTCTCAGATCCCAGCTCCAGCAATCCTTCAAAAGCTGATGGGGCTGGAGCAATCCACTTTAGCTTGAGTTTTCAGGCTGGCATTTCAAAGGAAAAAAAAAACCAACAACCCCACAAACAAACAGATTGTGCTTTCTGCAATAAAATGAGGGGGGGAATATTTTGATTTTAATGATGCAGTTCACGTTAGCCACCCTTTAATGTGGGATTAAAATCTAAACCTAAGTTCCTGCCTTATGCTGGCTTTGTAAAGTCCTTGTACTGAGGCATTTTCATATTGAATTAATTTAGCCTATACTTGGCCATTTCACGTCTCTTGCAACAGATCTTGCGAGTGTAAGGTATGAATTTCAGTGTTGGATTAAAAGAACGCTTTGCTTTCCAGCTCTGAGCATGTGATCACTTTTGGGGTTTTTTTTTACAGGCAGGAGGAGAATCTCCCTTGTTCTCCATTGCTATTGTGAGTGCCCTGGGTCAGACTGAAGCCTAGGCTGGGGCAGGCTCTGTGCCACCAAGCACCCCTGGTACCAGGAATGTGCAGCTCCTGCAAGGAGCCCTTGGTGAACGTGGAGCAGCAGCAAAACTTGGGGCTTTTCCAAGGACTGAAATCCTCTGAGCAGGGGAAACCATGAGCTGCTGACATATTTTGTGATGAGGACCCTTATTTCAGAAAGCCACAGTAAATTGAGTTGTTCTCAGTGTGTATTTGAAGGGTGAAGAAGTAAATTGAGCTGGTCAATCCGCTGAGTCCTACAGCTAACAAGCCCAGTGCCTTTGTTGTTGAATTATAATTCTATTTCAATGTGATTTACTCGAGCCCCAGTTGATTTGCCTCTTCTATAGGAATATTTCTCATTTTTCAGAATTGTAATGAGGAGTCATAGAGGTTATATGCAGTTTAAAGCCTGATAAAAAAATAATTAGGATTGATAATAAGGCTTTTTAAAATGCAGCAGGAATATCTTGACAATAAAAGGCTTTCAAGGTGTTGGTATTTTTCTAGAAATACAATGACTGCCAAAAAACTCCGCCAGCTGCTTTCAAAAAGCTTGTGTAGATGAGTTAAAAATTATCTGTATCATTTTGGTATTGCAGCAGAAAGTTTGTGTTCAATTTTCATCTCGTGGAAATCGTGTGTCCCATTTGTGTGGCCGTCTTTCCTCAAGGACACAGCTCTAAAGCAAAATGGAGCTTTTGGAGCTGAACATTGCAATTTGCAGCCTGGCAGAGGTGGTGGGGTGAGGGAGAGGCTGGGGGTGAAATCCCTGTGAGATGCATTTCCACTGAATATTGTGTGTGAGGTGGGGCTGCTGCTGAGCCTGCAGGGTGCTCTGGGCTTGCTCAGGGCTGTGCTGGGGCTGTTTCTGCCCAGTGTCACTGAGGCTCTGCTGGTGACACTGTCTGGGGCTGTTTGTGTCCCCATAGCTGTGCTGGTGACACTGTAGGGGCTGTGTCTGTGTCCCCAAAGCTGTGCTGGTGACACTGTAGGGGCTCTTTGTGTCCCCAAAGCTGTGCTGGTGACACTGTAGGGACTGTGTCTGTGTCCCCATAGCTGTGCTGGTGACACTGTAGGGGCTGTTTGTGTGTCCTCATACCCGTGCTGGTGACACTGTCTGGGGCTGTTTGTGTCCCCATAGCTGTGCTGGTGACACTGTAGGGGCTGTTTGTGTCCCCATAGCTGTGCTGGTGACACTGTAGGGGCTGTTTGTGTCCCCAAAGCTGTGCTGGTGACACTGTAGGGGCTGTTTGTGTCCCCATACCCGTGCTGGTGACACTGTAGGGGCTGTTTGTGTCCCCATAGCTGGTGACACTGTCTGGGGCTGTTTGTGTCCCCATACCCATGCTGGTGACATTGTAGGGACTGTGTCTGTGTCCCCAAAGCTGTGCTGGTGACACTGTAGGGACTGTGTCTGTGTCCCCAAAGCTGTGCTGGTGACACTGTAGGGGCTGTGTCTGTGTCCCCATAGCTGGTGACACTGTCTGGGGCTGTTTGTGTCCCCAAAGCTGTGCTGGTGACACTGTAGGCGCTGTGTCTGTGTCCCCATAGCTGGTGACACTGTCTGGGGCTGTTTGTGTCCCCATAGCTGTGCTGGTGACACTGTAGGGGCTGTTTGTGTCCCCATAGCTCTGCTGGTGACACTGTAGGGGCTGTTTGTGTCCCCATAGCTGTGCTGGTGACACTGTCTGGGGCTGTTTGTGTCCCCAGAGCTGTGCTGGTGACACTGTAGGGACTGTGTCTGTGTCCCCAGAGCTGTGCTGGTGACACTGTAGGGGCTGTTTGTGTGTCCCCAAAGCTGTGCTGGTGACACTGTAGGGACTGTGTCTGTGTCCCCAAAGCTGTGCTGGTGACACTGTAGGGACTGTGTCTGTGTCCCCAGAGCTGTGCTGGTGACACTGTAGGGACTGTGTCTGTGTCCCCAGAGCTGTGCTGGTGACACTGTCTGGGGCTGTTTGTGTCCCCATAGCTGTGCTGGTGACACTGTAGGGGCTGTGTCTGTGTCCCCATAGCTGTGCTGGTGACACTGTAGGGGCTGTTTGTGTCCCCAAAGCTGTGCTGGTGACACTGTAGGGGCTGTTTGTGTCCCCAGAGCTGTGCTGGTGACACTGTCTGGGGCTGTGTTTGTGTCCCCATAGCTGTGCTGGTGGCACTGTAGGGGCTGTGTCTGTGTCCCCAGAGCTGTGCTGGTGACACTGTAGGGGCTGTGTTTGTGTCCCCACAGCTGGTGACACTGTAGGGGCTCTTTGTGTCCCCATAGCTGTGCTGGTGACACTGTAGGGGCTGTTTGTGTCCCCATAGCCGTGCTGGTGACACTGTAGGGGCTGTTTGTGTCCCCAGAGCTGTGCTGGTGACACTGTAGGGACTGTGTTTGTGTCCCCAAAGCTGTGCTGGTGACACTGTAGGGGCTGTGTTTGTGTCCCCATAGCTGGTGACACTGTAGGGACTGTGTCTGTGTCCCCAGAGCTGTGCTGGTGACACTGTAGGGGCTGTGTCTGTGTCCCCATACCCGTGCTGGTGGCCCTGCCTGCTCTGAGCTGTGTGTGCTCTCAGTGCCCCAGCAGCTGAACTCACTGCTGGTGTTTCTGTCCCTGCTGTCCCTCCCGTGTCCCACCAGGATGTGTCCAGCTCTGTTTGGGTCCCCAGCTCTGTCCCTGCCCTCTGACACCTGCCCAGCTCTGAGATGTGAATGTTTCCTTGCCCTGGAGCTGCAGTCAGGCTCAGGAAAGGAGGAGCTCCTCAGTCCTGCCCTCATTCCTCCTAAAGGATCAGCTTCATTTGGCTTCTGCTGCCTGACCTTGTTCCCCCTTCCTCTGCTGGCCCTCTCCTCCACCAGGGTGGTTCCTTGGCAGGGTTCATCTCCTCTTTTGTTCCTCCTCTCTCCACTGACCACATCCTTTGAGGAGCATTCCCTGCATAAAAATGGTCTTTTTTGGGGTGAACCTGCCAAGCCCTTCCCAGCCAGTCATCGTTGTCTGGAGTGATTCCTGGAATCACAGAATGGTTTGGCTTGGAAGGGATCTCAAAGCTCATCTCATTCCATCCCCTGCCATGGCCAGGGACGCCTTCCACTGTCCCAGGGTGCTCCAACCTGGCCTTGAACTCCTCTAGGAACGGGGCAGCCACACCTCTGCCTCCTTCTGAGGTGGCAGCATTTTGCATTCTGTGTTGAAATGAAAACGAGAAATAATTTTAATATTTAGAAGAATTTTATTACCTGAGACCACCTCAGTGAGCACAGGAGCAAAGATTTTTAGCCAGAGCTGCTGCCTGGGGACAGCAGGGTCAGATCTTCTCTGAGCTGCCCAATTGTGGCTGATTTTTGGGTGGATGTTATTTTCTGGGCATGGCAGGCTCCTCTGGGCAGCAATCCTGGGTGCAATCCCACCCTGGTGCCCCATTATTCACTTTAACTTCACCCATTGCCTCCTCTCTGCTGTTCCCCTGTGAGGTACAGCCTGTCCTGGGACAGACACGCTGCTGGCCAGGGAGACAGAAGCTCTGAGATGTGAGAATTGGGACAGCCAAGAGCCTCCCTGCCCCAAAAAAGGGCCCTTGCCCTGGCAGGGCTGAACCTGCCTTGCAGAGCAGGTTCTGGACACGGATCTGCTGCAGGAAAAGTCAACAAGAGGAATTTTGTCCTCAAAGCCTGTGTCAGCATTGCCCACTCCCTCCAGGAGAAAGAGTGGGATCCCTAAATTCAGTGTATCCAACAGAAACTGCCTCTCTCTTGCTTTCAACAGACAGAAACGTTGTTGAAACCAGACTTTTTTTGGCATTTACTGGCATTACTAAGAAAGAGTTGGCCAGGAAAGCTGGCAGAAGGAGATGAGTTGGAGAACCTTTAAAGATTTTTTTTTTCCTATAAAATGAATATCCAGAAGCTGTGTAAATGTATTTTTTTCAGTTTGAAAAGTGTATAGAAAGACAACATATACACATTTCTGACTGAAATGCCATCTAAGCTGGCTGTGCCCCCCAAATTCTTTTCCCTCAATTAAAAAGATGGGGGGAAAAATATGAAAAGAAATGACAAAACAAAACAACACCTCAGGAAATCCCTAGAATGTTTATTCAGGAACAGAGCAGCCTGTTACAATCATTAGCTTGCAAAGGTATTTCTGGTATAGTCAGAGGGCAAAGTGAATTTTAACCTTTTATTGCCAAGAGATGTCATGTTTTTCGTGGAGGAGCCATTGAGGTGTGTAAATCCCTGTGAATGAGTGAGTGGCATCTCCAAAAACCCCAACCAAAGCCCCAAAGCACACCCTGCAGAGAGAAACTAAAATCTATTTCAATGCCCACAGTTCAAACATAAAGTGCTGCATTTCATGCTTTATTGAGTTTCTATTTATTGCTTAATTTCTGCTTGTAAAAAAAGGCTTCGATTGAAGCAAAAAGATGTTTCAAAATATTTGACTTCCCTTTTTCCTTACGAGCTCAGCGTGGAATTGCCAACTGCTATGGGGTTTTGATTATAAAGGGAAAAAAAGAAAGGGCTGGATTGGTTTAAAATGTGATCTGTGGGAACCTTCCAGAGCAGGATCTTTCCCAGGAACCCCAGAGGAGAGAGAAAAGAAAGGAAAATGCAGCTCCAGGGAGACCCAGGGTCAGGAGCCTGGGAACACTGCTTGTCACAGGGGCAGAGTGAGGAAATGGATGGAAACTCCTGGGATTTTAAAGATGGGAACCTCAATTATTTGTTCTGTGCAGTCAAACATCTCCCCTTTATTGTCCTGCCCCTTCCCATCTATAAAATGGGAATAAAGTTAAACCCAGGCAAGGGGGCATCAATTTGATTTCTGCAATTTTTCAGATTAAAAGTGTTATTTGTGTTCCTCCTTCGGCTGTGTAACCTTTAGGAGCCAGGAATTTGCTGTTCTGGGGGAAAGAGGATATCTTGCATGTGTGGAAAAACCCAAATGTGCTGTGTGAACAAGGGAATAGATATTTTCAAGATTTTAGGTCTCAAGCAATGAAAGAGGAGGAGTGGTTGCAGCACTGAGCATGAGGATTTTCACTGTTGCAAACTTGGAGGCAACTTGAAAACATCTTGTAAATATTGTGAAGAATGTTAACTGAGATTTTTATAGGGTATGATGAGCCTATAACTCAGTCCAAGTTTAGACAATCACCTTTCTTTGATGGACATCAACAGGGACATGAAAACACTTCAATTTAAGAAATATTTTGATTACTAATATTTTGGTTTATTACGTATCTCTCATTTTATATGTACATTTTTACTTCTTTCAACCATGCAATTTAATCACCAAGCACCAATTTGGTTTTAAAATTGCATTAATCAATATTATCCCACTTCCACACATCTATTAACTAATTTAAAAAGAAACCTCAATGTGTAGAATGGAGATCAGCTCTAATTTCAGAGCCTTCGTGGAATTAGTATTTAGCAGTTTCCCTCAGTCTGTGTGAGATGGAGACAACAACATCTGGTTTTGAGTAAATTCTTTTGTAGGGAGAACCACAGTGCTGAATATTCCTGTATTTGTATTAATGGAGTGGATATATCTATATCTATATATATAGATAGTTATCAATATATGTGCATATATATATATATATCTATATATATTGAGATTTCTATCTATACTTACTGAGCTGCTCTGTTTCCAGCCTTATCTCAGGATTTTGCTCTCAAACCAGGTTTTGAATTTGTTTTTGCAAAACTCTGAGGAAAAAGCAGCTGAATAAGGCTGCAGCAAGATGTGGCATTGAAATGAAATCAGAAAATCAAGCAGTGGAGAGGGAGGATGCACAGCATGGAGCGCAGCTCTTATCAGTGCTCTGCTTTTCTGGGACAGGTTATTAGGGAGGAATTTCATTTAGGAGCACAGGGTTTATCAGTGTGCCCTTGTGATGGACTCAGCAATGCTATAAGCTTCATATATGGAGATGGAGTTCTTCTAATTTTAGGATAAGGCGTTGAAGGGGAAAAAAAAGCATAATGTAAAAGAAATAAAGGCTGTTCCAAGTGTGGATATGATCTGTGCCATCACTGCACAGCTTCACATTGCAGGGGGATCAGCTGCTGCAGATATTGTGGCTGATGTGGATGAAATCAGTGTTTTCTGGAGCTCCCCATTATTGTGTACAATATTTCCTATAATTCAATTACTTTGAGGCAGGTTACAAAGGGAGACTTTGATATTGCTGTGCAAAAATTTAAAAAAAATAGCATTTGAAAATTCTTCACAGCCTTATTTACTAAACAATTTAGACAAAGAGTCCAGTCTCTGTTTGAAGGCTTCAAAGGCAATGTTGCCTTGTTTTTCCAGCAAAATATTTATTTTTCTCAGTGCAAGAAAAATCAATACAACCCTGGTAACACAAAGCTGTGGCTTACCAAGGTATATTCCTTAAGCTCAGTTGGAATTCTGACATTGGCCATCACACTCAAGCCAAATTATTTGGTAATACCAAGATGTGCTTGGCTTTTTCCAGCAGCCATGGTGTAGTTTTTATGGTTTTGCTTTCTGTATTTTTATATTATATACAAATATATTATATATTTTTGTGTTATACACAAATATTTCCTTCTCAGAGCAATGAGAGTTTCAAAAGTTCCTCATGAACCACAGTGAAGTTGTATTCGTGCTCTGTCCTTTTAGTGTGCTGGCTGGCACCTGAGCTAGTGAGAAAGTTATTCAGTATGAAATAATAATAAATAAATAGAATAAATATAATGAATAAATAAATAAAAATAAATTATTCTATATTTTTATTTTATATAAAAATATTTCCTTGCCAGAGCAATGAGAGTTTCAAAAGTTCCTCATGAACCACAATGAAGTTATTTTCATGCTCTGTCCTTTTAGTGGGCTGGCTGGCACCTGAGCTAGTGAGAAATTTATTCAGCGTAAAATAAAAACAAATATCATAAAAATTAAATATTCTATATTTTTATATTATATAAAAATATTTCCTTGCCAGAGCAATGAGTGTTTCAAAAGTTCCTCATGAGCCACAGTGAAGTTGTTTTCATGCTCTGTCTTTTTGGTGTGCTGGCTGGCACCTGAGCTAGTGAGAAATTTATTCAGCATAAAATAAAGTCGCAGCGATTTATTGCTGTCGTTGCCTATCCCACAAAATCACTCCTCTGCATCCCTTGGAATGCACAAATTTGCTCCTTCAATTTTAGGGAGCCGGTTTATTGATGCAATGTCACCGTCACAGCCTTGCTGCAGGGAGAGGAAATAACTTGTATTTAGCCTCAGGCAAAGTTTGTGTGTTCAAGGTGTTCTTATCTGTGAATTTTGATTGGCAAACTGCAATTTGATGGAGTTGTTTGGGGCGGGGGGTGCAGCTGCTGTAACTGCTTTATCAAATGCATAATGAAAAGGATGTTTACTTAAAAACGTGCTGGATGTAAAAACAAGTGTTTGTTGTCTGAGGGGAATAATGCAGCATCTCTCAGCTCAGGAATCCCTTGGGATGAGTGCACACAGGGCATCTCTGCCCTTCCTGATTCTTCCCCTAACTGTAACCAGTTTAGTCAATCCTCAAATGTTTTTCTTTTTTTTTTTTTTTTTTGTGCTCCTTGAGGGGTTGTCTGAGTTCCTCTCTGAAATTTTCAGTCTTCTGGTGATCAAGGTTTCTCATTTAGGCTGGGATGTGGCCCTAAAATGCTCCTTCTCTCATCCTCTCAGGAAATCAGCAGTGGGGGAGCCCCTGCAGAGCCCTGATCTATTAATATGTTGATGAGCCTGGAGGAAGATTTCCAGAAGTGCTGGATATACTTTTAAACCTTCCAGAAGGCTCTGCCTGGCTCCTGTGCTTCAGAGCCCTGCTCTGAGCACGCCGTGCTCGCTGATATTGGGGATACAACCATGGCACCCCTGTCTGGGAAGCCCTTCCTGCTCACAGGGACGCTCCTGAACCTGTCCAGGAGCCTTTCTCTTTTTATTCAGCTAAAATATACGGCTTGGCAGTATAAAAACCACCAATATGTCAACAATTTGTTATTTATAACAGCAAAGTTTTAGACACTCGTGTAGTTGAATGTTATTTAAATATGTAAGAAGTGCAGCATTAAGGCTTTTTTTTTTTTTGTCAAGGAGTGGTAATTCAGTAGTTTAGGTGCATATCTCAGGGAAAAGTTGGACTTGTTGCTGTTTGGAAGAACAAAAAGCAGTGTTAAATGGCTTGGGAGCAGCAGTGGGGTGAGACTTGTTCATTCCCTGGAAGTGGTGGAGTCACCATCCCAGGAGGGATTTAAACTTAAGTAGATGTGGCACTTGGGGACATGGGTCAGTGGTCGCCTTGGAGGTGCTGGATTAAGGGCTGGACTCCATGATCTGAGAAGTCTTTTCCACCCTAAAGGATTCCATGATCAGAGGGGTAATTTCCAACCTAAACCATCCCAAGGTTCAGTGGTTGATACTGGAGGACTCAGGAGTGCAGGTGGGAGACTTGAGAATCTCACAGAAGCCTCAGCCCCAGGGACTGGAGATGTCCCATAACTTCCTCCTTGAATAATTCCTGGGAAGGAAAGCAGTCATTAAGATAAATGAGGGAGATAACTCACCTGGGAGAGCCAGGAATGGCTGGAGAAACCACAGCTGTGGTGAGGAGTGAGGAGCATGGAGTGTGGAGAGGAGGAGGCTGAGCAGGGCCCTGGTGGGTCCTGCAGGCAGAGGAGAGGCAGTAATTAGTCTGTGTGACACTGTCAGATGTGCTCCTGTCTAGCAGGGACAAGAAGAATGGCCTTACAAGGCAGCAAGAGAGAGCTCAGTAATAAAGATAATGAGAAAAGGATGTATTTACATGCATATCATGAGGGAGGGAGGATAAAGGTCTCTGAGTGCACTGGAGTTTCAGAAAAGCCAGAGAAAAGCTGCTAATGAGAGTGGTGCAGTTGATCCTGACATGGGGCAGGAACCTCTGAGGTCCCAAAAGCCACATTTTCTAGGATTGGGTGCAAAGTGGAGACTGCTCCTTCTGCTTCATGGGAACCTCCTTTGGGAACTTTGCCATCTCTGCATTACAAGGGATAAAATTTGGACTTTTCTGGATTTTTAGATACCTGAAACTTCATAGGGAAGTTCCTGGGCAGGAACCTCTGAGGTGCCATAAACCACATTTTCTATGATTGGGTGCGAAGTGGAGACTTCTCCTTCTGTTTCATGGAAATCTCCTTTGTGAACTTTGCCATCTCTGCTAAACAAGGGATAACATTTGGACTTTTCTGGATTTTTAGATACCTGAAACTTCATAGGGAACACTTCTGCTGAGGGTGGAAAATGGGTGCCCAACAGCTTTTCTTTCTCCTGTAATTATTGGCTTGGTACAACTTGGACTCAGGCTAAATAACACCTAGACAACTAAAACATTAACTCCTTTCTCATCTGGGTGAAGAGAAAGAGAATTCTTTAGCAGAAGTTCAGCCTTTTGTTCTATTAAATTTTGTTTTTAATTCAGGGATAGACATTGAAATCACAGAGGTGGATCAGGATTCCTTGGAGGCTGGGATATTTAATATTCCGACCCAGTCGGTTTAGGGTGGAAGCTGTGGCTTTGGAAGGTCTTGTTAAGTTTTTTGTTGTGCTGCAGTTCTCTCCTACCTCTGACAAGTCATTGGCTTCTGGTTTTGGGGATGGAAGCAGAAGTAGAGTAGGATTATAGAAATAATGGAGTGAAAAGAGGGGGAAACACCATAAATCCAGGACGGAAGGGTCTGTTAGCAAGTGAGAGCTGCGCAGGAGGGTGGGTGAGGAGTCCTCTCTCAGGATGGGATGCTCTGGCAGCCCAGGTCTTGCACAGAAGGATCTTGGGAGCAGATCTGATTCCATACAGAACAACTGAAATGAAGTTTTTAACTTAGAACTCTGCTTGCTCCTCATCTCAGCTGCAGGGCCCCTGCTGCTTTCTCCCATTGTTCCCAGGTTCCTGAAAGTGCATTTTCCCTCAGTCCCCATGGACACTGGACTCCAGCACCTGCAGAGCTGCAGAGTTCTGCTCCTGCTGGTTCTTTCTGGGATGCTGCTCTCCATGGGGCTGAGGGTGGGAAATGGAGATGTTCCCTGAGCCTTCTGCAGGATTTTTCCCTCTTTCCCACCCCTGTGCAGTCAGCCCAGAGCAGACTCAGGAATATTCCTGTTCATTTGCACTACGAAGGTGAGAACAGACTTTGCTTCATGCTTTTATCACGTGTTGCAAATGCCTTTGAGATGTTTCTTTCTTTGTTATCTCAAAATTCTGTGCTCTATTGATTTTTGGGTTTTCTCTAAGGGGTTGAAAATTTCAGCAGTAACCCTGAAACCAAGTGAAATAATTGATTATCTGTTTTTACCTCCTCTTCAGTTATTTACCTTGTGCCCTTCGATGGAGAAAGGCTGTCCTATTTCTCGATGATTTACTGTATAGCAGATCTTTGCTGAGATTTAATATCAATTTATATAACCTTGATCCAGGGGTTATTTTTTGAGAGCCAGGGGTTTATCTAATATGTCATGGAAGAAGTTGTTCTAGAAATATTTTTTATAGCTTATTCTTATGGAACAGATGGGTAATGTGAAAAGAAACACATTTTCTATAAGATTGCAATTG
The DNA here is from genome assembly GCA_039654755.1 of Calcarius lapponicus. Lineage (NCBI taxonomy): Eukaryota > Metazoa > Chordata > Aves > Passeriformes > Fringillidae > Calcarius > Calcarius lapponicus. Next base: position 32,254,362 of record CM077469.1, on the reverse strand, counting down.
AAAATACTTAAATTATCTCCAAGAGTAGCTAGATGCCTAATGAAGTTTGTAACAAATGTAGATATCTTAAAATACATATTATCCTGAATAGATACTTTCGTATACAGGGTTTTGGGTTTTTTTTTCTTGTGTGGATATTAATGGTAACAACATTTTTATCTGTGTTTTGTCTTTGCCTTTGTGGCAAGAAATATATTGGTCATTAATACTTGAAACCTGGGGGTATCAGTCAGAACACCACATGTGTTTTTGTTCCAGGATGAGCTTTCCGAGATAAATTTCCTGTGCTTTCCACACTCCTTCATGCCATTTGTTTTCTCCAAGAATGTCACTGTATAGGTGGGGTATCTCTGGGCAAAGTCTCTTTCTAATTAAGCAGAAAAATGTGAGATGCTGCCCCCAGGTTTCAGGATAATTTACTTTACTAGGAAATCTTCAGCTCCTTCTTTCTCTTAGGGCACATTCCAGGATATAAAAATGATTCATGTGTCTTGGAAGTACAGCTTTGGGAAGTTTGTCAAGTTATCTTGAGTAGCCCAAGAGTGGGGTGAAATCGCCCTTTTCATTAGTTCAAAAAATACGAATATTTTATCTGCCTTGGTATAAGGCATTCATCACCTTGGAAAGACCATCAGAGACAAATTGTGGTTTGAAAGAGTGGAAATGAGACCCCAAGCCCTCGGTCCTGCTCTGCATTCCAGTGTTGGGGATGCAGAGGGGAACTGGAATCCAGAAGCAGATCGGTGAGCGCAATAACAAATTAGCGCAGGAGATTTAATCAGAGCCACAAAAAGAGAAAGATGTTCAGGGAGAACGAAGCCTGAGCTCAGAGATCTTGGCACAGGCCTGGTGCAGTGGAACTCTGTGATGGGGGGGAGAGGGAGGCTCTGAAAGTGAAGAACAGCATATAAATTAAGCCAAATAAATTAAGTAATTCAAGCATTAATCTAGCCAACCCTCCGAGTTCATTCAGAGAGGCAAAACATCTATCATTGCTTCTCTGGAGATTGTAGCATTGTTGAGAATTCAGTTTAGCCAGGACATTTAGACCAGCCCTTGCATTCAAAAAAAAATCCTTAATTTTCTCATTGTCTGAAACTGATTGTATCTTTTTGCCTTTCAGTAAGTTTCACTTAGTTGCAATTACTTCGGCTTCAAAATCTTGAAATCGAATGAATTAATGAAAATGGAAAATCAGAACTCTTTCCTAATTAAGAACTGAGCTTTTCAAGGAATATGAAAGGATTTAATTTAGAGAGAGATGTTTGGAGAGCATGAAATGTGGCTTGAAGGAGATACATGTGCATTCAATAGAACTCAATGAGCCCAGCCAGATTTGTATTGACGGGAAACAAAAAGCATCTGAAATCCTCTTTCAGTGATAGGAAAATTTATGGGATTTCTTGAAGCTCTCCGAGTTGACTTCCAGTTCAGGGAAATGGGTGGCCACCTCTGTTTGTGTCTCAGTGGACACAATTCCTACTGAATTCCTCATTATTTCTCCTTGTGGCAGTTTGCTGAACCTCTGGAATGGGATTTTGGGGTTGATTTTCCATGGCTTTGTAACCCTTCCAGATGGCTGGGGGGAAACCTCTGTCCTGGCACTGCTGCAGGTGACACTGAGGGGTGAAAGGGGTGGCTCAGGTAATGACTCTGACATTTCAGAATGGATTTGATCTTGTATTGTCCCTGAAATCCCATTCTGTTCTGCTGCTCCCCCAGCAGACGTGCACACCTTGTGTCACAAGCCCTGTGTGACACCTGGGGCTCACCTGCTGGTGCCCTCCCCGTGCAGAGGAACAGAGCAGATAGTACCTGGAGGCCAGGCCATTTCTTATCTTTGTAAATTTAGTAGGAATTATCACCAGAATTCTCCCCCACAGTGCACAGCACGTCCTGGGCTCCCCACAAGTGATGGCTGCAATAATTCCGTGTGTGGAAGGGGGATGTTCCCAAGGAGGGTCAGGATGGCTGCTCAGCTCCAGCTCTGTTCTGGAACAGTGGATGTGTGGGTGGGAAAATGCAGAGCTATTAGCTGGGAATACCCTCAGGAAGCATGGTGGGACAAAGGGAGTAAGGTGCAGAAAATATAATTACACTGGGTAATGAGCTGATGAAGCCTTTGACATGGTCCATGCTTGACCTTGCCTTTTTGAGCACATGGGGAAAATGTCATGTTATAATCAAACTTCTGGTAAAAGGAGGTCACAGCCCCCAGGGTCCTGACAAAGAGGAGGAATTTTACTTTTCCAGACAGGAGCAACCCAAAGGGGATCCACTACATTTGCACTGCAGGGTCCTCCAAGAAGTCCACGTCCATTTCAAACTGGCAAATCTCAGCAGCTGCTCACTCCCATCACAATTACCCAAATTGCAAAGGACTGTTCTGCAGCGAGCTCTGCTCCATAACTAAGGCAGCCCAGCCCCAGTGAATTGCTTCCTGCCTGCCAGCACTATTAACTTGTGTTTTGTGACAATTTTCTCCAGCCCAGGCATGTTTGTTTTCTTTGCACAGCCTTGCACCAAGCATTGTTTAAGCAGCACATAATGGATTCCAACCAAGAGGTGCTTTCTGCTCCCATCTGTTTGATAGCACAGCAACAGTTGTGATTCATACGTGCAGTGTAAATACTGGGTAATGACTGTGCCTTTCCTTTCAGCCAGTTCCAGGTTCTTTCATTCCTGGGCCAGCTTCTGGGCTGCTTTTGAGGCAAGGAAAAAAATGTCTGAACCCAGGCTTGAAATTTTCAGAGTGACCCATCATGGTGCAGAGGTGACAGTAAAAGCTGCCACAAGCAGGAGCTGCCACGAGCTTCTCAAATCTCTCAGGCTGTGTGGTGTCCAGTTGACTTTTCTGAATATAAGGCCACCCAGACACTCCCCCAGAAACTTACAGGGTATTTCCACTTTAGGCTTTTGGGGCAACATCCCTGGCAGTGCCCAAGGCCAGGTTGGACACTGGGGCTTGGAGCAGCCTGGGACAGTGGAAGGTGTTCCTGCCCATGGCTGGGGTGGCACTGGGTAAGCTTTAAGTTCCTTTTCCACCCAACCCAAGCTGTGATTCTGTGAATACAATAAGGAAAAGAAATATAGGGGATGATTCATTTTTTAGCCCATTTTTTTACCAGACTCTTCAACGAGTTTTTTGTTTCGCTTTCTTCCCCCCTCTATTAAAAAGATTTTTTTATTCCCATCTCTTTCAAAAACTCAAATTTCTGTTGGTGCAATCAGTCAAGCTCCTGGCCACACCCTCAGGGTGTCAGAGGACAGGCAGGGCTCTGGCCAGTTTAGGGGATGGGATGGGATGGGATGGGATGGGATGGGATGGGATGGGATGGGATGGGATGGGATGGGATGGGATGGGATGGGATGGGATGGGATGGGATGGGATAGCAAACACACCCTTCCATCAGGCTGGGATTCAACAGCTCTGCTGCCCTTGTCCTGCTTCCAAGCTGAGATCCTGCTCTGGTCCTGCTGGGCTGGATGAGAGGTCATGCGCTCCATGGAGTCACAGGATGAGCAAATTTGGGGATCTTGGATAGATTTGTGGAAATGACCCTTGACAGAGATGCTGTGTTTGGGATACACTGCAGTAAATGAGGGCTGGCTAAAAGCACACGTATTTTATTATTATTTTTATTGCTTGTTCTTACTACAAAATCAAGTTCACACTTCAGTGCAGTCATTCCCATTCAGTCAAAACCATATACTGTTGCATTTTCCTTTCTTCCCTTTTTCTGTGGCCCAAGGAATCTCCTCCCCCAGATGCAGAGCAGGCTCCTCTCAGGTCAGCAGGCACTCAGGGAAGGACAATAAATCCCCACCAAGGCTGCCCTGGGCTGCTTTGCACCCAGGCTGCTGCAGAGGTTCAGGAAAGGCTCCCCTGCCTCCCCTGGCTGCTTGGTGTTCCAGCTCCCATCCCTCTCCCAGCCCACATCCTGAGCTGGAGGATCCCAGAGCTCACTCCCCATCAGCTCTTTCACAAAGTTCCCCTCTTCATAATTCACCCGTGTTTGTTCTCTCAGAGCTTGTTTTTGAAAATCTTTCAAAGATTTTTTTTTTTGTTGTTGCAAGGTTTGTACTGAAAAGGGAATACTGATTTTTGACCTGGTTTTAACTGACATAGTTCAGAGGATAATTGGAGAGCTGCTGCAAAAAGCAAGGCTGCCCTATTTGCACTGCTAAGATTCAATTAAAAAAAAGTTTATTTTACTTTGTTTTTTAAAGTATAAAGCTGAAAATTTTCTGCTAATCCCTTTTTAGCTGGCTAAATGCCCCTTAATATATTTTAGTGTAACCTCAGTGCTTGATAATGAAAATATGGTGTAAAGGCTGAATTCAGATTTTATGCCTGACTTTTTATTGACACTGAATAAATTCCCAACGTAACTCAGCCTGACAAGGTGCAGATTTCTTTCAAGCATCAAACCAGTTATTTTGGATCTGCTCCTAAAATATTTGCTGCTTGGTGTTATGACATTTTAAACATGTTTTACCCTGGTTATCCTTTGATTTTTTAAAAAAATGTAAATCAGGAATAGCTCACAGAAAGGATGTAGCTAAGTTTTAAGCATGTTTTCCCTTTCCAGGAGCAGTCATTAGCTTTGTATTCCTGCATGGAAAGCAGGAAATGGGGAGCTGGAGCTCTGTAATTTTATTGATTTTGGTCTGGCACAATGGACTTCTGGGTTTCCTCTTTCTTGAGCGTTGTTTGCTTGGATTTTTAACTCTGGATAGGGATCCTGGGGCACCGACAGTGAGCAAGGAGCTGGGAATTTAAACACAGATGTGGAGATTCACAGGAGCTTCAGCAGATGCTGCCAAACAGCCTGATGGGCAGAGACTGGCACTGGCACTGCTGCAGAGGCAGCACACGGAAATATTGAGATTTTTCATTTTAATTGAAAGTGGTTTCAGCTTATGAAGAGAAGTTTCCCGAATTAGGGTCATTCCCAAGAGCTCCTATTTGATCTGCATCTCATGAGCAACATGGTGGAGTTTTCTGCCAGCTGGTGGAAGGTTTTCCTGCTCATTGCAGGGGGATTGGACTGGTCATCTTTAAAGTTTCCTTCAAATTCCTTCCAACTGAAACCCATTGAATCATTCCATGATTCCTGTAAGGAAGCCAGGGATGGAGCGGAAAAGTTGCTTTAGGACCTCATCTGCCATGGGTTCTGCCACATCCTGTGGGGCAGAAGGTTTTAAAACATATAGAAATTTTATATATTTTATATATTATATATATTTTATATATAAAAATTACATATGATATATAATAAATATATCTCTTATAAATTTTATATATTTTATATATTATATATATTTTATATATTATATATATAAAATATATAAAATTTACATATGATATATAATAAATATATCTTGTACAAATATATATTTTATATATATATATATAAAAAATCTTCCATCGATTCATAATATGGCAGTGTGGGGAGCAGGAAAAGGAGAGGGTGGAAAAGCCTAACCATCTCCAAGCTGCAGCTGCAATTTGCTATAGGAGTTAAGAAAAAGAGGACAAAAAAAAAAAAATTAAAAAACCCAAATTTAGCTATTGTGTCCTCCAGACAGAGGAATCTTGCATCTCTCCACAGCCAGCAAGAATCTGATCATTCTGCTTTCAGATAATGTCTTTAAAATAAACTTGGGGACAAACTTGGAAGTTCTTTGGTTTCCTACATTATTAGACTGGCTCAGCCAATTTGTTAAGGGCTTGGGAGTCTTTGCTAAGCCATTAAAGAAAATAAAAAAAAAACAACTGCAAAAGGCTCTGTTCTCTTAGTTGGTGCTCATTATAAGCAGCCACAGGGATACATCCTTCTCATCTGAGAGCAGGCAGAGCACAGCTGAATTTGCTGCCCCCAGGAACCTGCAAAACCATAAGAATTAAATGTTTATGCTTTTCATGTCCTGCACATGAAATACTGCTTAGTCTTGGAGGTGTTTGCAGAAAACGTTGCACTTTGTGTTCGCTTCTAAACTGCAGCCAAAGAAAAACCAGGAAATATTTATGGATTTAAAAGCATTGCATACAATTTACAGCATTTGTTGCAGGTTGTAGTTATCTTAAATGTATATTTTTTGTAGACAGTTTGCATTTGTTGGATTGAGTTCCAGTTTCCATGGTATGGTTCCCTGAGTGACTTTATTTCTTATAGGTTTCCCAGCTTCTCCCTTTTTGTGTCTTATAGATAGTAGAGGAATAATATCAGCCCAAAGATCTGATACTGTAAATACACCTTTTAGCACTAATGCAGAACGTCAGTGTGTGATAAACGAGAGAAATAAAAGGTATTTTCATATAGATAGCAAAAAAAATGGCATGGAATTTTTCCCTGCTGGAAATAATGGACTCTTTCCCCAGTTGTGCAGTTTCTAATTCCTGGTGTTAACTCTTCTGATCCAAGAAAAAACCTGTATGTGTGTGGAATGTGACTACCTGATAAATCTCAAAGGTCCTTCATTTCCAGAGCTGTGCTTAGGAGATAACGATCTCACAACCTTTATTTTTGGACTGGAATTTCTGGTTTTAAGGGCATAGAGGAGAAAGTACATGGGATCATGGAATCACAGGAAGGTTTGGGTTAGAAGAGACCTTAAAGTCCATCCCATTCCACCCCTGCAGTTTGGTGAGGGATGGAGCTGGCACAGGAATTGGAAACTGGAAAGGATGTTGCTGCTTTGGCTTCTGTGCTGGAGAGTCTCAAATCCAAATCCAAATCCAAATCCAAATCTGATCCAAATCCAGTCCAAACCAAACCAAACCAACTTGGTTTGCTGAACGTCTCCATCCGTAATCATAAAGCTAAAGGATGGTTGTGGTTGGAAGGGACCTTAAAGCTCATCCTAAAGCCATGGCAGGGACACCTCCCCCTGTCCCAGCCCCAGTGTCCAGCCTGGCCTTGGGTGCTGCCAGGGATCCAGGGGCAGCCCCAGCTGCTCTGGGCACCTGTGCCAGGGCCTGCCCACCCTGCCAGGGAAGATTTTTCTCCCCAATATCCCATCCATCCCTGCCCTGTGACAGTGGAAGCCATTCCCTGTGTCCTGTCCTGTCATTGTCACCACTAATAATGAAGGGATGGGACTATTTTCAGGCTAAGAACAATTTACTGCTCAAACATCAGTCTCAGAGGCTGTAAGATTTCAGAGCAGCAAGCATTCGGCCATAGCTCAGGAGCAGTCACAAGTTCTTTGTTACAAGGCAGTCTAGAACTTTCTAACCCAATGGGCAGTTGCCACAGGGTTTATTTTGCTTTTCTGACCCATCACCTTTACTCACTTCTGCTGCACTGAGGATGGTTTTGTCCAATGGGCTTCTGTCTCACAGGCACACATCTGCTTCTGTTCCAGCTTCTGAACTCTCAGCTCATTCCATACAGCCCCAGCCCTACATTAGAAACCCTTCAGCATCTTATCAGGGCAGTTTCTCACTTCAGGCATATTCTTACTTACAACTGTAGAAATAGCAGTTTATGGTTTTTCTGCTTAATATCTGTGTATTGTATTTTTACATCAATCTAAGCTTCTTCCAAGGCTGAAGATCAAACCCTTCAGTGTCTGTGGGAGTTTCTGATTTTCTGATTCCCACGGTGTTCCTCCATCCCTTGTCCCCAGTCCCTCTCCAGCTCTCCTGGAGCCCCTTTATGCCCTGGAAGGGCTCTGAGCTCTCTCTGGAGCCTTCTGCAGGCTGAACACCCCCAGATTTCCCAGCCTGTCCCAGAGCAGAGGGGCTCCATGTCCCTCATCACCTTTGTGATGGTGATGAGGACTTTCTCCAGCAGCTCCATGTCCATGTCCTGCCCCAGAGCTGGACTCACTGCTCCAGGTGGGCTCTCCCCAAAGCGGGCCTTGCTCAGACAGCAAACATCTCTGGTTTTAGCACAGTTTAAAACTGTGGATGAAAAAATGTTCCCAGATGATCCCTTGGTAGAATCCTTTGTCTGTCCAGTCATTGATGCAGTTTCCGTGTCCTCAAACGCAAGGCCAGGCCGGTAATTATGAAAGGTGACCCCCCGTGAGGGGAGGGTTTTTATTTAGCTCCCTGTGGAATGTCAGGAGCCACGTTGCATACAACTAATTACAAGCCATAATTCTCCTCTTAATTACCTTTTTTTTTCTTCCTATCTTACGAGTTTTTACCCATTGCAGCGCTGCATGGGCCAAGGTCACCTTGGGCCCAGGCAAAGCTGAGCCTGTTGCAGGGCTGGCATTAGCAAAGTTAATACCAGCTCTGGAGGGCCTGGAAACCCCTTTGCAGGATTAAACAAACCTGACTATTTCAGTCTGGCCCTGTCAGGATATAATTTAAAACTTGGAAACCAGAGAAACAAAATGAACCCTTTTGGTTCTATTTCTTGTGCTGATCTCTATCCTCAAACAGTGGATTTAGACGCTGGATACAGCTGAAAATGCATTTCTATTTCCAAATGAATTAATGCTGCTGCTTTGAGTTCATTTTCACTATTTTCTTTATCTGTAGATATTTCCCTTTATTTCTATTTTATAATTGCTAGAATTTATTTAAAGTTGTGTGTGCTGATCTAACTCATGCATCTCAATCCAATAAAATCGTACATTTTTACAGAGAGGGAGCTGCAAAGACAGATGTGTTAGGACTCTCCATTCCATCAGTTTCCTGCTTTTCAAATGCAATGAGAAATTACTTGGAGTCTTCTCTCAGAGTTCCAGTAGGGAAAAGCTCAGAGCCCTGCAGTGGGATCACAACCCAGAGGGAAGGGGGATCCAGCAATAATTAAGATTTTGCTCAGTGACAAATCCTTTGCATTCAAATTTCAGAATGGGCATCCCACCAAGGTAAACAAATCTTCTCCAAATGTATCTTCTCCACGAGTATTTCAGGAATAGAAATGGGTTATTTTGTGACTAGATATCATTATTATTAGACAGTATTCCCAACACCACTTCCACCTTCCCAGGAGAAGCCCTTAATCCCTAAACTGTCCTTCCTTTCTCTTTCTCAGTGAGGATCAATGTGATTTTAAAAGCAAAAAAGAGAGCAGTACTTATGAAACATGTACTAGTTAAAGTAGTTTTACTGCAGAACTTTTCTGACTCAGAAATAGGCTGCTGTCCCTTCATCTTCTAGTTAATCAAGTGCTGATTTATTATTTTTTTTAATCTGCTTAATCAGTGAAAATTCTTGCTTGACCTTGACTTAATGTTTCACTAATTTCCGTCAGAATATTGAGTTTTTCTAAAGTCAATTCAGACCAAAACCCCTCAGCTCCAAGCAAGGAAGAAGCAAATTAAGGGGGGGAAATGCTTTTGCTGGTTTTTTTTGATACAATTTGATGCAGATTTTGGATGCAAATCTTCTAAATAAGAGGGGAAAGTTATGGAGATTCCTACTTCAATCATCCTGAAGTTTGATCTCTTAGGATACCAGGGAGAAGAAGCTTGTGTGCACTGATGAAATCTTCTCTTACGCCACAAAAAAAAAAAAAAAAAAACAGAAAGGAAAAGAGCAAACTGCAGTTTTAGAAGGGAAGTAGAAAACTTGAGTCTGTGGAGAAAAGAAACTAGAACCCTAAAAAATTCTTGATTATGGTTTAAATAATGCCACTCTCATCTGGTCCACTTTGCTTCCACAGTCAATAATTTTAAAGGGATCAGTGTGAGAATAATTTGTGGCACCAGCATAGAAATTATGTTTGTGGTTCTTAAGGAAGACTTAGAACAAGTGGCTCTGTACCCCCTCAAGGTGCTTTTTTGATTATTCTCTGTGGAAAATATAAAGTTGTGCTCTAATATCTGTATTTATCGTCATTTCCATTTCACCCTGCTGACTCAGGTTTGAAAATATTGATTCTAAGGGGAGGGTATCACAGTGTTCCATGGAATTTAAAATGAACTTCCAGGGGGTTGTGGCAAAAATGTGCAAAAACTTTAGGGAAGACTCCACAGCCCCTGCAAGAACCCCCCCCCCCCAAAAAAAAAGCCCTAACAAACAAAAAAATCTGAATTAATTTCACAGGAATATGGATTTTAAAAAGAGGAGGAAAAACCAAAGCACAAACCTCAAATGCCCTTTCTGAAAGAGACTCATTTTTTCTTTACCATTAGAAATTTATAATTTCAAGTGTTTCTGTTTGCAGTCACCCTAACACCTGTGCAGTGGGTAATTTTTGCTGTATTTGTGCTTATGAATTCCAGTCAGACTAAGAAAAAATATAGTCTCATCTCCTCGCAGATGGAAAAGAAGGAAATGAGCCATTTGTTTGAAAGAAAAATTGATGGTGAAGCAAGATTCTGAACCTGGGTCTTGTGCACAGCAATGCAGCATCCATAACTGGGGCCATTATTGTGCTCCATGAGAAGTTTCAGCTTTAGGAATTCTCTGAGAGATGATTTTGTCTTGTAACAGCCTGTTCTATTCTGCAGCTGCTTTTTTAACTTTGCAACTTTACCAACATCCATTGACTGTCAAATAAGTACCACTGTGAACTCATGAATAAACATAGTTGTCATTTCCATATTAAGAGGGCCTTCAGCTGAAAAGAATCCATTTGTGCCACTGCAATATCTTAATTATTTACTGTGTTATATTGTAATTAATTGTGGTTTGCTCTCTCAAAACTCCATATTCTGTAGATCTCACGGGTTTTGGAAGCAATGCACTAATATTGAAGTCATAATCAACACTGCTTCTAAATATTCATGCCAATAAATGACTCCCATGTGTTTGCTGAGTGCCAAGGATAGTCTGAAGCATTTATTTAGCATTCTAGTGGGATCTGGTTTCTGCAGAGTTCACAGAGATGCAGAATTTCAATGCTGTTGCTGAGAAAGCACGTTTGGATTCTCACGAGCGGGACACTTTGGATAGAGCAATGGTATCTCACTCCCAGCCTGGGCTCAGTGAAGCCTCAGAGCACTGGGGAGTTCTCAGCTATTTCTCATTTGAACAATTTTGTTTAGTCTATGACAGCCTCCCAATAATTTTGCTTTTTAACAAACATCTCTAATTTTTCAAACCATTTGAAAATCACTGCATTCCATGGACGGGGATGCTCTGTCTGTCACAGAGGCTCCACTGGGGCTCTGCTGCAGCAATCACAAATTCAGACACATTTCTCAATAAATCAATTAAACACTAGAATCCTAAAATGATTCTAGCTGCAATTGGCTGACACAAATCTCTAGAAAAGCATCTTGAGTGTACGGGGGAACAGCTGATTTATGGAGCTACTGTTGGAATTTCAAACAAGGAAATGCTGTCGCGCAATCCAGTGAGTTTGTTTAATGAGATGTAAGTTAAATGTAAACAGTTTTAAAATACATGTGAGCTGAGTCTTTTGGATCAAGAGTAGCCAGCATATTGCAAACTGTGCTTTCTCCTTGGGACTGCAGTTTCCAGAGCCTGTGTAGGTGCAGTGCCCCTTCCTGCAAGTATTTGGGCTCCACTGCTCCAGATCCCTTCTCATGGCTCACCCAAAAAGTATTGGGTTTACCTTTGGATGCTTGAGATGGAAAAGAACTGGGGGTTTATAACCAGGGGAAAGGCAGTATGAAGATTGCATGCAGTCGTGATGGTGCTTGAAAATGCAATCCAGATGTCCTGATCCATGCTGGAGTGCAACTGGGATTTCTGTGAGCTCTGTTGCCGGTGTCTTGTTTAGAAAGTTCTCTTAAATACTTGTATATGCATAAACACTTTATCTGTTGTTGTCACAGAGATACCTGATAATACTGTTCACCGTATTTTTATTGATATTTCACATTTTGTGCACTTGACAATCTTTATGTGTCCCTTTCAACTCAGGATTTTCTGTGCCCTTAATTCTGCGACACCACTTCTTCTTTCTTTTTAAGATGAAAATTATGCCTTATGAAAAGCTTGAAATACATCTTAAAAATTTGAAATACATCTTGGATATTGGGAAGGAATTGTTCTCTGTGAGGGTGCTGAGGGACAGTGGAAGGTGTCTCTGCACATGGGAACTAAATGGTTCTCAAAACCCCTTCCAAGCCAAACCTTCCTCTGAATCCATGATGTGTCCATTTCCCTGGCAGAGCAGGGTGCAGGATGATGGGCTCTGGGTTTGGACTCAGCCAACTCTGTTTTCCTTTTTCAGAACCACCCAGCACTGCTGCAGTTTGTAATTCAAGCTGAAAATAAACATCTGGTCATCGATCTGGAGAGGAATGAGTAAGTACCCTGCTCATGGTCACTTTGTACTCTTGGAGGAACGTTATAATTTTAAAATTGATGGTTTAAAATTAACCTGGGCCAGTTTTGCTACTGGTCCCCTATAAAGAGTCCCCTAACAAGAGAGTTTTCTTCCAGTTTGGATTATGGGTATTTGTGCATTGCTGATACAGCAAGAATCTCTATGGTTGTGTGCATTTATGTGGGGATGAAAATGGACATGTTGCCTCTCAGGGTTTTCCTGTGTATTTCTTTTGGATTTGTCCTCCTTTCCTGTGGTAAGGCCTTTTATTTATAGTAATCTGGAATATCCTACAGTCTCTGGAATTTTCTGGGGAGGACTCATCCCTCCTAATGCTGTCTGCACCCATGATCTGCTCCATGCAGTGTTGCTCAGGGGTGAAGAGTCAAGACTTGGGGATCAACCCCTGCTGGAATGTTAAATGGAGCTCTCTGGGTTTGCTGACAAGGGGCTGATGATGGGATGGTTGGTTGTGCTGTTCCTGCAGCCCAGGACCAATGCTGGGCTTGAGCATCTTGAGCCTGTGTTTGTGTGCACCTTTTTCCATGTGCTGTTGGCAAATCCTGCTCATGTCCATGAGATTTCAGAGGAGGATCAGGGACTGCTGTAGATGTGATCCCATGGGCAGAGTTGTTAAAAACCAAAACCATACAAGAATGAAATCACTGCTCTGGAAGTCCATGACAAATGGAAAAAGTCGTCAAAGTCTTTGTCTACCCTGCAAGAGTTTTGTTTTCCTCTCAGAGAATCTCAAGGATATATGGTGGGAATCCAGATCAGGACAACTGCATGCTGTTTGTCAAAGGCAAACCAAAGATCACTCTCAACCCAGGGAAAACCTTTTATAACAGTTCCCGAGGATCTGTGAGTTCTGCAGGTTCCCCTGCTGGGGAATCAAAGCCACAGAGATATTTTTTTCAGTTTAATAGAGAGAGCGTGGATGTGAGCGATGCAGTTGGATGTGTTAGGACGAAGGAATGTGCCTGTGAAAGCAAATGTCCAGGGGAGGCTGGGGATGGACAACATCAATTGAAAACCATGGGGCACATCTTTAGTCATCTGGAGTGAAACAGTGCTTTTTATTCCCAGTCATTTGGATGAACCCCAACGTTACCCAGCTGTGATGAATTCCAGTTCACTTTATTATTCGACATCGAGCTTAGATCTTGAGCTTCCTTTATGTTATTTTTAATGCCCCTTAGCTGTTGGAAACCTGTCCTTGAAGGGTGTGTAGATCCCCCATGCACAGGTTGCTGTGTTCCAGTAACTAGAGGAGAATTTAATTCCTTTAGTAAACAGGGATTTCACTTTATATTCTCTTAATCTTTGTCGAAGGGTGTGCCTTCCTGCAGGAATGGGAAGTATGCAGCAATTGAGGAAACTATTTACATTCCATGTCAGCGATTAAAAGAACATAAAAACATAAAAAACCCCATAAAACTGCTAATACAGGCTTTGCTGAACATACCAAACTTTCTTGTACCTGTAATAAAGTCAGATTTAGGAGATTGTAAGATGCAATCTCCACCTCTTTTAGAAGCAGGACAGGAAAATGCAATAAATCACCTCCACAGGCGTCTGTGTGACTGCGTGGATTTGGAGATGTTGAGATCTGCTCCTGAAGAAATACATTTACCAATGATTATTTTTCAGTTGGGTAAACTAGGATTGTTTTTTCAGTTTGGTGGCATGTCCAGTTGAATGTTTGCATTCTGGAAGAGCTGTGTGTGCTGTTGACAACACGAGGTTCCTCATCCCAGCAGGAGCTTCGAGGCAGTGTTGTGGAATGGAACAATCAGCCTTGCCTGGTTTGGCATTTGTCACACACGAGGCAGTTCACAGATCCCAAACCACAGGAAAAAAATGGTCAGGGTCTTGCAAAATCATTTTGTTCTTTTCTTCACAATTTCTGACTTTGATTTTCCTAAGAGATTATGGTCTGGGTGTTGCAAGTCCATGCAGAAGTTTTCTCAGCATGTGCATGTGTAGGTCAATTTCTGTTTCTGTAAATCACACCAGGTCTGCAGGGCTGGGCTGTGCTTCCCAGGGAAAACAGTGCCAAGCTCTTTGTGCTTGTCTGTGGAAGTTGTGGTTGTATTTCTTCTGCCTGTGGTGCTGGTGTTGGGTTTGCTGTCACTGGCACAGGAGGTGACAGGGCAGGAGCATCCTGCTGCTTCCAGGGACTCTGCAGGGGCATGGAGTGGGAAATAATGCCCAGGAGAGAAATGAGAGCCTGCATTTCTGCAGAGCAAACATCTGATGGCAGCAGGCCGGGCTGGACCTGTGGGTTCTGGACTCCAGAGGTAGAAAAAGCTCATCAAAAACCTGGGGAAGGGAGCAGCATTCCCATCCCTGTGTCCTGGGAATCTCCAAGGATACAGATGAGCCCCTGCTCCCTCTTCCTGATATTGGTGTGGAACATGGAGCTCAAATGCAAGCATTGAGCCATTACTCACCTGCTGCAGGTAGGAGCAGAGAGAGAAACACAAACACCTTGTCTGGAGTAAAAAGTGGCAGCACACGAAGCTCTGAGATGTGTGTTGTTATCTTTCTGTGGTTTCATGTAAAGCATTGGAGAATGGTGGGGGTGGAGGTGCACGGGACCCCTAAATTACATAATTTCTGCATTGGGTCACACAAAAAAACCTGGATGTGATTTTCCATGATTAGTAGGAACAGCTGCTTTGAGTAGTCTTGACATTAAACTCCATTTATTGAAAACCTTAGAGATTTTCCAAACCTTGAGTTAAGTTTCAAAACACGATTCAGATACATTAAACAACCCAAGTGGGGAGCAACGTGTGAAACCATCTGTTATCTGTGGAAATGCTGAATGTCAGTTTGGTGTTTTCTGATATTTAGACCCATCAAAATGTGTTCATATGTACTGGGCAAGATGTTCTGAGTGACTTCTGGAAGAGTTACTGGTACCTGACTTGGCAGCCTAGGGTTTGAAATCTCGATGGCTTGCAGCTGTTGAGATTACTTCTGTGGATATTCATTAAATACTTTGGTGATTAATTCCCAGGCACTGCCCATTTGTAATTACGACCCCAAAATTATTTTGTGCTGGATTCAATTTGTCACAGGCAAAAAACCTGTGAGCGAGCTCACGTTGCAAGTACATTCCTTACCATGATTTAGCTGCAAAAGATGATTGCACTCTTGAGAACCTTCAGCTCTGTAGTACCTTAAATGTTTTAGAAACACTTGTCATATGGAGAGATTTCCAGAATCAGCAAAGCATCCATCAGCTGCAAAATAAACCACTTTTTGGAGCAGCTGGCCAGGCTGGGGTGCATTACATGTGTAATACTGATGCTCTGCTGGTGTGCAAGGGACAGTAATGTATGCACTCAGAAATCCCTTGGAAGTTGATTGCAGCATGTGGGTCTTAGAGGGAAGCAGTTCATGGCTGTGTCAGTGAAACAGAGCCCCTGTAAGATTAAATCTGAGCTGGAGAGTGGAACAGTCTGTGGCTACTGGCTGTTTGTCTGTGACTGGAAACGTTTTGCACTCTGTCAGGGCTAGGTCTGTACACAGCAAAGCTCCTCAGTGTTCTTTTAACTTCAAACATGTGAGTGACCCAGGTGAAGTCAGAGGAATTACTGATTTTCAAAGCTAATTTCATGCTTACATGATCTGCTGACAAAGGTCATAATTATGAATGTCAGAGCAATGTAACTCTGAACAGATGCTGAGGAACTCTCCCAGTGCTGACTCCTGTGGGTGCCTGAGGCTGGGGATGTCACAGAAGGATAAAAAGCTGAGATAAGTTGAGGGCATACAAGGGTGAGTATGGAGGGAGGATGGCTTTGTCCCTGAGGACATCAAGGACATCCCAGGTGTGTCCTGGACAGTTTCCTTCTGCCAGGATTTCATTGTCTAGCTTTGCAGAGGGAGCAGTGAGGGTGACATTAGTGTGGTTGTGGCTGGTGGGCCACTGGCAGTGTCCATTGGAACATGGCAATGGAAAGAAAAAGCTGGAATATTTTAGAGGAGCTGGGTTCACTCTTCATTTCCCCATCATTTTATGCTCCTTTTTGTCAGGTTTATAGCCCAGCCTTAACAAAGCAATATAAAAAAAGCAATATATGAGGTTACATTGCTGCCTTTTATTCCCTCTGTAAAAATTCTTCCATTTTATCAGGAGACAAAATCCAACTCAGGCCACGGTATAAGCCTCCCTCTCATCCTGTAAATCCCTTAAGGTCCCAGAGAGCTCCAGAGGTATAGGTCATCTCTGATTGCTCCCTTTGCACATTTTCCACGTCTTCCTGGAGACCCAGTACCCAGGATGGGCTGGGATGTGTTGGAGGTCACTCTGAAAGCTTTTCCCCAAGACTGAGGAGGTTCCAGCAGAATTCCCTGGAAATCAGGCAGTAACCATCTTCATGCACAGTGCTGCCATGACCAGCTCCAGTGAGGCTTCAGAGTTCAGCAATGTTTTGTTTTCTCTTTTTGGTTAAAAGAAAAGAAGTCGTTGTCTCCTGTTTTCTGCCCGACCTCCCTGAATGGGAGCACTGATTGGTGTGCAAGTGACATTGGAGCTGGATTAATTTAGCAGGGAAACAACCCATTCCCAGTGCCAAAGGAAAGAGCTGACAGGATTTGTTAATGAACTGACATGCTTCTATAGAATCAATGGCTTGAAATACAGAGGAACACATCTGAACAAACCAACCCCAAACAGAGAGCTGGGACCTGTCAGAATATACTTGCTATTATAATTCTGTGCTGTGTCTTAGCCAAAAAACTGTGACCTCAGCCTGGTTTATCTGCAAGTGCTGGAGCTGGCAGCTGTACTGCAGCATTTCAGCCTCAGCTGAAGGTTGGGATTTCACTAGAATTGAAGTAAAAAGTTTCACTTTCCTCGATGGAGCAGTTTTTCCCCCTTCTGCAATGGCACCATGGCAGTCAGGTGGTCTAAACCACACCAAAATGTGGCAATTCAGCTACCAGAGCCACAGTAAATTTGGATCAGTCTGTGGCTCTAAGGAACAGGTATTTCCCAGAGGTTTGTGGTATAAAAATGCAATATTTAGCATGGGCATTAAGAAACAAAGGGGTTTTTTCTATGTTTTTTAGCAATGCCAGTTGAAGTTGTGCAGTCAGGGCTACCTCTGGCTGTGTCATTTTGGACTGAAAGGGTCCAGCCCCATCAGGAGAGAAACTGCTGCTTTCTTGGTCTGTTTTTTATCTTGTAATCATAGAAATCTTTGGTTGAAAGGGACCTTAGAGATCACGTAGTTCCAACCCCCACAAACATGAGCAGTTCTCCATAAGGAGTTCCACTCCTTGCATGAATACTCCAAAAAAAAGGAACAATGAAAGAAGATATTTATATGCTGATATAACATGAAGATAAAAAAAGACAGAAATACAAATTCTGAGACATTTGTGGCTGTCATAAAGTCTGTCAAGGTCAATCTTCTCTTCCAATGCCTACAAAACAGCAGGATAATGGGGCTGTGCCAAATTCTCTGGAGAGAAGAGAGAGCTGTGTCCTACTGACATCCAAACCCTGGTTTTGGGGGCACACTTGGGGTCAGGGCAGTCAGCGCTGCTCCATCCCCACCCTGCAGCCTGGGCACAGGGGAAGGACTAAGGGATCAAACCCTTTTCTTTGGGAAAAATGAGACGTGGGAAGTTTCATACACAGTTGTTTGTGTTCTGCAGAACTACAGCCCTCGTTCACACAGCAAACAAGATCAGTCTGGTGGGTGGGACAGGTGCTGCTTTCTCTGCATAGGTGAAGCTCCCAGAGTCATCAGCTGGCAGCTTTGAGCCAAGTGAACCCAAGGGTTTTGTTTTTTCACTCTGTCAGAGCAATCCTGAGCTGTCCCTTCCAATTAAAGATATAACAATAATAGGCAGTTGTTAATAAATTGAATATAGAATCAGCCTGCTTATGTTCTACTCTCAGAATACATTGCAGCAGCAGACTCCAATGTTTCCTGAGCTGTGTTTTAACCTCCCTTTGGTGTGCAGAATGGGAGGTTTTCAGCACTTCCCTTCTCTGTGGCTCAGCAGAGAGCTGGGGAGGAGAGCTGGCTGTGGGGAAGGAGCAGGAATGTTGTTCCCTCCCTCAGCCCCAGCGCCGTGACAGCGAGCACAGGCAACGTGCAATCCTCCAGGAGAGAAAATTCATAACAGGGGGGGAGAAAGGAGATAAAAACCTGCTGGAAAGCTGGTGATCTCCTGCTGATAGTGCAGCCCACGTGGCGAGGAGTGCTGGTGTCCATGCAGGCGGGCAGGGAGGGGATGGGAGCAGCCGGCTGGAGCCAGCCTTGCCTCACAGACCTCCTGAGGCCTCCTCACGTGGCTTTTCTATCTGCTCCTTGGGCAGGTTTCAGAATCCTTCTGCTTGTTGGGTTGTTTTTTGTGTGGTTTTTTTTTTATTAAATTTGTTCCTGACAAGAGTGAGCAGTGAGGGATAAATGCTGAGCTCTGCTCTGCAGCCTCAGTGCCCCGGCAGGCCCGGGGTGTTTGAGCTCCTTCTCACAACACCTGCACAGGGACCAGGCCAGACCCAGGAGTTCTGACTTTCAGAAACACTTGTGGGTATTGTCTTCTCACTTCAGAACCACAAGGAGGGCTTAAATAAATTTTAAAAGCTCAGTTGAGGGTGAGCAGGCCCTGGATCCCTGGCAGTGCCCAAGGCCAGGTTGGACACTGGCACTTGGAGCACCCCGCGATGGTGGAAGGTGTCCCTGCCATGGCAAGGGGAGGAATGAGGTGATCTTTAAGATCCCTTCCAACCCAAACTGTTCCATGATTTTATGATTCACAGAATTTTCCCTTCCCTGAGTTTGCCCCCTGGGATTTTAGCTGGAGGTTGGATGTAGCAGAAGGGAGATAACAGGAGCATGAGGAGGAAGGCCTGGCAATGTGCGTCCATGTCAGAACAAACTGGGAAGAGATATCACAGCAGAAAAAAAATTCAAAAAGCAAGATGCATGATTTAAGATTCTTTTTACCATGTCTTTCATTCTAATACTTGAGATTCATGTCCTCACGTTTTTCCTGCTTTGCCACAAGTTTTTTAAAAAAACCAACAAACCAACCAAAGGCAAACCCCTGACAGTATAGTCACAGTCATGCTTAAATCCTAAGGTTTGGCAGCTTTGCCATGCTGTGGTCATGGAGTTTAGATAAAAGCCTTCCCCTCACATCTGCCCCACATGATTTGTGTTTTGAGGTCCTGGGGTATGGTTCTTCTAAGGCTACATCCCTGCAGGGTTAGAAGTAGTAATTTGTATCACAAACTGAGTGTAGGGATTTTTTCAAGGGGCTAAGGAGACACTGGTCATGCTGTTCTCATAGGATTTCATGCCTCACTTTCTTTGAAAGATCTCAGTCAGGAACTGAGTGCAGGAGCTCTCACTTAAACATTCATCTAGCCTGTCTCTCTTTTATATTATTTTTCTTTCTTCCTTCTTTTATTTTTTCTTCTTTATTGTTTCTTTTTTCCCCCGTTTCCAAGCTCCCTTACGAGGGATTTCCAGGTGTGTATGAAATTCCATACGCACAGTTGGGCAGCCTTCAGCGTTTCAAGCATTTCTCTCCTGCCAGGGCTGCAGGGAAGGTGGCCAAAGTGCACAGACCCTTCTCTAAAAACCTCGGGGTCCTCCTCTGCCACAAAATCCATGGAAAGAGGAGGGAAAGCAGGGGAAGGGAGTGAATGTGTGTCCACAGCAGAGTGTGATTCCTGGATGTTTCTCTGGGCAGGATCCGATTCAACATCCCTGATGTAAGAGCTCCTTTTCCATTTCTCGTGTGTGACTCAGGCTGCAGGCATGTCTGCAGAGCTGCTGCTGCTACAGCTGCCTCTCTGCACCTACTTCTGCCTCTTCAAAAATGAAAAAAGGCAAGGAAAAGATAGGATTTAAAAAAAAAAAATTAGGGAAGAAAGAGAGAAAAAGGCAGGTGAAAGGTATTTGAGGACAAGATTTTTCTGTGTATGGGGCTGAATTCAGAGGAGAAGCATCACAGACGCTTTGCTGGATGCTGAATTTGAGACTCCAGAAAATGTCAGTTCCTTTCCAAGTGACAGAGCAGTTTCTCAGGGCTCCAAGGATGGCAGGAGGTGCTGCTGGAGGAATCCAAACCCATCCCTGCCTGCAGAGCGTGCGGGTCCAGGAGGTGCTCGTGCCCTGTCCCAGCCAACCCACCTCCCACAGCCCCGCAGGCATTGAGGGATCCCCACATTTATTTGTCTCATTTCCTCCCAGCAGAGTCTCAGGGATGAATTTGTTCACATTTTGAGAGCCTCGAGGATGAATTTGTTCACATTTTGAAGATGAAAAGCAGCGAAGTGTTGCGATATCAGCCAAGAGGGCTGATGCAAAAAGCAGAGTCTATATGAAGAGTGGGGAGGAAATACATATATGGAAACATAAGCTTGGCAGGAGGGTGCTTTTTTCCCCCTTTCTTTGATGTCTGGCCTCAGTAATCCAGACAGATTCCTTCAAGAAATGGGTCCAATTTATTCCTCTGCTTTTATCTTTCTACCTGCTCCTCATTCATTTGAAGTAGCTGTGAAAAGTGCCTGGCTGTGTGTGGAAGGGTGCCTTTTGGAGGAATAAGGGAATTTGAGAACACTGGAATGATCCCACAGAATGGGACTGTTCCTGGCAATTTGTGCTTCCCAGTCCTCCTAGAGCTTGCCTGTTCATCTCCCCACATATTTGCAGTCCCTTGGTGTTGCTCAGTCCAGGAAAAGCTCAGTGTCCCCTTCCTATCTGATGCTCTTCCTTTTCCTAAGGGAAACAGGAGTTCTGTTCAGTTTCAGCCCCAGTCAGGGCTCAGTTTCAATGCAGTCTTTCTCATGTTACATATTTTATCTGCCCAGCATATTCTGTTACAGATTATGTCTTAAAAGGTCATGTTTTATTACAGTTTTTTCCCTGTAAAAGGAAAGAATAAGAAGATGTATCTCCTGTGCTCTGATAATAAAACACGTAAACTTTTGGCTTCAGAAAACCTGCATGTGACATTTAGGAATAAAAAAAGCAAGCTCCATCACCAAATTAATCAGGAATACTTACATACAGCCCACTCTGACTTCAGGGGAATGGCTTCCCATTCACATCAGAAATGAATTTGATACATTTGAATGTTAGTTTTACTCTGGATATTAGATAAAGAAAAAAATACACAGCTGGATGGGAATTAGGAAATGGAAGTAGAAATATTTTTTCAGCTCAGCCTGAAAACCATGGAAATGACAGTTTTCTTTACCTAACACACAGCCCCTCAAATGCAGCTTAGAACCTGTCAGCTGTGCTTCATGCTGACATGGTTTGCAGACAGCTTCTGCCTTTTCTCCTCAGCACTGGGCCTTGCTTGCACTTTGTGCCCTCCATCCCTCTCCCCCTCCCAAGCCATTGGTGAAGCAAACTCCACATCCCACCCCCCAAACCCATTTATTCCTGCTCTAATTGAACACCAAGGCAGTAAATGCCTTATCAGTTTGGAAACAGCGGGCTGGATAATTCCAAGCAGATGTCTCCCTCTCCTCAATCACAGCATCAGCTCTGTCTTGGTCACTCTTGATTAGCTGATTCTTACATAATGAGGAGCTGCAGTTAATGGCCACTTCTCTGTGGGCTGAACTTGCTGAAAAGAGCAGCTTTGCCCCTGGAGAACAAGAGGCTGATGAGGCAGTGAAATCAAGCTCAATGGAATGAGGCTGCATTATGAGTCATTAGGAGAGATGACGCTCTGGGAACAGATGAAATATCCCTGATGGAGACCAGTTGTAAAAGCACAACTCAGTGCTTAATAAATGTGTTGGGGTGACTCAGAAATCCAGGGGCCACATTTGTCTCTGGGAAGTGTTTCCTGTGCTGGATGTGTCTGGCCTTTGAAAGGGACACCCTTACACTCACTGCATGAAAGATGACTCGACCATCAATATGAAGAGTGAGCGGACCCCTTGAATTTGGCTGAAAAATGGGCAAATCTCCCATAAAGTGCCTGTTAGGTGTAGTATAATTTGACTAAATTTAAAACTCATCTAGTTGAAGACTGGATTGTTGGAAGCTACACCAGTTCCACAAGTTGCACAGACCAGTTAACAGTTAACAAGTTCCACAGACCCCTTTAATAGCTTTTCATTGGACAAATAAAAATCTAACCTAGGAAAAAGCAGGGATTCTTGCTAGACAAGGAATGAAAAATTGAATTTTTCATCCTTTACCCCTACGTAAGCAGCAAAAAAAGCTCCCAGATACAAATAAATAATATCACATTATTAGCTGGGTGATAGTGTTGAGGTAGAAGTGATTGCAACAGAAATGCTTCTGGACCAAAAATATTTGGGGAGGAGAAGAAGGGATGTACTAGAAAGATTTAATTGTATTATTAGAGAACTGGGTAGTTATTAGTGTCTTCTGAAAACAAAGCAGTCAGGAGCAAATAGCTGCTGTTTTCGCTTGCTTTTGGGTTGGATTAATACAGTTTTTGTTCATAGAGGAGCTGATGATTTTAATCATCATTAAAATCTTCCTCACTTTGTTTTGTGGATGCAAATTGCGGCAAATTAATGTCTTTCCAAAGGACTCTGTGGATATTGTGGGTAATGGATAAATGCAGGGCATGCATTTGACTTCCTTTGAGCTCAGAGGGCTGGTGATTTGATATAGAGACCTTTTTAAAAGGAAAACAAAGCCAGTTCTTGTTAAGATATTTTTACTTGGTAGCACCTGTTTGATCTTGTTAAATAGAAAGTGCTGTTATTTTCCAAAGAAGAATATGGATTTTTATACTAATTTAGAGGAGTATCCATCAAAACTGTAGCAGGTCCTTGGGAAGAGTTGTGGGTGCCTCAGTGTAAAGATGGGTTTGTGTTGATGAATTTGCCCAACCTGTCCTGCAAGAAACCAATTCCCTGAGCTTAGCAATTCCTGGAAGAAAAATACTCAGCATTGTCTGGGCAGCATCAGAGGAACTGCTTTATTTTGGATTTTCCTTGATGTGAATTCATCTGTTTCATTCCCACACCCCCTAATAATTTAATTCAGATCAATGGTGCAATCCTTCTTGCTGCAGCACAGCTGGCATTGTTATGCACCAAAACCTGAGTAACAACAGGGAGAGACAACACTTGCACCTTCTTTTTCTTCCAGAGCTGATGCCACCAGCCCAGTGCCCCAGGGGCAGCATCAGGGTCCCCCCAGAGAGCCCCAAGGTGTTGGGGGCCAGCACTGAGTCACCAGCAGCAAAAAAGAGCCAACAGCAAATATATATATATATTTTTTATAAGTAATGAATTCACTTAGGAGGAAAAGGCAGGGTAGAGAATGAATTGTTTAACAGATTAATGTGAATGTCTTTTATATTTTATAAACCTCTTAATTCCCTGGTGTGCTGAGCCAGGTTTTGTTTATGTACATGGAAACACGAAATCTTTTCCAGTCCCTGTGCAAATAACACAGAATTGGACTTCATTACGTTGGCTAATTTAACAAGTCCTGGGAGGCTTTTTGTTACTGGGGAATCGAGGAGGAGCCACGAGCCCAGAAGTGCTGCAGCAGCACAATCTCTTGGAATGAAATAATCTGCCTTTCCTTTCAGAGATCTCCAGGAAGCCTTTGCCTGGGAGGCCTGAGCTCAGAGATTTGGGGCAAAACCCAACTTTTCCTCTGGGCTACCTGGGCAGGCAGGAGCCTTGGTGGCAATCTCCAGCCCAGCTCCTGCTGCAGCACACTCCTAATGAATTATTAATTCATTACTCATAAAAAAAATAGGTATTTGCTGCTGGTGACTCAGTGCTGGCCCCCAACACCTTGGGGCTCTCTGATGCTGCCCCTGGGCCACTGGAAGAAAAAGAAGGTGCAAGTATTGTCTCTCCCTGTTACTCAGAGGTTTTGGTGCATAACTCATATCGGTTCCTCAACAGAGAGTTGGAAGCATCTAGTTTTAGTGAGGCTCTGAGCTTTAATGAAGGATTTGGAGATCTTTCCTTTATAATGAAGAGCATTAAAATTCTAAGACTGGGAATTTATTTCTCTCTCATAACTAGTGGATAATCGTGGTGCTGAGAAGCAGGGCATTTAAAACTGCTGATATGATTGCTGCTGTGCCAGTTAAACAGAACTAATGCAAGCATTGCATAAATATTTTAATAGCTTTTTACTGTATTTCTTTAGAAAATGTTTAAAGAGCCATCTAATGTCAGGCAGAGATCCTTCCTGAGTAAACCCTTGTTAATTCTCTTTTAATGGCTTTATTAACATTGTGTAATTGAATATTGATACATTTAGCAGCCCTTTAAGCATCCTGTTTTATTGAGGTGTTGCACTCACATATTGATAAGTAGCACAACGTTAGAGCACTGATTAATGGCATCTTTGCTTAGTTCTCTTTGAACTGGTTCAACATGAAAGATGAAGCATAGGTACAGGAGAGCTGTCATTTTTATCATCTTGATGTATTTTATATGCTTAGTTTGTACCACTTAATTGAGCTTCATTTTGATTCCCAGTCTGCCCAGTTAGTACAAGTATGATCACACTGCCAGAGATAGGGGAGTCTAAATTTTTTACTCTGTGAAATGTTGTCTTTTATCTCTTCTCTTATGAATAATTTACTTGTTGGTACAGCTTCAGAAGTGAATCCTGTTCTGCAAAAACATATATATTTTACTGGGAAAAGCAAGGATTATAGTGATATTAGCTTTCTCCTTGGAAACTCTCCTCACAATATCAGAAATCTGCAGAGGAGGATGCCTTGTCTTGTGTTCCTGGTCTTAATTGCAGTGGTTTTTCTGCTTTCCTTCCATCAAAGCTCTGGCATTACCATTCATATTTAATCATAGCATGGCTGCTTTTCTCATCTCCAGTGTTCCCCTTTGCTTCTTTATGCATATTTTTTACACAGTTCAAGCAGGGTGAAAATTTATCCAAGAGCAGAGGGAGCATGGAAGATCATGTAGCGTCTGCAAACCACATCTCCAGGGCTTTTTCCAGTGTGGAATTTGCATATGAGCTGAGGTGAATTTTCTAGGTCTTGCTATGTTTATTCTGAACCTATTGTTAAGACAATTGGAAAGGAAAAAAATCCCTCTTTTGTTGGCTTCCACAGAATCCTCTTATTAGAGGTTGTGGCATGGTGTGGTCGGGCTCTGCTCCCAGGGAACAGGGACAGGATGAGAGGAAATGGCCTTAGGCTGGGCCAGAGCAGGTTCAGGTTGGACATCAGGAGGAATTTCTTCCTGGAAAGGGTGGTTTGATATTGGAAGGGGCTGCCCAGAGCGGTGTCCAAGGGACACCTGGATGTGATTGCAGAGAAAAGAAGCTGAGATAAGAAACACACACATTGAAATCATCTATGGAGAACCTTCCTTGGCCAGCAAAGTTGCGCAGGAGCTACTACAAATGAGAGCAGAGTGACTGTGGTGAGCTCTGCAAGTCAGGAGGTCATTTATGCACCCAGCTGGATGCTGAAACCTGCTCTGGTTTTCATTCCTGGAGGGATTCTGAGATCAGAATTTATCAGGGAGGGATTATTGGAATGCAGAGAGAGATAAGGAAAAACAAAGATAATATCTCAGTCTGAGCAAAAGATGAACGTCAGGGATATGACTGACAGTATTGATAGGGCTAAACCAGCATTCCTTTAACCCTGGCAGCTGCATACCTGGTATGAGGTTGAGTGCCCAGCTGGGATTGGAAGAGGAGGTTGGGAATCTGTCTTTCCCTTCAGGAAATGAAATCAGGAAAGAAGCATAAGGAAACTGATATGATATGATCATTCCTGATGAAAAATGGTACAGGAGGCATTGGGAGTTGGGTCATGGGGAGACATTGCTCATTTAAGGTCATCTTAATTTGCAAAGTTGTGTTAATGTCAGTGATGAGCAATTCCTGTGGCTTCTCCATGTCAAGATTTTTCTGTTCTTTAAATAAAAAGATGTTTTGGAAGAAGAGTAAGCAGGGAGGAAGACAACTGGTGGAAATGGGAGAGACCACACTGATCACAGGAGAAATCCTTTGCTTACAAAACTTATGGTAAAGGGAAAACCACTGGAAAATACATCATAGAAGAGAATTAAACAAAGCCACTGGTGTGCTTCATTCCTGACAGAATTCCCTAAAGGAAAAGACACTTCCAAGGATGAGGCAGCCACAGCTGCTCTGGGCAACCTATGCCAAGGCCTCCCCAGCCTCTTTGGGAGGACTTTATTTCTCATCTCTAATTAAAATCTACCCTCTTTCAGTGGTAAAGGAACAAAGACTGTGCAATGATGTTGGCTTGAAATTTGGTCAGGGAAATGTGGAATCTCAGAAAACAGGAAATGTGAATCTCAGAAAGACGTGTAGGATGTGATTTAAGTTTAAAATTAGCCCAGCTTGGAGCTTGGATACCTTTGTGCTTTTTATCAGTTGTGTGTGTTTGGTTCAGAGGGGAATGGGAACTGCACCCAGACATGCTTAGAGAAGAACAAATGTTCTATATTCAGATATTTTAGGGAAAGTCAGTTCTCATATATTTCCATGTATTACTCATGTCATTGCATGAATCATTGCGAAAGATATGGAGAGGAGAATAAAAAATAAAAAAGTTCAATTGGGAAGACGTAGTATTTTTCATACATTGCCAGTTATGACATTTAATCTTAATTGTGTCTGAATTTGACTGATTTTCCAATTGCCTGAGTTTAGCAAGAGTTATGTTGTTGCTAGGACACAGAGACTTCATGTGATACAACTGTCATCAACCTAAAAGAATGACTTTAAAGACTGAATCTTAGATTTGCACTCACAAGTACATTTTGAGCAGTGCAATCCTAATGCAGAAGGACCACAACATCCTTACTCTAAGATAAAGTCATCGAGCAGTGGTTAAGCAATGTCTCATTTTTTAATCTATCTGTGGATAAATGGGAAAGAGGAGTGTGTCCACCCTTGTGGTCATTTCCTGTGGTTCCTTAGTCATGGTTTGTTTGGCTTTTTCATGGTCTCAGTGGTGAATTTGGTCTGTTTTGGTTTTATTTTGTTCCATGAGGAATTTTGTTCCCTGCCCAGTCCATAACTGCCACTGGTTTGCTGTCTCCTTTTGAAAATAAATAATTTATTTTTGGGCACAGTCAGAACTCCTGGGCTGTGTTTTACACAGTATTTTATTGTGCATCCTCTCCAAGGGCACCTCTGACTGTCATGGCCTTGGGGAATTCAGTCCTCATGTTCATGTGGGCCTTGAACCATCCATGCAGTAATTCCAGCTCCCAGTTCCATAGTGGTGACTTCCCAGGCCAGCCTCTGGGATGTTTTTATGGAAAGATTTGAGGCTGTGGATTTTGTGAATCAGCTGAGTGCCTTGAGCAGCAGCAGCACCTTCATTTCTGACCCTCCCAGCCCTAAAAGTCCTCAGCAGGGTTTCTGTAATGGTAAGAGCTGTGGGGCCCTTGCCAGGTGTGATTCATGTCCCTAAAGCCACCAAAGCTCTGCAGGTGGCTGAGATGGAGAATTGCTTCCCCTAAATGTAGTAAATGAACCAAGTGCTAATTGGGTTGAGCTATTTTCAACTGGGAGCCAGCTCTTACAGCAGGTCACAGCTCTGGGTGCATTGCCAGACCCAAAATGTTGTCCTGGGTGACCTGAAAGGTCCTTTTTTAATCCTGAGAGATAACTAGCATGGAAATGGACTCAGTAAGGCTCAGCTGTTCGTTAGGAATCTTCCATGGCCAAATTATGGCCATGTTTGGGTTCCAGTGAGTTCACACCACAGGATCCACTCAGGCACATTTATTATCTCTACATAGTCAGAAAATCTTTAGGATGGCAGGAGTGGAGCTGGGGGATCCTTTGGTTTCTTGCTCTTCCGTTCTGTAGACAGAACCATTTCTGGATAAAGGCACTAGAATTCTTTTTTGTTTGTTTGAGAAAATACTTTGCAGGAAAACATTGTAATTTTTTTTGGTGAAGGATTGTAGAGACTGGCCTAACAAAAATGGGATTTCTGGGCAAAACCCTCAAGCTAACAATTATTCAAAGTGCAGGGGATGGTACTCCAAAATGATCATCATTTTGAACTGAGTATGGAATTATTAAGGTTGAAAAGTCCTCCAAGATCATCAAGTCCAACCATTAAGGCCACCACTAACCCATGTCCCCAAGCACACAAATAAGAGATCCATTTAGACCACGCTAAAACATTTAATTTCCCAACTCTATAGAGAATTTTATTTTCATAACTAAAACTTTTGCTGAATATCAACTTTTTTTTGTTGGAATTTCATATTTCAGCACAGGAACGTGGTGCAAAGCCAAGGCCACTGCAGGGTGTGATGAGCACAGTTGGAATGTGATTCATCTCCTGAGTTCCTGATAAACTGCAAGAAGTTTGAAATTTATGAGAGCAGAAGACAATGAGGATTTTACTAGGGCCATTTAGGACTGTCATTTGCATGAAATTAAAGATGGTCCCTTATAAATTTATGTATGAAGTTCTGACAATCCACATCATTTTGGAGACAGAGATTTAGAGGGTGATACTGGAATAACATTTGGTAGATATATTGCTAGATCAAAGTCTGTTGATATTAATATGAAATTTCAGTTTTCTTTATCTTTTACAAGGAACTTTTTTTTTTTTTTTTTTTTTGCCCTGGAGGAGTCTCCAGTAATCAGTGGTTCAGCAGGATTTTAGCAGGCCCAGGGAAGGGTAGACCCCTCTTTTCACACACTTTGCTGCTGGACGTCTTTAAATATTTTCTCCAAAAGGGCACTTTGGAGGTGAGAATTTAGTGCAGGCAATGAAAAAACTCCTTTATCCAATGTGGAAGCTCAGTGTGGCCAAACCCTGACATTTCATGGTGTCCAGAGAAGCTCTTGTGCTTTGAGGGTGGAGTGGGATGTAGGTCAGATACAAATTCAGATGCCAGGGAAGAATGTGAGCAGGAATGTTGTAGGCCAGAAAAACAGGAATGGATGATGTTCTGCTGAAGAAATATGCTCATGTTATCACCCTTGGCTACCAATACTGACTTAGCTTGGGGTTTGGATTAATTGCTACAGATTGTGGGGGTTTGTGC
The DNA here is from genome assembly GCA_039654755.1 of Calcarius lapponicus. NCBI lineage: Eukaryota > Metazoa > Chordata > Aves > Passeriformes > Fringillidae > Calcarius > Calcarius lapponicus. The sequence goes on along the minus strand of CM077469.1, from coordinate 32,225,109 downwards.
TCACCAGAAAGTGCTTTATTATCACAAATACAGCTGACATCATGCAGCTGCCAGCACCATTAAAAAAAAAAATGAATTCTATCCTCTTACTTCTTCTGCGTTTTAATGTTTGCATCAGCTTGCCAGGATATCAGATTATCTTCCCCAAGTGTCTGTGGCCACTGACCTGGTCATATCTGAAGATTTTACATCCTGACCTGGTCAGCAAAATGTGTTCCAGACCTCCAGTTTCACAGCTTATCTCTATAGTTACAGAATGTATCTCTAATGAATCATTTCCAGAACATCTGGATGGCTGTGGATAATGATATCCAACTGGAATTTATCTGGTGCTTAATTTATGATTAATATTTTATCTATATGGTCATGGAATCACAGAATGGTTTGAGTTAGAGACGACCTTAAAGCTCCTCTCATCCCACCCCTCTGCCAAGGGCCCAGACCAGACCAGGTTGCTCGTGTGTAGAAATGTTGTTTCAATAAAATAATTTTTATTTATTTACAAAATACCTGTTTATCCTGATAGAAACAGAGATTTCCTCTGTAAAACAGAGGTGGGTGAGTGAGTACAAATATCTCCAGATGATTTGGCCATTCAGCTGTTCCCAGCTGTGAGATCAGCTGCTGATGGAGGGTTCTGGGACAGTGGCAGCTCCTTTGACTCTCCTGCTTGTCCTCCTGTGGCTCAGCAGAGTTCTGTGCCTTCCAGGCTTGTATTCTGAATGTTTTGGGATTATTATGAGGGTCTGGGAATTCCATAACCTCAGATGGACAGAGGAGTGAACATTTACTACCAGGTGATTCCTTCTGCTCCTACATTCTGGTGATTCCTTTGCAAACTATTGCTGTCAGGAAGTTTTATCAAGCAACACTGTAATTAGGTTATCTGAGGATGGAAATACAAAGATCAGGGACCTAGAGTATTGGGCAAGCTTTTGTGACCTATTTAAATTATATCTAAGCATAAAAAGATAAATCTCCATTAAAACAAAGTTAAAACCATTTTTAATATGTAATATGAGAGGTTATATATTACATACTTGTATATACCAGAGTATATATTACATACTTGCTGGATAGAAAATATTCCTTTCTCAGGTGCAAATTATCTATAGATGGTGCTTTAAAAATACTTTCAATATTAACATTTTGGGTTTTTAACTTGGCTTGAGCTTAACTTTTCAGATTACCTTTTAAAACCTCATGTATTATGAGCAAACACGTACACAAGACCTGATTCACATTCCACTATGGTTTAGTTAATGATGTCAACACAGGAAGATAAAACAGAATAAACATTAATTTATTTTTGTGTCCATGCAAGCCCTGTGTAGTACAGTGACTGATTTCTTCAGGGAAAAAATATCTTTGACCATAGTGTTGGACCAGGTCCCTGCAATCTGTCCAAGTCAAGCTTTCAATATAATTTTCAAGCATGTTTCTTTGAAGAAAGTATTTGACCTACTAAACCATCATATTTCACTGTCACAATTATGATTCCCTTGGGAATTAGCCATGTTTATCCAATTTCACATGTTCTGTTGTGCTATTCCTCACTGTTGGGAAGCTGATGCTTTGGAAATGCATTTCTGGAAGGGAATTATGTGACCTTGAAGGACAGACATGCAGTTTATATCTACTTGCTCTTTTTCCAGTTTATATCTACTTGTTTCTTTCTCCAGTTTATCTTTACCTGCTTTTTCTCCAGTTTCTATTTACCTGTTTCTTTCCCCTCTTTATATCTACCAGTTCTTGTTCCAGTTTCTGTTTACCTGATCTTTTCCCAGTTTATATCTACCTGCTTTTCCTCCATTTTATATTTACCTGCTTCTTTCTCCAGTTCATATTTACCTCCTTTTCCTCCATTTTATATTTACTTGTTTCTTTCCCCAGTTTATATTCACCTGCTCTTCCTTCAGTTTATATCTACCAGTTATTTCCCCAGTTTATATTTACTTGTTTCTTCCCCCAGTTTCTATTTACCTGTTTCTTTCCCCACTTTATATTTACCAGTTCTTTCTCCAGTTTATATTTACCAGGTCTTTCCCTCATTTATATCTACCTGCTTTTCCTCCAGGTTATATTTACCTGCTTTTCCCCCAATTTATATCTCCCTGCTCTGTCTTCAATTTATATCTCCCAGTTCTTTCCCCAGTTTATATTTATCAGTTCTTTCTCCAGTTTATATTTACCAGTTCTTTCTCCAGTTTATATTGACAAGTTCTTTCCCCAGTTTATATTTACCTGCTCTTCTTCCAGTTTATATTTACCAATTCTTTCCCCAATTTATATTTACCTGTTCCTTTCCCCAGTTTATATCTCCCTGTTCTTCCTCCAGGTTAAATTTACCAGTTCTTTCCCCAGTTTATATTTACCAGTTCTTTCTCCAGGTAATATTTACCAGTTCTTTCTCCAGTTTAGATTTACCAGTTCTTTCTCCAGTTTAGATTTACCAGTTCTTTTCTCCAGGTGATATTTACCTGCTTTTCCCCAATTCCTCTCTCCCTGCTCTTCCTCCAGAGGTCTCTCCCAGCTCCTAGGGACAGAGTGGGGCATGGAGCCATGGACAGACAATAAATCAGAGCCTTGCAGGGAGTTCTGCTCCTTCTTTATTCCAGGAAATCTGTGATGGGATCAGGTCTTGGAGTGCACAGCCCTGCTGAGGGACGTGGGGATATCAGAGCCAGAGGAGGAACCTTCCAAGGCTTTGGAAAGAGGGCCCTGATCTCAGTGACAGGTTTGCTGTGACAGTTTTGTTCTGGCTTAGGGAGATGCAGCAGCTGTAGGGGGTTGCCAGTCTGAAGTGCTTTGGGTTGCAGTGTTTGAGGTTGTTTGGGTGCCACTGATGGGTTCCCAGGCACGGGAAAAGGCTTGGAAGGAAATCCAGCTGGGGAACAACCAGCCTGGATCATCAGCTGTGAATCCCTTGGTAGGAGATGAATAAAAGGAGCCTCAGGGGCTGGGCTGGGAGGGGTGTGGGATCCAGGCACACTTTTTAGGCAAAAACAAACTCCATCTGTAAATGGAGCTGAGAATCCTCGGAGTCTGGGCAGGACAGGCTGTGTCAAAACCTGACTTGGGCAGGGAATTAAGAGTTGATCCTTTTAGGGACAGACAGGGAATTCTTGACGCTTGTGTGTACTCCAGCAGCTCTTACATCTGTGTGTGACTTGTCACACTGAGATATCTCAATCTAAACTCTATCAACACTGGGCTCTTTTGGGTTTGGTTTTTTTTTCTTTTTAAAGGAAACTTGTTTCAGTGGGTTGGTCTGAAACACTGGGACAACAACAAAGTATTTGCCCTATATTAGCAAGTGTCACAGCTGAGATTTATGCTGTGAAGGGCTTTTCTACAGAGGGAGCAAAACCCCAGCCTGGGCAGCAAAACTTCTCTGCTTTGCTCGTGGAGATTCAGAATTATTCGTCTTTCTCTGGGGATCACAAGGAATCAGTGACAGAATATAAAGGCTGTGCATGAGATTTTCCAGTACTGACCTACTTCTTCTCTCATTAAAATCACTGTGAGTCTTACCATTGACTTTTCAGGCAGAGGCAGGCCAATATTTGTGCTAATGAAATTGCTTTCCAAAAAGCTTCTCCAGTAGTTGTGTCCAACTCTTCCAAGGCATGGGTCACAATAGGATTTCAAAAGCACTGAGGAGACCATCAGCGTTGTGAAACGTATTTCCTGGCCCTGGGTGGCTCAAATTTGCATCTCACAGGCTGTGGCAGGAAGGAGAAACCACACAGAAGGCCCTTTCTGGAAGAATCTCTTTGTGCATTTGCCTTTGTGGTCTCCTCCTTCAGGTCTCCCCATCTTGTGGAGGAACACACAGAGGGCTGAATTACCCCAATATGCAACACAGGGGATGCATAAGACAGGTAGTGTCAGGGATTTCACTGCTTTATTATTTCTATCCTGTGAGCTTTTAACATTTAGGATTTTTTTTCATTTTAATTCTTTGGTGATTTGCTCCATAGTTCAGTGTCTCACACTATGTGGACACTCAGGAGCCCAAAGAGCTCTGCCAGAGGAGCCCAGACACAAAGGAAAAGGATTTCCTTTGGGTTTAAGGCATTCCCATGAGAAGGAGCTTTACCTGGGTCAGGTTTTTCCTCAAGGAAATGCTGAATAAGCATCACAGCCTAAATGGATGGAAGCCTGATTTTCCTCATATTAACGGTAGGATCAGAGCCAGGGATTTGGTTTGGGGCTAAAGGAACTGCAGGATGTAAAGCCGAGACCAAAAGAAAAACAGGATTTTAAACTGTGTGCTTTAAAGTTAATGAATAGTTACACTGTCTGGAGCACCGTGCAGGAAATAAAAACTCTGGGCTTTTTTCAACTCGTTATTTCAGGGGATTTTCCTTCTTTATTCCTTGCACAATTTAGCAGCCAGAGATCTACAAAAGGAAGATCTCAGCATTCAGATAATTTGAGGGGATAATTTTTTTTTTTCAAAGGAAAAAAACGTTATCTATCCAAAAATCCTTGAGCTGAGGCTGTGCGAGGCTGCTACAGCAGCAGCATTGTGCCCTCCAGTGACAGGAGCTGCTACAGCAGCAGGAGTGACATTCCTGCAGGCTCCCGGGGGACTCCTGCACACGGGGATGCTCGGAAAGTTCACATGAATTCATCAAAAAATGAAGTTAATCCGGCCTAAGTGAAAATATTCTACATTCCACTCTCCCCACTTTCCCTTCAGCAGATGCCTGCCTGCTTAATTTGCTCCTGATTTGCTGTAATCTCCCTACCCCTGGACATTCCCAGAATTGTTTTTGGCTTTTTAGACTAAAACACACCAGAAAAGAATGCAGTCTCCACATCTGTAAGGAGCTGCCAGTTGTAATAATTTCATGCTCTTTGATGGGTAGTCTTGCAGGAACAAGGAGCTTTGTGGTGCACAAAACCTTGATTTTGCAACTGGCTTCCAGAAGGAAAGCCACTGGTTTGGGGCAGGGGCTGGAATGAGGGTATGGCATTCAAAGAGAGAAATGATGAGGAGGACTCCATTGATATCAGAAGGCTAATTAATTATTATATTATATTATATTATATTATATTATATTATATTATATTATATCATATTATATTATATCATATATTATATTATAATTGAATTTGTACAAGTACTTTACTTAATTGTTTTGAATTTTGTGATTGTTAGTTGATAGTTTTGATATATATATATATATGGATTTAATCGGTTAGTGAATTGAAATATTTATATTAGAATTTAATTACCAATTTTCTTTGGAGTAAATAATATTTTACAACATATTTCACTTGTGAATAATACCAGAGTAGTAAATGAGATAAGAATTGGGTTTTTTTTTCTGAGGTTCAGAAAATGTGAATCTCAGAAATATTCTTGGGAAGTTGTGCCTTGCTTTTCTCTGTGAAGAGAAATGCAGCTACATGAGGGTGCTCAGCATCCTGCTCCTCACTGAGCTGGAATCACTCCAAGGGCTGATCCTGAAGGGAAATGTTGTGAGAGAGGAGACAGAACCTGGAAGTGCCCAAGGCCAGGCAGGACAGGGATAGTGGATGGTGTCCCTGCCATGGCAGGGGGTGGGATGAGATGACATTTAAAGGTCCCTTTCAACCCACACAATTCTATGTTTCTATTCTTTAATTGTATCTTGGTTTAGTTTTCCAGCGCTGGTGTGCCCTAAGGGCATCCCCAAAATGTAGGCAATCCAAAGGTCAGAAGAAGTGTACTTCTGTAAAAATGTAATGACTGCAAACTGAGCCTTGCTATTCTGCATGGAGAGGATAAAACCCCTGACAGGTCAGAGCCAAACTCTCTCTTATTGTTTGAGGTGTGAGATTGATGCAAGGCTCCCCTACCCTCCTTTTCTTGGGGGCAACGAACTGAATGCAGAGAGAGAAAGAGAAATCCCCCAAGCAGAGAGAGAAAGAGCAATCCCCTGAGCAGAGAGAGAAAGAGCAATCCCCTGAGCAGAGAGAGAAAGAGAAATCCCCTGAGCAGAGAGAGAAAGAGCAATCCCCTGAGGAGGCCAGGTCAGCTTGGACACCAGGAGGAATTTCCCCATGGAAAGGCTGATTTGATATTGGCAGGGGCTGCCCAGGAGGGTTTGGGATCCCCATCCCTGGAGGTGTTCGAGGAAGGGCTGGAGGTGGCACTCAGTGGTGGGGATTGCTGGGGACTGATCACAGATCCTTGATGATCTTGGAGATCTTTTCCCACTCCAATGATTCTGTGATCTCAAAACAAAGAGGAAACCGAGAGAGGAGAACGAGGCCACAAAGCCGAAGGAGAGGCAGCATCTTTGAGGAGCTGTGTTGTGCTGCTGTGGGTGCTGTGAGCAGAGGTTCAGGGTAGATGAGCAGGAGTTGTCCTGTGGCACACGAGGTGTGCCTGAAACGAGGGAAGAGGGAAATCCTTCCTCTCCAGTGGCCTGCTCATATGGAGAGCAGCTGTAATTGAATTAGAGGCTGATTTAATGAAATGCTATTAGAAGTGACACCGCCTTGCTCTGGCGTGGCAGCCCTTTGGAGCAGCACTCAAAGCAGCTGCCAGGTGGGAATCACCAGTTTTAAACTCTCATTTCCTGCTTTTTTCTCCACTTCTTTTTCTGAAGGGGAAAAGTACAAAGAGACCTCAGCTTATACAGACGTGAGCAAGTTATCCTTTGCACAAAAAAAGAGATAGTTTGATAAAATAAAGGTTTTTTTGTCAGATCACTGTACTACATCAACTTTCTGAGAAATATTTTTAGTCTGCATATTTTTTTTCCATACCCTCATTGAGTTTTGAAGAGAGTAAGTTGGTTTGCAGAGTAGAAAAATTTGTTGGTTTGCAGTAACTGTCATGGAAGAGAGGGTGAAGGTTCACAAAACCACCTCATGTTTTCCATGGTGGGAATAATAGAATTCATAACTTCATAAAGAATTTAATAATTTGGTTTTTAAAGTGTGTAAATTCTCTTTGCAGTCATAATTGGTCTCCTTTTTAACAGGAGTCTTATATGATAAAGGAATATACTTGCAGCTATTGACTGAAAGCTCTTTAGGATTCTCTGGTTTAGTTTGTTTAGCACTAAGGAGAAAATTATTTTATATGTATCCCATATTCTTAGACTTTTAGCTTCAAAGTAATAATTAGTAATAACAGATTAACAAAATCAAATTTCTGCAGAGCAGGAAAAATCAGTATTTTCTTTCTTTCTTCCCCTGGACCAAAACTTTCTTGGCTGTGATAAGGACAAGGAATTCTATTGCAATGGCAGCACAAAAGAAAAATTATTAATTTCTGTATTTGCTTCAAATTGAGCCATAGCACAGTATTCTCGATTTAATCCAAAACAATAAGCAACTCTGCTTAAATGGATGCTGAATGAAAACCAGAAAGCTATGAATAAAAAATGTCCCAGACATGATAGGGCTGGTAATTCCTGATTAGAAATCACTGCTGTGGTTGTTAGTGCTGTAGATCAAATTTGCAGCTGTCTGGAGGTGTTACATTTAGAATAGTTCTCGTTTGTAAATCATTATCAAACTTTGAACACACTTTGGGGGTTTTCCTTTTATTTTTTAATTTTTTTAACCTTATTTACAACCAGCTTGTTGAAACAGTTCCTATTCCTGCTCTTTGTGTTTCCTTCCTGTTTAGTTATTAGGGCAGCAGACTTTAAAAGGCAAATTTATTCATTACAGAGGAGGACCGTGCATTATATAGAATTCATGCTGTTTATCAAAGCCTGAAAAAATAATTATGGAATTTGTGCATGAAGGAATAGAATTTACACGTGTTAGTAGGATGATGATATTGTTGTTTATCCACCAGAAAAAAAATTGTTTGCCTGAGGCCAAGAAGGTGTAGCATTTCACAGGACTCACTTATCAGAAGCCTCCTAACTTTATAGGAATTATTACATGGATTTGACTGCCAGCCATCCTGTTGCCTGAAATAAAACAAAATAAAAGCAAAATAGGAACCTTCATCCATTTTTTAATCCGTGGTTTTGAGGTATTTGGCCTCATTCTGACCTTTCTGATCTGTTCAGTTTAGCTTGTCCTAGGGAAGGTGCAGCTCAGGCAGTCTAAGGCTGTGCTGAGCAGTTTTTTGGGGGCTGATTTCTGTCCTGAAGAGAAATTCCTCTGTTTTGGATCCATGAAAAATTTAAATGCATATTAGACTTGACTTAGTTTTCTGCAGAGGTTTCTGTTATGAAGGTTTAACTGCAACTTTACTTTTATTGTCTCCATGAATCTGCCTACAGAAATTTGTCCTTTGAAGCCAAGTCATTTTTACTCAGTTGTTTTATTTATATTTGTAAATATTTCAGAAACCAAGGGTATTTCTAATTGCTTAAATCACAAATTATACAGCAGAAGGCTTTAGACTGAATGCTCATCTCCCTCCAAAAAATAAAATAAGCCTAGAAAGCAATAAAGACAACAAATAATAAAAACAATACTATAAAGAACAATAAAGTCAACAGCAGAACCCATGGTCGGCCTAAACTGCATGTTGTAGACATTGTTTTTTCTTTGTAAATCAGAATTTCTGTGGTGTTTATCCAGTAGGAAAAGTAGAGACAAGAGAGTCACGTATCTGAAGCTCCTTCCCCTGCAAAACCCCACCTGGATGATTTCCATGTGAATTCAATCTCTGGAGGCTTTGGTCAGGAGAGACATCCTCCCAAATATATCCCTAAAAACAGCAAAACAGACCATCAAAACCTCTCTCTTCAAATACTGTCAGCAGCAAGGGACCTCCAAACTTCAAGCCAAATGTTTGCATTTCTTTGAGACGAAACAAACATACCCAACCTTCTAATTGCAGCACAGCTAAATTAAACTGAATGCAAAATGGTGTTTTAGGACTTATGGAGCCTCCTGCAGTTTCACAGAAAAAAAAATATATATACGAAAAATATGTGCTATTTTATGCAACAGCAATTTGGACTGCTACAAAAATAATTACTTTTAAAATCCACGCTGCACATATGCAGATGGTTAACAAACCCTGGCTCAGCCTCCAGATGAAAATGATATTGGGAAAATCCATGCTGCAGAGATAGTGCCATTCCATTAGAAATGTGCAAAGCATGCAAAAACATTACAGCCAGATTGTTTTCCAGAAGGGCCTGGATCTCAGTGCCAGATGTTTTATTCTTTGCACATCTCCTTGTAACCTCACAATTGCTGCTCTCTGGGGTTGTCCAGCCTGGGAGAGGAAAGGGGAGTTTTAGATGTGCTGACCAGTGCTGGTCTACTGATGCTTTGTCAAGGCTGACCTAGAACAGACCAGAGCTACAGAATAAAGCAGGGATTGATTCCAAGGATCTCCTCCATGGATCCACCTTGGGCAGCACAAGAGCCCAGCCAGGGCTGCACCCAAGATGAACCAAAATGGCCCCAAAATGCACGAGCGGGCACGGGCTCTGTCCCTGGGATCAGTTCTGCTCCATTTGCACCTTGCAGTTCATTGTCCCATTCCAGCTTTAGCCCCTGCAGTCCCACCCTGCTTGTTTTTCTCTCTGCAGCCCACGGGGTTTGTGCTCCTGGGCTGAGATTGGGATCATTTGTCCTTGGTGCCCAGCTGGAGCAGGAATTGTTTTGTCTCCCTGCTCTGTGCACAGAGCTCAGCATCCCCTGATGTGAACCCAGACCCTCACACTAAAGCAGCACAGAATGGGAAACATAGAAAAGCCAAACCTGAGGCATCACTGGGACACACAGAAGGTTCCAGGCTGTTCATGTTTATCTCAGCTCCCTCCTGGTTATTCCTGTTCCCTGACTCACACAGGGCTCATTCAAGTTTAACTCCTTTGGTTTTCAACCCAGGTTTAACACATGGCAGTGGTAACAGTGCAAAACCACAGCTCTTGTTCTCTCAGAGAACACCTGAGCCAGCTGGAATAATTGGGATTTTGGGGCGTGGAATGGCAGGAAAGGGATGGGGGAGCCCTGCTCTGCCCTCACTACCACACTCCCAAAGCCTTCTTGCCATTGTCTCAGTGAGTTTGTTGGTGATAGGGAAAAACCTGTCTTTGGAAATGTCCATTATTTTATAGATCCAACCCTAGATTTTGCTGAAGTGAGATTTATAAGATTTTAAATTGGCTATTTTGTTGGATTTTTAGAGAATGTTGGTATTTATGTGTTCCAAACCTGCCCTTCATAGGCTTCCACAGATCCTTCCCTTCACATGGGGTCATTGCCTGGGGCAGCAGGGCCTTGGCACCTACCTGAGTACCATCAGATATTTACAGGTACCCAAAACCCACATTTTTTGGTAAAAGTAATTTGTTCAGATAAAACTAGCTGATAAACAGTAAATTTTCCTTTTTTCTTCCTTTTCCAGAACATGGTTTCCCCCAAAATTTCTAAAGCATGAGAGCATTCTGTAGTATAGAGAGAGATTTTTATCCGGAATTAAATCAATTTCAGTTGTCATCCTTTATCCTTATTACTGAGTTACTTAATTAGTAATTTCTGAGAGCAGCCATAACTGTCACAGATACTGTGGGAGACTCATCAACACTCTGCATGTTGATATAATTGCAGAGTTTTGTTATTTTTCCAAGCGTTCTTGTTAAGCACCAAGTGCCATTGCCAGTGTTTTGCCCACAGTATTCCGTGATTGCAGGAAATCCTTCTTTAAATCAGTGTGGACTGCAGTTGTAGGAGCCTCCTAAACTGCAATCCAAGTTCTGCAGGAGCCTTTGTCAGGAAAAGAATCTAAAACATGGCTTAACAAGCATGCGACAATAAATTAAGGAAATACATTTGGATATGTGAGGAAGAAATGGTTTCCACAAAAATACTCATCTCCTCCCAGTCACAGCTGTGACTTTTGAATATGTATTAAGCACTGCAAGGAGAGCTAAGCTTGGAATTTGGCAGTAATAGTTTATTCATAAATATACATGAAATGTGAAGAAAAAAAAAAAAAGAGTTTGTGGAGCTGGAAGTGAGCACTGGCCAGGGTAAGCACACATACCTTGAGATAAAAATTGCAATTCTTTGTCAGCACATCAGGCCTCTGATTTCAGCTGATACATGTAACAGTGCCATTAGATTTCCTCATCTATTCTGCATTGCTTATAATTAAATAGTGTATTAACAAGTGAATGGTTGTTTAAGGGGAGAGAAGGAACCTTCTACCCAGGCAGTTTAAGGTTTAATATCTTCTCTCCAACAGAAACAACTCGTTTAACATTCAAAGAGAGATTTTGGCTTTTTCTCCCCACTCACTTTACCTCCACAAACCAGATGGCAAATGTCTCACTGAAAGAGCCAGTGCAAACAGAGTCTGCATCTGCCCATCCTCCTGTTTGCCCTGCCAGCAAAGGGGAAACAATATTAAATTTAGGGTCTTGTATCAAACACTTGCAGCTACAATTCCATTTTTTCCCATTTTGCATTCTCACACGTCATTGAGCCAAGCTACTGACAGCTTTTACTCATTTTGATGTATAGCAGGGAATGAAATGTATTTATTGACATCCTATTTCATGTGGCATCTTCCAACAACGAGCAGGTGTGCCTTTGACTGGTATTTAATATTTTCCTCTGACTAGTATTTGATACTTTTTCGCTTATATGTGCACAGAAATCTCCTCATTTCCAAGGTAATTGTCTGTGATTTGAAAGCAGGATTATCATGTAAATAGATATTTATATTTATATATACACACCTCTAGAAGCCTTGGTGGTGAAGGGGAATTTTTAGAAAGGAAGGATATTGGAACAGCAAGGGTAACATACCAAGAAAGCAAATTAAATTTTGGATTGGATTGTGTTTAGTAAGAGCTGCTGGTTGCACCTCACTTATTTTGTATTGAACAGATTCTAGTTTGATTTACCAATTCTACAACATTTAAACTTCCATATTTAGGGTAGCCAGAAAACAAATGAGATTATTTTTCAGGTTCTTTGCTGCTTGCTTCACCACTGAGAACTTTCCAGCAGAGCATCACACATTGCCTTCAGGTTTCTGGGTTTTTCCTGTGCCCTGTCAGCCAGTGAGAGTCAAGACAAAGGAAGAATGGAGCATATGGAAAATGTTTCCATATTTCTCCCCGTGCAAATCTACTTGACATTAATATTATCACATTAAGACTTTGATTCCTGGCTGATGAGAGGAAAAACAAGGTAATAAATGATGATTTCAATGAGTTCATGTGGGAAGAGTAGGTGTGCTTTAAAGGACACATTAAATTATGACAAAACTCGCAATAGCACAAGAGTTTCTGGTCCGGGTTGGTGGTAAAAAGGAGTTTTTTTAGAAAGGAAAGATGTTGGAAGAGGAAAGAAAACCAATTAAATATTGAGTTGGATTGTGTTTAGCAAGAGCCAGTGGTTGCACCTCCCGTAATTCATATTTCACATATAGGTATTTTCTTTAACTCTCTATCATTTAAGTTCCCCCTTGGTGAATATTGCAGTGGAGAGCTCTTTATTGCAATACGTCTTTAACATGGGTTTAAAATACTTCAGAAACCAGATGAAAAGTAAATTGTTAAAAAAGGAAATCTGAAAATGGTGACTGAGCAGTGGCAGAGCTTCCCTGGGCCTTCTCCTGAAAGCACCACTACTATTTTCACACAAGGGTGAGAAGAGGGAAATCAGATGTTTTAGATTACCCTTGAGATAGAAAATAGATGTGATCAGTTCAGAGAACCAGGGGAGATTTTGTTTGCATAAATTGTAGCTGCTCTACATAGTTAACCTTGAAAGCCTTCTGTCAAAGAAATGCTGTTTTGTTAAAGTGGTACCAAGTCTCCTGCTCTGTGATATCTCATTATACAGGAATACTCTGCATTCCCAGGCACTCTAAACACTATTATCTGCTACTTGTCCATTTGAAAAGCGATGCCCAAATTGCTTATGCAAAGGGAATAATGGTGTTTGTGAAGAATTCACATTAATTTAGAGCTAAAGTCCTCACTGGAAGTTAATACATGGACTGGCTGACTCGTGGTGTTTTCACAGCAGTGTAATTTAAAGAAATACAGATATATTTTTTAAAAAATCAGCTTTTCCTGATGCCTTTTTAAAGTTGCACCACAGTCACCTGATGGATGTGTAGTAATTACAGGCAACACGTACAGCAGTGCTTGAGCAGGATTTCATTAAACCCACAGAGGCAGGAGGACTCTGAGTGGGAGCACCCACCAGATTTATTGCCAGCAATGCTCCTGAGCTCTGTGTGCTCTGCAGAAGAATTGTGGAGCTTTCAGAGGGGCTGGGAGTGGAGATCTCACTATGAAAGGCTTTATTTTAAAAGATTGGTGTTCTCCAGACCACTGAAATCCTGCTGCAGAATGGGCAGAGCATCCCACAGCCACAATTCCTAACTCAAAAAAGCCCTCAGAGCTGCTCAGCCCCTCTGTCTGTCTCTCCTTTGCTGCATTCTTACTCAACCCCACCCCTGGTCTGTTGGTTTTCCTTGGAAAACCCCATCCCAGTGGGATGGTTCCACAAGTGTCCCATTCCAGAAGAGCATCACACATTGCCTTCACATTTCTGGGGTTTTTCCTGTGCCCTGTCAGCCAGTGAGAGTCAAGACACAGGAAGGATGGAGCATATGGAAAATGTTTCCATATCTCTCCCCGTGCAAATCTACTTGACATTAATATTATCACATTAAGACTTTGATTCCTGGCTGATGAGAGGAAAAACAAGGTAATAAATGATGATTTCAATGAGTTCATGTGGGAAGAGTAGGTGTGCTTTAAAGGAGCCCTAAATTAAGACAGCAAAGTCCTTTCTCCCTCATCCCATGAAATCCCTTCCAAGTTCAAGTAAGGTGCAGATTATTTGTTTACTTCAAAGTTGCTGGTGGCAGCGTAGAATAACACAGCACCTGCCAAAAAAAAGCCTGTGGGATCCCACCAGGAGCTGAATCAGAGCATTCCTTGCTGATGCTCATTTTTTGCATTTTTCTGCTTCACTAATCTCTATTTCATTTAGGATCTCCTGCCCATGGATCTCTGCTCAGCACAATACTGGGCCCTTGCAACACTTTGAGCTATGTAATCATCTTTATAGAAGCAAACATGTAATTATATCAAGAAAAGAAATCAGGTTTGCTTGGCATGACCTATTTTCCTCCAGCAATGCTGACAAAGATTAGGTTCCAAAACTTCCTTTGGCTTATAGTTGTTTTATAGGCCTCAGCCTATTTAAAATGCAAGTTTAGGGGTTTTTGTCCTGAATCCAGGTTAAGTTCTGACATTCTGACACTGGGAGACCAGTGAGAATCCTGCAGGACAAGTATTGCTCCAGAAAGTGGGGTGGGTGAGCTCTTAAAGGGGTGACTCTTGCTTTGGTGTCTTCTGCAGCCATCTGATGATGGGGGAAGAGAAAAAGGGGGGATTAGAGATAGAAAATATGCCCTGATATGAAAATAAAGAACATGGAAGCCTTTGTGATGCTGCTTTAAGAATCATTCTTATATCAGTGAAGTTTGGGATTTTAAACACCCTGGATTTAATAAAACCCCATCTCAGTTTCTCTTGCTGTTTGGATTAGACCCATTAACATGGGTTATTTTGTTTGATTTGAAATACAATTGTATTATTATCATTCTGATTTCCCTGTAGCTTTTGGCCAGCTGGGCAGTGCCTCACCAGCTCAGCAGCTGCTCCAGCTCTGAGCCTTTGGGTATCAGTGACAGAACTCCCATCACTTACTCCCTTTTAAAATCTCTCTTTCCTTATAGGTGAAGCAAATGGGTCCCATTCAGGCCTAAAAGTGAATGTGTGAGTGCCAGAAAGGCTGGGATACAAAATGCTGAATTTGGAGGCAGAGAGCACAATGGGCAGCTGAGGACACACCTTCAGTGAAATGCAGCCAGCATCAGATCAGAGCTGGGAGGTGCAGGGACAGGCAAAGCCACTTTCTGTAAAATCATGGCAGAATTTAGAGCTGGAGAAATAGCCCTTAATAATGTCAGGATCCAGGTCTGGCTGCTTTGTGTCTCCTTTGTGCTGCTCGTGTCTGCTCCTTACAGAGCACTTGAGAGCCTCATCCTCCTGAAGAATGGGGGATGATTTTAAATGGGCACTGCAGGTGCACGAGATAGGAGATGTGAGTTCTATTTTTCATGTATTTTAGCTGGTAATACTGAATTTCTCTCCAGGTTCTCCTTCAGACAGCTAACTGGTATTGAAACCAGCAGTTTGCAGATTATTTTGTTGAAAAAGAAGTGATTTTGCAATTGTTTTCAAAGTAAGAATAGTTTTTACACTTGAAAGGAGTCACAATTGTTATTTATCCATAACTCAACATGTGACTCTGAGCTTTGCCTTTTGATGAAATGGAACAAATATGATGGATAAGAGTGGGGATGTAAAAAATGACCTTTTTAGTTGAGGCCTTGGACTCTTGTTGTGGCTGAGAACAAACCAGTGGCCATTTGCTGACAGCTATTCATCTGTGCTTACACTGTTCTTCAGTTGTTATTTCTGGCTAAATAACTTTCTAAAAGTTAATTAATAATAACAGTATTAGTTTAGTTTATTAGTATTAGTTAATACTACTAGTAATCATTACTATTTCAATAGAATATCATCATAGTTGTTGAAGAGTCTAAAACTGCTAAAACATGAACACCTGGCAGCAAAACACAAGTTACAGACAAAACCTACATGTCTAACAGGATTACATTGAAGTCTTATTGAAAAGGTAAAATAGAGGCACTGATTCAATTCTAGAATTAGTTTACAACAGAATGTGTGTTTTTATACAGACAGCAGAAAATGTGGGTTTAGTTCGTTACTTAAATAATATGGAATTATATACATTAAGATGGATTCTGATTGCTATTAGGAGTAGTTTTTGCTGTCCCATTTCCTCCCTTCTGGATCTGTTCTCTCACTTGATAATACAGTTTCGTCCTCTTTCTGAACTCTTAAGAGCAGGACATGTAATAGTCCTGCAGTCTTTCTCTGCTGGGGATGTGGTAATATATTTTATGTTGCTAATTAATTGTAATCAGGCTAGAATTTTCCACCATGAGAATATGATGGGGTCTTCTGTGGTCAGCTGTAATTTGCCTGTGGATGTAGCCACATTCCCCCTCTGGAAGTCATGTCTGAATTATGTTTCAGTTTTAATTAAGAGTTGGGTTTATCTCTAAGACCTTGCATTAGAAGCCTGATGAAACCAGATGTGAGACACTTCCCATGGTGAATTCCTGGAGCTGTGTCTGTCCTGCTGCACAGCCCTAGGTGAGACAAACAGGGGGGACCTCCAGGTCCCACTGCCTCCCCTGCAGTGCTGGGAGTCAGACCATGACTGCACTTCACAGATGAGGAAACCAAGGACTTGGACAAATGAAGGGAATTCCAGAAGCTGCTTCAGTATAGGAGAGTTAGAAGTAGACCCAAGGGGTACTTGCTGCTTATTTTTCTCTTTTGTCTCCCTTACTGCTGCCTGGTCTCAAGTATTACAGCTCCTGAAAGGTGCCTGTGCTCAGCTGGGGCTGGGCTCTTTCTCCAGCAGCACCGACACAGCCAGAGCACACAGCCTCAAGCTGCACCAAGGGAAATACAGGTTGGATATCAGGGAAAAGTTTTTTACAGAAAGGGTGATAAAGTTCTGGAATGGCTGCCCGGGGAGGTGGTGGAGTCCCCATCCCTGGGTGTGTTTAACAAAGCCTGGATGTGGCACTGGGGGCCAGGGTTGAGTTGAGGTGTTGGGGCTGGGATGGACTCAATGATTTTGTAGGTCTCTTCCAACCGTGTGATTCTGTGAATTCTGTGAATTATTTCAGATGTTTCTCTTTTAGCCAACCTTTAAATATTAGACTTCTTTTTCCTCTTCTTCATCACCTTAAGGAAGCTCTGGGGCATGTTTCAGGGGTGCTGGATGCTTATCCTTGTAAGGGTTAAGTCTGTCCTGGTGCTCCCCAGCCTCAGCAGGACCTGATATTAGTGCTAAAAGACATCCCCTTCAATTCCTTCAGCAATATTCCCCTAAACCAGCAGAACTGGTTCCCGTTCACTCTGTGAGCATCGTGCACCTGAGGGAGCTGGGGGTGCTCAGCCTGGAGAAAAGGAGACTCAGGGCTGCCCCCATCACTCTCTGCAGCTCCTGAAAGGTGCCTGTGCTCAGCTGGGGCTGGGCTCTTTCTCCAGCAGCACTGACACAGCCAGAGCACACAGCCTCAAGGGAAATACAGGTTGGATATTAGGAAAAAAATTGAGTGATAAAGTTCTGGAATGTTCTGCCCAGGGAGGTGGTGGAGTCCCCATCCCTGGGTGTGTTTAACAAAGCCTGGATGTGGCTCTGGGTGCCAGGGTTTAGTTGAGGGGTTGGGGCTTGATGATCTTGAAGGTCTGTTCCGACCCAGTCACTGTGAATTCAGTGGGTAAATGCCAACCTGCAGGGCCTCTTTCTCCTCTGCCTGATTTTCTCTTAGACCATGGATGGATCACTTGTCCTGGCCCCAGGCTGAACTCCCTCCCCTCTCACACTAATGGCCTTTGGGGCACTCTCTGCCTTTCCCTTCCTTTGCTGCTGTTTGCTCTGGCAGTCCCAGTGTGCCATCAGCTGCTGCTTTAAATCCATCTGCAGTGACTCAGCACTTCACAAGCTCCTGCACTGGGCCCAGCATCACTGGGGCACCCAGCACAGGAGAGGGTGACCTCCTTAATCCTCTGTGTTTAACTCATAATGGTTGGCTTGAACTGGCTATGAACATTTGGGAAACCACATGGAAAAGATGCTTTTACCCTGGAAATTGTGTAGCCACTGACACCTCAGAGGACAATTTGGACCACTTTTGTAGGATAATGATCCTCCCTTGTACTGTAGCACAATTTCTATTGCTCTTCTGCACTGCTTGGCTCAGGATGCTGGAGAGCCTAAACATTTTTGGGATCTCTTGCTGGGATGGAAGCACCTGGTGTTGGCCTGGAGGACACAGACCAGTGAGGAGCTGTAAAAAACCCCAGTTTCCTGGTACAACCTCCAGATTTTAAATTCCTGTAACTAAACTGAGAAGATTAAATTGTGCTTTATGTCTAAAGCTTCTGCAGTCTTCTGATTTTCCAGAGCCATAACCCTTGCCTCTTCCAGTTTCTCTCCATATATGAAAATTTCCCCAATTAATTTTATTGTGTTTCATTCTGCCTACAGTGCAGAAGTTGCTGATATTGGAACTGTAAATACCGTGAGGGCTGCAGAGGGACTCTTTCCTGTAGTTACCCCTTCTTGTATTTTAATGAAGATTTTTGTAGCCATTTCCAAATTCATATGGGGGATAATCAGATGTGAGGCAGAAAAATGTTGATAATTATGGATGACCAGGAATACCTGAGGGAAGCAGGAGCTGGCCCTGCTTGTGAGATCCTTTCTTTAATGATTTTCTTTTAGTGAAAGCACTTTTTTTCTTGCCCATACCTGCTGAATGATTTTGCTCAGTCCTCTGTCTTCATGATAGCAGAGAGTGGCACTTACCATACTCTCTTCTCTTGGTGTTTGGTTTGCCTTCTTGCCCAGAGGAGCCAGGATTTCCCTCTCTATCCCTGGATATCAGAGCCACTGCAGTCCAAATGGCACATTTATGGGTGCAACGATGCTCTGTTGTTGGTTTTTGTGTCTTACAGCTGATTTATTTCTTTGTTAAACTGGGCCACAGTGAAGGGTCACACTCTGAGTGTTCTCAGCAGTTCCTGTGCACAAAGGAGGTGAAGGACAATTCTGGTTTTTCTTCCTGTTTGCTGCCTTTTGGCTTTCAAGATATAGAAAGACCTTGGCAGAGAGCACCCTGAGCAAACCTGGGCTTGCAGAATCCACAAGCCCCAGTTCAGACCTGCACACCTGAGAGCTGCTTCTCTCCTCAAGCACTCGTTTGCCCAACATTTACTTTTACCAAACAATTTTAAAAGAAAAAAACCCACAGCAGAACACTTAAAAACCTTCAGCTGAGTGCTCAAAGATTTTTCTGAAGAGAGCTGGAACTAAGCACATGGATTTACTGAAATGAGTGCTGAAATCTCAGCTGGATCCTTGCCATGATTCTGCAGTTTCTATTCAGGCCTGGTAGGCTTTGCCCATTGGGAAGAGGAGGAGAAGTTTGGCCAAACAGGAAAATGAAATTGTCCCCTCCACAAGCCATTGGCAGGACATAGAGGGAAGAGAGAAAGCTTGAAAATAATATTCACTACAATTTCAATGGACTGGGCCTCATTTCCTTGTGTGCAGTTCACCGTAGGGATAGTTGATGCCTGTCCCCCTCTGGACAGACCTGATTCAGCTCTCCTGTGTATTATCTGTCTTAGATTGAATCCTGCCTGCTGGAGCACTCCCCTCTTCTCCTACTGCAGATAAACCACATTTGCTGTGATGATTTGAGTGAAATACCCACTCTGATGAAGCCAGCTCAGGCTTTGACTGCAGCAGAGAGGTTTTTATCCTGCGTGGCAGAAGATGACTGTGTGACCTGTAGCATCATCTGCAGCAGCCAAGTGTGAAATCAGCTGTGCCAGGCAGCTCCTACGCTCTAATGAGGGAATAATTCCTCTGTGGAAATCAAAATATTCATGCTGTGGCACACCTGCTCTTGGAACATTGAGACATCCAGTGGGAAAGGGGATTTGTCAGCCTTTCTCCTTCACTGCTACTCACAGCTGACACTTTACAATAAACCCACAGGAGGTTCAAGGCTCTGTTACAGCGAGAGCTGTGTCTCCAGGAGAGGACAGGGTTTCAGAATACAGATGTTTGCAGAGGGATAAAAGGGCTGAGCAGCTCTCTGAGTGCTGCAGCAGGTGGTGCTGACCTGGGATGGTTTGCTACCTGTGGCAGCTCTTTCAGAGAATCACAGAATGGTTTGGGTTGGAAGGGACTTTAAAGATCATCTGTTTACAACCCTCTCTCGTGGGCAGGGACACCTTCCACTAGATCAGCTTTTTCTTCGTTTTTAACCCCTGGAATGCCATTTTCCCTTTCTCCCCCATTTTGGCTGCTTTTTATTTTACCAGCCATGTTTATATCTATACCGCTGGAAAGGTATTGTTTCCTTGAGGATTCCTGTTATGCTCTGCACATCTGCAATCCCAGGAGCAGATAATTATTAAGAAGTGGCAATGCTGAAAAAGAGCAGTGCACATTCCCCATCTCCCTGGTGCCTGAAGGGCTGAGGGCAGCTGGTCAGACTGGGCTGCAGAGCTTGAATTTCCACGGCACTGATGCCACAAGCACAAAGCTTTCCCCCTTCAGCTTTTCCACTGCAGCTCAGCACATAAGTGCTGTGATTTAACAATTTTACATTAATTTGCCTTTTGGATTAATCTTTGACATCTCAAACTTGGTGTTTTAAGGGAAAGACACGCTGCTGGGGAGTGAATTTGTTCTGCTGTTGCAGTCGAGAAAATAGGCTCATGCCTTTGAGAGGCCAGGAGAGGAATATTCTGGGAAGCAATTTGAGCTGATATTGTTGGGAGGGTAATATTGCCTGACAGATCTGCTGTGACAGCTGAAGATGTGCTGGAGCACAAAATAGAAAAGGCAGAGATTGTTGTTAGGCCAGCGCCAAGATGAAGCCCTACTGCTTGTGACAGCTGTTGGCAGCAGAAATCACTGTCCCCCCAGCTTTGCACGGAGCTGCAGTGCTAGAAACTTCAAGATCATGTTGGCTGTGTGTTTCTGGAGATCTTGTTTGGGGTAATGCTCTCTGACAGCCAGTAATTGGCAACGGGGATCCTTCAGATACCAGCAGAGAAACAAAACCTCAGAGTTTTCGTGCTGATGCTTTCCCAAGTCACTGCTCACTGGCCACTGCTTTCCTACTGGAGCCATCTGGAGCTCAAAAAGTTATGAGATTTCTTGTTTCAAAGGGAAAAAAATGGGAAGATGCATCAGCACAATTAAGCTCACTGAGATGCAGAGGGAATGTGGGAAATTCACCTTCTGTTTGTTGAGGTGTAGAGTCACAAGCCCATGTTGTAGAAACTTTTAACATCTTTCAAACTCTAGATTTCAGCAAGCTTTCAATGAGGGCAATCTCACTGAGAGCTGTGTCCCTGTGCCCTCCCCTCTCCAGACACACTCCTGGCTGTTTTCTTCCCACCCAGGCTTTCCAGGTGTTTTTGCTGAGGTTCTGCCACCTTTCCAACTTTTAACCACCAGGAAGCTGAGACAAGCCAAGGAGTCTCTGCTTGGGTCTTGCTGAAGTCTAAAATGCTTTTCTGGCAGAGCTCTCTGTGTCTTGGCAGATCTGGGGCTCTGGAGCTGCAGCCACTCTCCTGTGTCAGTGACACTGCACTTTGAGCCTCTCATCCATCAGAAAGGCCAAGAAGTGTTTCCTCTTAGGAGAGGAGATTTCTGGAATTCCAGTGCTGTGATGTTTTTTTTTTCTTCCCTCACCAGCTACAATTACTGTCTTGCATTGAGTTCAAAACTCAGCTTCATTTGGTTGCTGCCTGGTGTTAATTCAAAGTGTGTTTTGCATTCTGTTTTTTACTGTTTTATCACTTTCAGCTGATATGAATCACCACAGCTCAGTAGGAAATGGTGAGATTCTGCTGATCAGCCCTAATATTTATGAAATATTTCTTCCTGTGCATTATCTAATTGTGTTCAAAATATGCCCATGAAACCAAATATGGGCCTTCATCAGCTGAACTCCTAAAGAGTAAAGTTTTTATCAGATCAAGGTAAATTAATTAACAGCTGCACTGATGACCATAATCCAAGGAAAACCTCCCCATAGCTCTTGGATGGTGAAAAAAACCCCAATATTTTGAGCTGCAGAGCAAAGCTCTTCTCTTTTGGTGTGTTATGATAAGGAGAGCATGTCTCAGGAGGTCATGAAAATTGCATAACATTGCACATCCGAAAGTGCAGCTGGAATAATCTTCCTGTCTGGGAGTGTGACAAACTGGAGCAGACCCAGGGAAATCCAGGACCAAGCAGGTCCAAGGACAGAGCAGGAGATATTCATTAATGGCAGCTAAATCCAAGGCTGTGCCAAAGATTATCATAAAAGCTTCTGCCTTCCCAAAGAGCCATGGCAGGGGACATGTGGTTTATTGCTATAATGAAAGCCCTACTTGCAGCTCAAAATGTGAGTCCAATGAATATGGGTTTTTTAAGGAAACAACAATATCCCATAAAAGCTGGTCAGGAATTGGAGAAAAGCATTGTCCAGATTCTGGCTGGGATAGAGTTAATTTTTTTCTTAGTATTCAAAGCACTTAAAGCAGTGGAAGGTTGCTTCAAAGCATTGTTGACACCTGGAAAATGCCGACAAATAGTAACCAAAAAAAAAAAAAAAAACCAACCTACCATTTCTCGGATGGTTTTTGCTTTGATTTCCTTATTTCTGTTTTCCTTTTGTGCCTTTTATTATTTAGCTGGCTGAGCTGCTGGGCTGCCATCCCTGGGATGGCTGAGCTTTGCATGCAGGAGGTGTCAGGCAGTTTTGCTGCACCTCTCTATGCTCTGCCCATTGCAGCACCTCAGCCCTGCTCTGCCTCCTCCCAACGAGGGAATATTGGGAATTTCTGCAGCATCTCCTTCCTGCTCAGCCTGAAAACAAAACAGGGAATTGGCAGAACTGAGGGGGAAAGGGGGATGTGGCTGGACTGGGTCGATTGCACCATGATATCAGTGTCTAAGCTCAGAGCAGCTCATTTTGTGCAAGCTACACATCAGCCATCAGTTAAAACAAAAAACAAAAACGAAACAAAAAAAGCACCAAAACAACAACAACAAAAAATCAATCAAAACCCTTTCCATTATTTTGGACAAGGATCTAATTAAAACCAAAAGTCTGGAGGGGAACAGCTCAGGATCCTATTACACATTTCCCAAATTGCTGCATTCCCTGCTATTTTGTTGGTGGCTCTGATTGTATCATCTGCCCCCTCACCTGCTGGAAGTTTTTTGTTCAATATTATTGAGGTCTCCCTGACAACCTGGCACCTCCCTTCTCTTGTGCTTCCTCTGTAAGCTTTGTGGACCAGGCAGACACAGGAGGGGTAAAAATCCTCCTGCCCCTGCTGAGCCACCATAGAGCTCTGATAAAACCTGATAAAATCTCCTGCTTCTCTGCCATGGAATAGTTGTAGGGAACATCTCTTACCAAATTAAGCAGCCTCGTTTCCCTGGCAGTACTGACCTGGCTGGAGTGAAAACCATCCTTTGTTTTAGGTGTGACATGTTCTAGGTCTCTTTTTGGACATTTAAAGAGTAAAAATTCAGCAGCGGGCGAGGAAGCAAAGGGAATTTTTTTGTGCTTGCTATGCACTGGATAATTATATCTTGATTACCTCAAGCCTAAGACAAGGAGAAATGGTCTTAAACCAAAAGAGGAAAGATTCAGATGAGTTATTGGGAGGGAAATTGTTCCCTGGGAGGGTGTAAGGCCCTGGCACAGGTGCCCAGAGCAGCTGGGGCTGCCCCTGGATCCCTGGCAGTGCCCAAGGCCAGGCTGGACACTGGGGCTGGGAGCACCTGGGACAGTGGGAGGTGTCCCTGCCATGGCAGGGGTGGGAATGGATGAGTTTTAAGGTTCCTTCCAACCCAAACCATTCTGTGATTCTCTTGTGATGTCTCAAAATTTTCTTTTGGAGAGCTCTTTTGGATGTATTTCCTGCAGGGCTTTTGTCTCTCTGGTTCATTCTTGTTAAAAGCAATCTCACCTCACCTCACAACCCCAAAACCTGGATGAACGTGCCCTGGCCTGAGCGTACCTCAAATGAAAGATGATTCTGAGAGGTTTGGTAATGACCAGGAGATAAAGCCAGAAAGTCTGACCCTGTCATGTAATTAACCTTTATTTTGAGATGCCACCTGTAACATTTGCCAAGTTTTTCCTCTTGGCTGTGCTGGCAGCCCCATGTGTCTGCAGGTTCTGTGGGTTTGGGTTCCTGCAGCTTGCAGAGTGCTGCTCTGGGAACAGCCTGGGCCAGGGCCCTGCCTTCCCCCTGTCAGCAGCAGCAGACAAATTGAAGGGATAGGATCCCACAGCTTCAACTTTTCCATGCTGCAGTCTAGGCTTGAGCCTGTTGGCAGAGCTTTCACCCTGCTGAATTCCTTGGTGATGAGTGTTATTTCTTTGAGTGATGTGCGCAGGCAGGGGAACATTTCTACATCACTGCCCAAACTTCCTAAAACATGCTTAAATAATTTACATAAAATCCAAATCTGCGTGTGAAATACCCGCATGAGTCAAGGGTTTATTCACTGTGAATCCATTCCCTGAGTGGGAGGAAACCTAAACTGTCTTGGATAAAATGGCCTTTATAAAATATAGATCCATTTCCTAATATTTATGTCAGATGCTTCTCATTATGGGTTTTTTCTTTTTCTTATTTCAGTCTGAAACTGCCTCAGCAGCCCCTTGCTAGCACTGCTTCATGTGGATGTTAACACTAAATCAGGAGAGTTTCTTCTGTGTCTGTCTCATTAAATATTATCTCTCTGATTTGCCAGGGTGGGTTACAATAGGGACATTAAAAAGGCATGTATCTCTAATTGCTTTTTAATGCCACTGCTATTTATAGGTGATCTGAGTTTCAGAGTAACATGGAAAGTCATGTAAAAACATTGAGCTCTTGGTGATAAGGGGGTGCCAAGGAGAATTGATCACACATGAAGTTAATTAATTCAAGTAGTGTTAGGGATGCTGGGATGAAGCAGATTTCTGTGTGCAGTGTGTGGTGGTTGTGCCAGTCAAACTCAGGGTTGTACTAAATTCTGCAACCTCAGAAGCAGTAAAACCCCATCAATTTAATAGTTCTCTGTAAGCATTATGAACAAGAGTCATAGCAGTTCCAGGGATGACAGACATAGCCTGATCCATGAATAATAGAATTTTTAAAATTTCATTCAGTTCTGTGTGGAAGTACAACCCTACATTTATCCAGCAATCCTAATTTTCACTTGTGCATGACACAGTTCCCACTGCAGAGCAAGCCCAGCTAGCTCAGAAATCTCCTGGAGGGTTTTACATCACTAAAAACTTTCAATACATCCCTTGAACCTGAGCTGGGGCAGGGGGGCTCTCCAGAATCCTCTTGAACAGTTTCCCAAAATACTTGTTTCTTCACACAGTTCCACAAAATAAAGCAAAACTTCCAGGATTCCCTCAGGTCAGCAGCAGTAGAATAAACTTACTACATTTAAGTGTGAATAAATCTGTGTGATGTAAGGGGATGGGGCACCAGGTGCATATATTTCATAGAGAAACAGATAAATTTAAGTATAAAATAAAAATCTGAAGGGATTTTGTGTGTGTCCAACTTGCCCAAGTGCTTTAGAGAAGACTCATTTTCAGGGAGTGGTTACCCAAGAGTCTGTAGCTCTCTCTGAATTGGCAATTCATTTTTAGGGCTGTTTAATGTATGTGGAAATGCATATAGGACTCCAAAGCATATATATGAATATATTTGTGTGTGTGCACATATAATTTCTGCATGCTTGACTCACATCTGGGTATGTGAATAGTTTGCCTATAATCCTGTGGAACTTCATTTTCTGGCAGATGAGTCTATATTAATTCCTGAAACCCTGAGCAACAACGGAATTACTTTGCAGTGTTAGGGGGGACAACATTACAATAAAAATGAAGCATACTTTTAATTATCTGTAGTCATTTGGATGAAATCTATAATGAGCTTGATAAATGCTGATGCTCTAGGCATCAATTTTTCAAATGACAGTAGAACCAGAAATATCTGGGAAGGCATTGTTAGCTCAGACTGCACAATATTTTTGAGGTCTTGGTTAGTAGGAATAATTAAAATGACTTATGTAAGATAAGTGTCATATCTCTGTCAGCAACTAAATGTTAAATGTTATTATAAACTAATTACTTCCTGGAATCGAAAAGAAAATTATAATTCTGTGTCTTAACCACTAAAAGATGGTGTCTGATCCTTCTCTCACTAAACCAGTGACTTCAGTGCAGCCTCAGAGTGGGTGAGGAGCGAGTTTGGACCAAAACCCTCCCTGCAGAGAGGAGTCAGAATCTGCTGGTGACATGAATCAGCCCCTAGATGAGCACAAGGTGAAGGAGCTGGGGCTCTGGGGTTTCTCTCTGTGTGGTGAGTGCAGGAGGAGGAGGAGGAGGAGGAGGAGGAGGAGGAGGAGGAGGGATGCTGGTGGCTCAGCCCTCTGCTGTCCTTCCTTCCTTCCTTCCCACGTCCATCTGCTCGGTCGTGGCTCAGCTCCCCAGAGCCACAGGCATTGCCCTGGTGCTCCCCTGCAGTCATTTGCTGTTGGATTGATGGCTTTGATTTGCTCATCAAGGGCTCTGACACATGGCAGAGTCAAGGAATTCGATTCAGGGGAAGTGCAGAGCAGAGAGAGAGGTGAAAAAGCAAAGAAAGATGTTAAAAAACTAATTTAGCCTTCCTGATTTCACTGGTTATTCCTCCTCTGCTGCCTGGAAAACACCAGCATGGAGCCTGGCCTGGCAGCAGGGGTGGTGAGCAGCGTCACCTCCTTTAGAGGTCCCACTGATGCCACAATCTTGTGGGGCTGGGCACTGACAGGTGCCAGCCTCACACCCTGCTGTGGTACCCACAGGTTTCAGGCTTGTTAAAGAAAAGCCCCAGCGTGGTTGTGTTGCTTTTTTGCGTTTTTATGTTTTTGTGTTGCTTCGGTTTTTATGTACCAAGGAAAAATGTTTCTCCTGTTGAGTAATAAACCTCAGCATGCAAGAGGTGATGAAAGAGGCTTGGGGGGAATGATTCAGGGAAAAGGAGAGATGATGGAGAAAGATTAAAGCAAAATGCAGGGAATGTAGGAACATAATTAATGGCTAAGAAAGAGAAAGGAAGGAGGAATATTTCAACCCCCATCCTTTCAGCTCCCTTCACCCTACAAACTCACTCATTGCTTGGTAGCTCAGGCCCATGGTTTCGTTTTGAATCACCTCATCCTAATTTTAAGTCTTATCTTGAGGCAGAGTTAGTTGGAAATGAGCCATAATCTCCTGAGAGAAGAGCCTGATGTTATTTGAAATATCCCTGCAGGCTTTCCCAGGACACCGCAGTGCCATATCCCAGCAGCTGCTCAGAGTTTGGGACGTTTTTCCCTGGCCAGGGGCTGAGGGTGGGGGCAAGCCCTGTCTTTGAGGATGTGCTTGTTTAAAAAGTGGTTCAGGTGTCATCCAGTGACACCTGTGTGCAAGAAATGTGTGCAAGAAATGTGTGCAGGAAATGTGCTGCTGGCAGAGCCAGAGAGCAGCTGGGGGGTTTTGGGTGG
Source organism: Calcarius lapponicus (assembly GCA_039654755.1). Classification (NCBI taxonomy): domain Eukaryota; kingdom Metazoa; phylum Chordata; class Aves; order Passeriformes; family Fringillidae; genus Calcarius; species Calcarius lapponicus. The sequence continues at coordinate 32,197,902 of CM077469.1, read as the reverse complement.
AAATGATGCTAACAGCGATCCCACACAGGTAAGAACAACCCTCACACCCCAGAAAACCCCATGAGCACTCCCAGGCAGCTCCAAACAAATCCACTCGGGTTCCTGACACAGTGGGGACGTTCCTGGCTGGTCTTCTGTCCCACTGCACTTGGGTTTTGTGCTGGGCACTGAAATCAAAGCCTTCTCCAGAGGAGCAGCCTCCAGAGCCTGAGCACAGAGCTGCAGCCTGGTCGTGCTGCCAAATTAATTGATCTTAGTGGGAGTCACTGCTTTAATTGGGGAGGAAGAGTGGCAGGAGACGCTGAGGACACCCTTGTGAGCTCGTGTTTAATCTCAGCTTCCATTGATTCCTGCCTTACAGAGGATTCAGAGGCAGAGCAGGAGCAGTATTTTGGGGAGATGTAGAACGTTCCTCCTCTTCATGAGTTATATCCTTAGTACTGGCCACTGGGGGAGGCAGAATATAGGACTAGGTGCACCTTTGGATTGACAAGCTGCCATTTATTTTAGGGCTTTTGCACCTACTGAGTTTTAAAGCAGATTTACAGGCTTGGGATTTAACCACAGATTTAAACACAGAGATCTCCTTAGGATCTCTGCCCTCTTCACCCAGCATTATATAAGGTTAGTGAGAGGGACACTGAGGCACAGGGCAAAATGAAGATCTATCTCTGAAAGTTCATGATTCTGGAAGTGAAATATGAGCACAGCCTGCCTAGAGCAAATGGTTCATGCTGGTGGCAAGGAGGAAATTGTGGGTTCAGTTAAAACCAAAATACGATTTCACATTTTGACAAATTGGCAGAAATGGCAATAAGACTTCTTTAAAATTAAGAATGCAAATGCAAGCCTAGAGGCAAACACTCCAAAGCAAGAATAAGGTACAAAAAGGATGTAATTGTTGGTTGGAGTCTAAGGATAAACTTAGGCTCAGTGACTTTTCATTACTGTAGGAGCTTGGCTTCCTAAAAGTATTGCAGATGCTTGCAATAACCTTTTGTAATCCCTCAGCTCTGTTCAGCTCTGTTTGCATTTTATTCTATTTTAATAAGTTCTGATTTTTCATTGGACTTACTTAAATTTCTATGTTTATAAATTTTCCATGTTAAGAGCAGTTTTCTTGGATCTTTTAACCAGAATTCCGTAGCAGTCTGAAAATGTTCAGATGCAAGTACAGTCAGACAATTTGCCCAGTGACATCTGTTCAGCAGCATAATTTTACTCAGCTACGAGTGACATATTTAATTAACTGAGACATTTCAAATAGAATTTGACAGCTTTCCAGCCCAGTGTCTCCAGACTTACTACTGACTGAAAATATGCCATCCTAGGAGTGCTACAGGGCATAGGAAGAATTAGTTTTATAAAAGGCAGTGCTGGGATTTTGGAAAATAATGTATTAAAAAGATAATGTCTGCCACTTGTTGTGGATTTTTTGGTTTTTTTTTTAAGGTTGGCATTAAGTGTGTGAGATGGTATTTTTTGTTTGGATTCAGGCGTCTATTAATTTTTATTTATATCAAATACTGTGTTTATTATATTTATTATATATACTTTATATATTATATTATACATATCATATTTATTATATAAGTATACTTATTAAATATAGTTATTACATTATAATATTAAATATTAAATTAATTATTTATATTTATTTATTGTTATATATTTATACATTTATATATTTTATATATTTATATTATTTATATTTTTATATTAAATATTATATTTATTAGCTCACAAACTGTGAGCTCCATAGTAATCCACTCTAATAAGTTAAAAATGGAGTTGTATCTCTTTTTTTATAAGGCTTTTTAAGGATAAACTGTCTAATTAAGGAATTGCATTTAAATTATTTTTACTTTTAACTTAATAACTAATACACAAATAGTTAATAACTAACTACTTGTGTTCTGCAATGCGTATTTTTTTATTTAATTACACAATACTGCCTAAACTCATGAAGAAGGTGAAGAAGGTAAAGAAGGACTAGTTTCTGCTTTAAAACTTCTTCTTGTTTTATATATGTTATTATATTTTAAAACTTTAAACTCTTTGTTTTATAGCGTGTGATATTACACATTTCTATTCAAGCTACACACTCATAATCTTAGTTTTATTATTCAGTTTTGGAAGTTTTCTCTACGGCTTCAGGTGAAGTGTAGTGGTTTCTGAGGGGTCAGTGTTTGTCAGTACAGCAAATCTCAAATTCTCAGTACCCAGGGTTCCAACAACCTGTGATGTCTGTGCCTCTGAGCTCCTGAAACATCTCAGGGATCCTGGGGAGCCTTTCAAGCCTTGGTTTTGTTCAGGGCTCCCTGCATCTGTGCTGGGCAGGCAAGGTCAGAATGTCCCAAAAAGCTCTTAGATTGTCTTGTACAAGTTTTAGTGGAAGCACAACACTGGGAAGTGTGATTTCCATCAGCAGCCACAGCACTGCCATGTGAGGAGCAGATCCATGGAGGGGCAGCCTTCCAGAAGCTTCCAGGAAGCTCCAGAGCAGTGTCAGTCTTTAGTCCAGCCCAAGCCAAGGCAGAATTCTCACAGAGATGGGTCTGGGCTCAGCCTGCAGGGTGGCAGAGCGATTCCAGCTGATCCCTGCCACAGGTACTGCAGAGGAGCAGGAGTTCAGTGGTTTTTTCACTTTTGGCACATTGCTGCAGGGTTTCACTGCAGCCATTTCCACGTCCTGAAATTGAAACCACTCAGTGCAGCTCGAGCAGTAAAGTCTCCCCAAAGCAGGCAGCCCACAGGCTTTGCCTGAAAGTACAGAATTGTGTTTTCCCATCAAAAATCCATTAGCCAGTAAGCACCAGCACCTCTCTGTTGCTGACAACAATTTGTGGCTTGTGTTATTCTGGAGCCTTTCCTGAAATGTTTGCTTTTCATGGCACCCAGCCCAGCTGAGCCAGTGACAGGATTTCTGTTAATCCAGCACACAGGGAAACTCAGGGAGCTGATCTGAAATATTCCTCACAAGAACAGCTCCAAGAGAGGTGCTGTAAGCTCTGGGATATCAGAACTGGATGGTGAAAGGCAGTCAGGAGGTCTTTGAGGTTAACATGGGAATGCTGGGACTCCAGTTGTGAGTTTGGCTTTTGGGGTGTGTGAGGTTGATCAGCTCCACTCTGTGACGGTGCTCACAGGGGTCTGAGGATGAGGGAAGAGACGAGGATCTGACTCCATGGTTCAGAAGGCTGATTTATTATTTTATGATATATATTGCATTAAAACTGTACTAAGAGAATAGAAGAAAGGGTTTCATCAGAAGGCTGGCTAAGAATAGGAAAAGAAGGAATGAATAACAAAGGCTTGTGGCTCGGACAGAGAGTCTGAGCCAGCTGACTGTGATTGGCCATTAATTAGAAACAACCACATGAGACCAATCCCAGATGCACCTGTTGCATCCCACAGCAGCAGATAACCATTGTTTACATTTTGTTCCTGAGGCCTCTCAGCTTCTCAGGAGGAAGAATCCTAAGGGAAGGATTTTTCAGAAAATATCATGGCTACACCACTCAAAGTCCATGGAAGAACTGCCATTCCCTCTCCTGCTGAAGTTTTGCTGTGTGGAGACACAGTGAACCTTGCTGGTCTTCCTTTGATTCCCTACATGTTCCCTGTGTGTTGTTTCTTCCCTCAATGCCCATCTGAGGCGTAGGGTCATCTAAACCCATCCCACTGGGGGCACCCTGGACATCTTGACCAACTTTAAGCCATTTTAGAGAAATAACTTGTTGTTACCCATCTACTTTGTTGGAAAAGTGCTATTTATCTTCTTTATGCTTTCCCCACACACTGGTTAGCAGTAGTCTCTTCATTAACATTTTGGAATTAGAGTGATAAATAAATGCTGGAGTTTTGGCAGGTAAATGGTGACATAAATGTGACAGTGAGTGATGGAAGTGGGGTGTGCACTGAGGGCCCAGAACAGCACAGGAGGCCACCAGCGTGCTGGGTTTCATTTCAGTCTTTGCCCATTGAAATTTGGCGAGGTGAAGCTCATGGATTATTTGCCCAGCAGTCAGGAAAGCAGAAATCTCTCCCTCACTGGGTGATGGCCAGCCAGGGAGCTGTGTTCCTCCCTCAGCTGCTCAGGTTTGTTGGCTCACACTGTTGGGTTTTCTGCACGCTGCCACCACATGCAGTGACAAGTTATGAGCATAGGGTGCTTGGGGGCTTTAAAAGGAGGATTTATCCCTCTTGTCTCCCTGTTCCCAGCAGGCTTTATAAGGAGGATTTGTCCCTCTTGTCTCCCTGTTCCCAGCAGGCCAGACAGCAGCTGAGGATGGGAATGCCTGTTCCCACACTTGTTCCTGTCCAGGGATCACCCAGAGCATGGCTCTCACCGGCACCCTGTGTTTGTCAGAACTGATTCTCAGTGTGCCAGGCACTGTTCCACTCATTCCAGGGAATACATTTTAACATGGACTCCAGCAGGCACAGGATTATATGGATATCTGCATCAAAAAGACTGGATGCAAGCACAAAGACATATTTTCCAAATCTAGTGTGTGATCTACTCAAATTGTCTATCTCCAGACCATGTGAAATAGGCTGCAGGCTACTACCATAGAGGTACTATTGAAACCTGGGATGCTTGGTTGATTTCCCAGCTATTATAGTTTTATTTTACTCCCTTCTTTGCCTCTGAATTGTTGTGCTAATTAAGCTCACGAATTTCAATCTCTCAGGTTCTTCAGTTATGACATTGCAGCCCCTCTGTGGCAGCACACTGGAGTGTGGCAGATAGGATATTATGAAGTGGAGACATTCAATGGGAAAATGTCCAAAAGCAGTTCAAATCACTTAAGATAATTAAACAAGGGAAAGAATGTGGTGTGTTTAGAGAATATGAGATGGTTTTGTGAATAGAGTGGTGTTAGGTACCCGTGCATGGGAAACTCATTACCCATGCTGAACTCATTTTTTACATTGTAATGAGAAAGAAAAATTGAAAAACACCTCTGTGAACATCACCTTTGTGAGTGCTTGCACTGAGACCACCACAGCAGAGGCAGCAGGTTCAACAGAGTTGTTTATTCCTCTGGATGTACCTGGGAAAAAATGCAGCAATTGAAGAAATAACAACTAATTTCAGTATAAAGGTCAAAATGACCCGAATTGAGATACTTGAGAATTAATGGAGTAGGCTGGTGTCAGCAGGCAGAATAAATGACATTTTTTTATAACTGCCTGTTCACCATCCTGCTTCAGTGTCTTCACCTCCCCCAGATGTAGGAAAGGTTTCAAATGCATTGCCAGAGGGGTTTTAATAAGAGTTTGTATAACAGAGTGAGGCAGTGCTTGAGTGGGGAGAAAACAGGCACTTGATCATTGGGAAAAAGCTCTGAGTAAAGGTCAGGTGTGTGTGACAGCATCCCTGAGGGGAGGGGAGGAGCACAGCCACACCTGAGCCAGCCCTGCACCCCCTCTGTGGGCACTGACTGCCGTCCTTTACAGAGCCACAGGAATATTGAATGTTCTCCCCAAAACAGCAGCTCCTACAGCACAGTGACTGACTGCACAGAGCTGTGAATCAAAGGCAAGGGGGAGCAGAAGATCAGCCCTCAGAGCACACAGAGTGTTCTGTTCCTCTCCAGAGGTCAGTGGGGCACAGTGCCTTCTCTCCACTACTGAGCAGCCAGGTAACCAAAGGGGGGCATCCCTGTGATGCTGGGGCCCAGGGTCTGCTCCTGCTGAGATCATTGATGCTGGGATTTTTTCCTGAGTAGCACTGACATGAAGAATGCACAGTTCTTGTCCTTTTTTATAGCCTGATATTCTGTACTTGGTGCCTGGATGGCTGAAGGACAACTGGGTAATAATCTGCACTTTTCCTGCATTAATAATAATAATAATAATAATAATAATAATAATAATAATAATAATAATAATCTGCATTTACAACACTGTGTAAATGACAGATGTACCAAGAAGGAAAGCAATTGTCTCAGCTGGTGGAAGAAGTGGCCTAGGAAGAACTAGAAAAGGCTGGATTTTGGGAAATGCATCATGACAGTGACAGCTGTTGGAATGGAAAGTGACCTCCCCTGGAAGGTGGTGGGATCAGAGCTGCTCCTGACATTTGCAGCTCAGTAGGGCAGAGCCTGGTTTGATCCGTGGCACACTTGGCTTCCAGGAGGCCTTTGCTATGATCCACTGGATTTTTTTTTCCATCTCTGGCTCCTGTGACTGTCTGTCTAACTCTCCCTGGGTGATAAAGTATCATTATAACCTTTTGAAATAATATATCGGTGCCTGGAGAGCAGAGACTGATTTTCTCATTTGCAAGTGCGAGGCAGTGTGTTATATTACCACTCCTGTCATTAAATGGATTGAGGGAAAAAAATCTGATGTGCTTGAACCAGGACACTTTTCACCTCCCCAAACAACCCCCCTCAGATTTCACCTTGTGGGGGGGGCAGGAAGGTGAGGATTAGAAGTTTAAATAAAATTCATCATATTCTCTCAGGCTTAGGTTGCTTGCTTGACACCTGAAAATGTTTCAGCAAGTCTGACATGGAAGCTTTCTGATGACTTAGAGAGGATGAGGGAGCCTGTGCTGTGTCTGTCAGCGATCAGGAGGCATAAAATTTATCTTTCTGGGCTATGGAAGCTTCTACTTGTTCATTTGGCTCTGGGAAATTTGATCCTGAACAACCTGGTCTAGTGGAAGGTGTCTGTGCCCATGGCAGGGCATGGAACTGGATGGGCTTTACAGTCCCTTCCTTCCCAAAGCATCCTGTGATGCTGTGAAGCGTGAGAAAATCCCTGTGCTGATAAACACAGTGACCAAGTGTGTAAGTGATTGTGCTCAAGAATTGCATCCCTGGATCATCAATGAGAAAGTTGTAATGTTGTTCCAGCTGAGTTTTTAAAATCACATCAAGCAGCTGATGCAGTTCTTCATAGCATTTGTTTCTGTCTTTCATGCAGGGCAAAGTATTGATAATCATCTGGTACTGCTGAGCATTGTAGCTGGCAACATTTGAAACTCCAGACATGGTGATGAATTGCTGTATGATATATTAATGTTATTTTGATCCCTGCTCTTTCAGAATTACATTGATCCAATTAGGTTAAGTAGCTTGCCATCTAAATTAATTTACTTTCCTCTATTAATCTCCTTTACTCTGGGTCAAAACCAGAAATGTAAATCAATCCATTGTATTGCATATCTTGGGGGGGTGGGAGGGTAATTAAATTACCTGATAGATACATATGCTGGATTGATTGTTTGCTATGTTGATCATCATTGCCATAATTGGAAAGTGAGGTGGTGCACACTCAGTAGTGGAATCTGAGTGCTTGTTACACTTAATTTTCATAACCTGTCAAGAAATGCCTTGCTGTCCCTGGGTACCAACCCAGTGTGGTGGTGTTCACAGGGGTCCCAGGACAAGGGAGGAGATGAGAATCTTGATTCCACGTTTCAGAAGGCTGATTTATTTTTGTATGCTATATATTATATTAAAAGAAAATGAGATATTAAAACTTACTAAAAGAATAGAAGAAAGGATTTAATCAGAAGGCTTGAAAGGGATAGAAAGGAATGGAATGATAATAAAATCTTATGACTGACCAGAGAGTCTGAGCCAGCTGGGCTGTGATTGGCCATTAATTAGAAACAACCACATGAGACCAATCCCAGATGCACCTGTTGCACTCCACAGCAGCAGATAATCATTGTTTTTCATTTCCTCTGAGGCCTCTCAGCTTCTCAGGAGAAAAAATCCTAGCAAACGGATTTTTCATAAAATGTGTCCGTGACAACCCTACACAGCCAGCTACCCAGCTTTTGGGATATTGGACGTTTTGCAAGTGGGGATAAAAGCTCCTTCCTCTGCCAGGAGCTGTTGGACTCCCTGGCAGCATCTCAGAGGTGCTCACCCTGTGGGTGAACCTTCCCTGGCTCAGTCTCAGGCTGGCACAGCAGGGCTGTGGCAGCAGAGCAGATGTCCCAGTGCTGATGTCTGAGGTACCAACTGAAGGAGGGTTGGTGAAGAGCCCTGAAAAGCTCTCTTCTTTTCCCAGTGCCATGTGAAATTTCTGTGGTTGGATATCATGGAATCACAGAATGGTTTGGGTTGGTAGGGACCTAAAATCTCATTTATTTCCCCCCCTGCCATGGCAGGGACACCTTCCACTGTCCCAGGCTGCTCCAGCCCCATCCAGCCTGGCCTTGGGCACTGCCAGGGATCCAGGGGCAGCCACAGCTCTGTGTCCCATATTGGGAAATTCTTTTGATTCCCTTAGGTCAGTCCAACAGTGGGATTCCATCATCTTGGTGCTCTCCCCAGTCTTTTACAGCTCACACTGGGAATTCTTCCTTTCAGCCCATATTTTCAGGATCTAAATCAAACTTTCATCCTGACAGGGACATTCCTGACACCAGGAATTTGTTTACCTGCTACATTTCCTCACTTTAGTGGGAAGAACTTTCCATGGAACACTCAGACAAAAATAAAGCTCTGATGTGAGGGAATGAGATCCAATCCAGTTGGCACAGTTAAAACAGATACAAAGCGCAGTGGGTTTAGGTTGGGCTTGGTTAAAATCCTGCCAGGTTTGTGATAGCTCCATCTTCATGGGAGATCGAGGCAAGGGCTCTTTACAGTGGGAAAATGGATCTGGTTCCTTCCCTGCCATTGTAGCAGAAGATAAATTTGGGTCTGATGACCCCTGTAATGGGGCAGGGCAGGCTGGTGATCACAAATCCCTTCTGGTGTTCAAACCTACGGATCTATGAAGTATTTTCTAAATCTGTGCCTCAGAGCAGAACGAACAGCAGCAGAAAGGTCACCTTTATCATCATTGCTGTCAAACACCTTGGAAACAGCAGAGCACAAAGCAAGTTGCTCAATCACTTTGCCCTTCTGCTACATCTGTTACTGGTACCTGTACTTTTGTCCCATCAAATGAAACTCACTCCCCTGTCCTGGATGGAATCCCATTTCCAAAAGCTGCACAGTGAAACTCTGTTGGCTTCAGCAATAGGATCTTGCCTTTACAAAGGCAATTAATGCCTGCCAAGTGCAGGAGTGAGCAGTGTTAGATAAATAATGATAATTATAAAAGCAGCTGCTCTTTGTCATAATGAGACAGTGGGAAACAGAGAGGGACTTTTTGCACGAGTGTGTGGTGACAGGACAAGGGGAGTGGCTCCAAACTGGCACTGGGTGGGTTTAGATGGGATTTTGGGCAGGAATTGTTCCCTGGCAGGGTGGGAGGCCCTGGCACAGGGTGCCCAGAGCAGCTGTGGCTGCCCCTGGATGGAGCATCCAAAGGATGTTGGATGGATCACCCTGGGACAGGGGAAGGTGTCCCTGCCCATGGCAGGGGTGGACCTGGAAGATTTTAAAGGTCACTTCCAAGCCAAACCATTCCGTGAGTGTTGGGTACAGCCCCTCTGCTCCTGGCAGGGCTTGTGGGGGCTGCAGGCACAGGAGGTGGGATCAGCACTGCAGCCCATGTCCTCTGAGGCCCCACGGGTGTCCCTGTGGAGCTGCTTGGTGGGATTCATTGATGTGCATCTAAATCAACACGAGATGTTTGGTTGGGCACCCAAATCCTGCTGTGGGTGTGGTGCTTGCCTGAGATCCAGTTCCTACAAACCCACCAAATGCTGCAGTGTTTTAGCATCCCATATCTATTAATATGGTAATATTTCACACAAGCTGAAAAATTTAAAAGTTAAATGTGAGAATCTCTGCTTGAGTGCTCACTCTAATTTGTTGGGGCTTCATTTTTTTGCCTTGCCACTTCCTTATTTTCTTTTTTTCCTTTTCTTTCTAGTTTTTGGTCATGTTTCATTATTATTTTTTTTCCAGAGGCTTTTAAAGCTGGGGTTTCTCCCTATGAGTGCTTGTAGAGCTCCTAGCACAACCAGATCCTGATGGAGCCACTGGATATTAATGTGCTGCAAATTAATCAGTAATGAAAATTAAATGTGTGTTTATGTTCCAGTTATAATGTTTATACAAACACGAGAAATATGTACCCCAACTGTGTAATGGCTCCCACCACAATATTTGCAAGGATGCAGCATTAACCAGCTTTTAAATAAAATAAAGGGCCTGGTTTGTTGAAATGAACAACCCAAGGGAGAAACACCTCTTAGAAGTGGGACAGAATGAACACTGTGAAACACAGAGCCAGGGGTTTTCAACATTCTACACTCTCCAGTTTTCTGAAGGTGATGGTGGCATTTATCTCTTGGCTCCTTCGATATTGTGCTTTTGCAGCTCACCAGAAATTTTGTCAAAATTCAAGGGTGTTTGTGATGAGGAGCTCAACTCAAGACCTGCACTAGGAGTAAATGTGAATGAGTGTTCCTCCTCCAGGCTTTGTCAGAAATGCTCTTTAGATAAGGAGTTGAAAACAGATCAATAGCAACACTTATTTTTTTTTTAAGAGGCAGATGCCTGAGATGAGTTGCCTACAAAAAGAGAACTTTCTGTGGTTGTCACACAGATGCCCCTCCCTGGGGATTCCTGGAAAATGACAACTGCAAGTCCAAATTTTTTATCTCCTTGCCAAAGGCAGGAGGGGAAGTGTGGAGGGAATGGGAACAAGCTGCCTCGTCCCAGACATGATCTTGCAGAGTCTCCTGTGAAATCCTTAAATTTCCATTTGTGAATATCCTTTCAGATGAGCAGGGTAAATCCAGTGCTGTAAATTCTGTGATGTTCGTGCAGTGTTTTCCCTGGAGTGTCAATAGGAGGAGTTTGTTTCACTCACCAAGTGCTAAATTAGTCTTTGGGTGGTCACTTGCTGATGAATACAACAGGTTAGATGGAAAAATAAGGAACACAGGGAAAACATTTTCCTTTTCAACAAACCACCATTACTTAACAATACCCCAAACCCCAGATCTCCCTAGATTTAACCTAAAATGTGTTGAAAATTACATGGAAGATTCAACACTGAAATGTGCTGGCACAGAGTCCTCGTTTGGAAGAGAAAACAGTCTGGAAACTTGTAGTCCATTCACAATTACCACAGGAAGCGTTCGTGTCCTGCAGCTTCAATATTTGGAGTTCCATTTTCCCTTATTCCCCGCGGCCGTTGAATCCGTAATGCCTGCCTTTGATCCTTATCTCAAACAGAACCACTGAAGGATAAATTCAAGGTGAGGTGGCCTCAATGTTCCCTGTGCTCTGTTTTTTCCCAGGGGCCTGCTGGCCAGAGGCTTCACAGAGACCCATTACCTGCAGGATGGCACTGACGTGGTTCTCACACGCAATCGCACGGTAAGGCCGGGCTGTCCTGGGCACAGATGATGCTTCATCCTTAAAATCCAAAAGATCCTCTGCCAGGATCTGAGCCCTGGGATGAAACAGCTCAACATGTGGCTTTTTTTTTGGTTTTTTTACTGTTGCCTTCAGTGTCTTTGTGACTGCTCTGATCCTACACGTGAATTTTTAGAGGCAGCCTTTAAAGGCGAGCTCTGGGGTTTGAACCAGGTGGCTTTTAACATTTGTGAGGTTTTTTTCAGCTTCTTGGAAATAGAGCCATTAAAATGTGATAATTGTGGCAGATCAGTTATGGAGAAAAGGCCTGGTTCTGTTTGGGGGAAAAAAAACCCCTAAATATAGGATTTCCAGAGTGCAAAAGTTCATGTCAGAGGTTGGAAGGCTTGGGTGTTTTTCCTCACTGGGGAAGTCATGGGGAGGTTGTTGATGGTTTTCTTTTTAAATCCAGGCCATAAGTGTGTTGTGGATGTACTTTATACTTGTATTTGTGTGTATGTATGTGTATATTTATGTACATGTATAAATATGGATCTATACAAAATATGGCTCGTTAAAAGAAGCAGTAAAAACTGCTTTTTACAAATAAAAACCCCTTAAGGCAGGAATGTATTTTTTCCTCTGACAATACGAATGCTTTAATTAGAAGTAATGCAGCAAGCCATTTTAATTACAAAGCTTACCTTTTATCTGCCTAAGTCCCATAAAGTATTTGCTCTGTTATGGTATTTACTCACTGACACTGTCAGCAGAGACACCATGCTTTGTGTTCCCATCCATAACAGGCTTTGCTGGGATCAGGGGAAGGAATTATTTCTCTGCATAGCATCTTACTTCTGAAGAAGCATCTTCATTATAGCTGCAGACACCCCAAGTAAAGCAATCATTTCGAAAGCTTTCAGGGCTTTCATTTTGCTGGGTGCTCATATCTCCTTCCAAATCAGCTCAGGAGAAAATAGTCATTTGTTTTGGGAGCAGGAAGGCTGCAGAGACTCCTGAAGGAAGTAAAAGGAAATAAATGAAACACATGAGTCTTTCAGAGATTTACCTGAGTTAACAGGAGTATGTGTACAGCTAATGACAGGTTTTCCTAGCTAAAATACAATATCTGTTAGCAAAATGGCAAAGTAAGTCATGATTAGTAATGACAGTGCATTTTGCTGCCTAAAAAAGAGAGCTCAGTGCATTCATTTTTCATTAAGTGCTGCAATACAGTTGAGAAAAGACAAGTCTCTGATTTTATTTTTATATCTCTTCTTCACTAAGGACATCAATACAGTCTGGAGTTGAAACCAAATCTGATTTTCCATTGAAAAGTTGCTTAGTCAAATTCTGCCTGGAGGTCAAGGCAGGTTTGTGGAGCTGTCTCTTGGGCAGTTCTCTAGCACAGAGTCAGTGTCTAGGTTATTTCTCAATTTATAGCACCTGGAAAAGTCAAAAGCTGCTATTTATTAAATGATCTCAAGCAAGGGTAGAAGACTGTTTTAAGTATGATGGATCAGCCTTTGGTAATTATTTGTTTTTAAGGGGTCACCCATTTTATATACTAGTTTGCAGGAATAAAAAGATTTGATAGCAGAAGAAAGTCCTGCAATTCAGTGGAATTACTGAGCTAGAAATCAATTTTCTCCCGGTCCTGTTGCAGGCCATGCTCTGATAAGTTTACATTTTCGATATTGAACTTTGGCATCACATTGCTGGATCTCAGAGAAATTGTGAAATGGGCCACAACCAGGGGCTGAGAGTTAATAAAATGACAAGTTTTACGTGGAGAGGGAAAGAAATCAGGCCCTTTGCCATAATTCACTCTTAGATAAAGACAGCTGGACCACAGCAGCAGCTGTGTGGGGTGAGATATTGGCTCCCCTCCCCATTCCACTGGGCCTCTGCTCAGCTCTGGTGATGCTCAAACCCAAAGATTTCTTTCTCAGGAGCTCTGAACTTCATCTCATGTTTGCTTTAAGCAATGAGAAAAAATCCATTTTATTTTTGCTTTTAGCATATAAAAGATTGAGTGCTTGAGTGGGAGGAGCATTGATTTTTCTTCTCTCATGGATGCGTGGAACTGATAACACTGAAATAAAGTGAAATAGTGCACCCACACGGAAAGTTTGACATCCATAGCAATTGTGACTGAAGTGATCACCCCAAAAAATTCAATCTGTGACTCCCTTCTACTGTGGCTTTATCTTTGCTAATGTGTTCCTGACTCTTTATGAGGATTGATGATAAAAATACCCAAGAGTAAAACACTCTCACCCTGTTTCTGTCATTTCTTCCACTGACAAAAGCTGCTGAGATTTGTATTTACAAAGTCAGAGCTGGCTGCTCTGTGTTCACTTGCTTGTGCTGGAAATCAAACAAATACTTTTCCTGGCATAAACTTATTTACAGAAAATTCCTGTTTGAATCATTGCATCTTGCCCAGACTGTGGCTTTCTTCACCAAAATCAAGGTGCTTTTTAGAAATCTGCTGTGAGTGAAAACCGTGCCCCAGCCTGGAAAGGTTAATTAATGCAATAATGAACCAAGCCATGAGAGGCACAGGGAGATGACTGGAGTGCTGCAGCACTGATAACTTCCCTCTGCACTAATCAGATGGGAACCTTGCACAGCAGAGTTCTCAGTTTCCAGGTGGTATTGAGAATGCAATATAACCTTGAGTCAACAATAAAATTAGCCTTGATTCCAGACAGATATGTGGATGAGCTTAGAAACCCTCTGTTGTGGGTGCCTTTTGCAAGCAGTGGATTATTAAAGAAATATAATAACCGAGGCACAAAATGAAATTGGACTGTTGTGTCTCAAAATAGAAGCCCCCCTTTATTCTTGGTTGTTTTTAATAACATGCAACTACTTGGTTGGGTATTTCAATAAAAAATTTCCTTTCCAACATGTTTCCCTTCCTTCTCATTTGCTTTGTGATTTTTTTATTTCAAGTTCTAGGGTTGGGATTGGCTTTGTTATATTTCTCCTTTCACATACCTACCTCCTGTAGGGATACACAGATTTAAATGCCCTTAAATAAAAATACGGGTCTCTATAGAAAACAGTAAAATGCAGCAGGTGATTCGTTAATCTGATTATTTTATAAAATATTAAAATAATATAAATCATATAAATATTAAAATATATAAATCATATAAATTATTAAAATAATATAAATAATATAAAATATTGGAATAATATAAATCATATAAAATATTAGAATAATATAAAATATTATCAAATGTTCAATCTTGTAGCTTTAAATACATAACACAGAAAAAGGGGGTCAGTCATACAAATCTAACATTATTGATCTTTCACAAAATAAGAACACAAAACCAAACAAAAAACCTCCTATAATTTTTTTGGGATTTAGGAGCACCCAAGGTTTTTATTTAGGACTCTTTGGTTTGTTAAGCACAGAGAATATTTGGTGGCACAGGAAAGGTGCTGTCAGTGAGATTCTAAATGCTGTGGCCTGAAAAGGATAATCACCTTGAAATAAAAGGGCTGGAAACCCAGGAGCAAAGAGGATTTGTGAGCAGTGAAATGTTTTCTCCTCCTGCACAGGGTCACTGCTTTTACCATGGCCACGTCCAGGGCTTCCCCGGCTCCTCCGTCAGCCTCAGCACCTGCTCAGGACTCAGGTGAGCCCAGATTTCAGCAGCGTTGGAGCTCCTGGTGCTTGGCTTGGCTTTTAATGCATGATCCAATATTGGGGAAGGGGCTGAGGGAGCTGGGAAGGGGCTCAGCTGGAGAAAAGGGGGATCAGGGGGACGTGTGGCTCTGCTCTGGACTCTTGGGCTCTGCTCCCAGGAACAGGGACAGGAGCAGAGGGAACGGCCTCAGGGTGGATTTTGGGAACAAATTCCTTCCTGGAAAGGTTTGTCCAGGCCTGGCACAGCTGCCCAGGGCAGTGCTGGAGTCCCCATCCCTGGAGGGATGTAAAATCCAAGTGGATGTGGCACCTGGGGACATGGGGCAGCGGTGGCCTTGGCAGTGCTGGGAATTGCTGGACTCAGCCATCTTAGAGAGCTTCTCCAACAGAAATAATTCCATTATTCCATCTCTTTTTCAAATGTTGGATGAATCCCTACAAATCATTTTCCCTCTAGTTGCTCTGAGGAGAAAAAACCAAATAGATAACAATTTTGGGGGGGTTTCCAAGAGCCATCCCTCCTCTCCTGCTGCCCATCCCTCTCTGTGCCCATTCCTTGGCACATTTTCATACTGGCAGTGCCCAGTGCCTTTCCAGGCCTCTTTGTCCTCAACACTGTTTCAGCAGTGGTGTCAGCACTGCTCTGCCAGCTGTGGAATCACTCATTGTCCAGCAGCCTCAGCACTGGAGAGGTGGCTTTAGAAATCAGGGACTCAGAGATTCCGTGATGCGGAGAACATGCGTGGCTGTGGAGCTCAGTAATTGTGTTTATGGCAGGTAGGATGCTCAGCTTTTGGATTTTAGCTGCTTGTTACCAGCAGAGTAGCAGATTCCTGTTGCTGAAAATCAAACCTCTTCCAGTCTGACAAAGGAATGGGCTGACAAAATGTCACGTTCACAACAGACACAGTTCAGGAAACAATTATCTTTCTTACTTGGACAATCAGAGACTGGTATTTACTCACAGAGCTGTTCCAAATCACAGTAATTAACTGTAAATTGGCTCTAGGTTCTCCCTGGAAAACCTAGTTTTCCTGTCAGATTTCCAGCTGTCTCAGCCTTTTCTGGGTTTAATTTATCTACAAACAGCAGGAGTAGCTGGAATCTTTTCCCCTTGATTTTGCATTTTGTGCAATAGTGGCATTGTCAAGGCTTCTGTAAGGGAGCTCTGGGACAGACAGCAGCAGAGAGAGCAGAGTTTGATCCCTGCACCTGTCTCCCACTGGGAATGGCCCATTTGCTGTAGTGGATGGGGTTCCTTTGTCTCATTCCCACACAGAGGGGCTTTATGGGTGCTTCACTATGGCTCCAGCATCTTCCAAAAGTTTAATAAACCCCTTGCATGAACAGTCAGCATTTATCTGTCATTCTCACTGTAAAACATATCCAGAATTTAAAACAATTTTTAAAAATCCAGTGCAGAGCTCTCAGTGTTTTAGTTAAAGGTTCACAATGTTTCAAGCTCCCCAGGGAAAATTTGCGCCTCATGGGAGAGTGTCTGCATTGATGTTCTTGTTCCAGAGCTACCTGGAAATTAATCACTCTCAAGAGAAAATGCCCTTCTGCACATTAGAAGTCTTTTCTTTCTTCTCCAAAGTGCTCTCTTTGCAATTGTGGAGCTCCCAGAGTCCTTTCCCAGCTTCAGGTGGTTCAGACATGTCAAGACAGCAGATGCTGGCAGGGACATTTTCCTGGCACTGTTGCAGACAAGTCCCCAAAGTGCAAGCTGACAGGATTGGGCTCCTTTTCTGCAGCACCTTTTCCAGTACAAAACTGCAGAAATTTCCTTTGCAGTGCATGTTTTGTTCTAGTAGGAGATCAGATGAGGAGAAATCTCAGTTGCCCGTTTCACTGCTGAGATTGATAAACAGAGTGTCCAATGGGGTGGGAACAGTTGTGATAACAGTTCTGTGCCTGTTGATTCACTCCACCAAGCCTGTTTCACAGCCCAACAACTGAGGGTTTCTCTGGGTCTGGATTGAAGGCACTTGAGACAGTAGTTCATGTTTGGACTCAGGTGGTTTGTTATTTCTTATCAGTAAAACAGCCTCACTATTGTGACTTTGATAGCCTTTCATTAGTAAGGCACCAAATAGCTAACTATCTTTGTTATCTAGGTCTTTTAAGTCTCGACTATTCAATTAAGAAAATGATACTTAAATTATTTTCTTTTTTAACTCAATAACTGATCTCTTGAAGCCTTGTAATGTGGACTCTTCTGTCCAATTACAAAACACTACCCAAACTTGTGAAGAGAAGGTGAAGAACAACAACCAGCTTCTGCCCTAAAACCTCTATCTTGTTTCATTTTATTTTTATATTCTAAAAACCCCAAACTCTTAAGTTTTCTACCTTGTGATATTATGTATTTCAACCACACCACTTGTAATCTTAGTGTTATCAATCAATTTTTGAAGCCTTCTCCACAGCCTCAGGTCAATTGTAGTGTTCTTTTGTGGTCTGTGCTTTCAGCACAGAAAGTTTAACAATCTCAGCATCTAGGATTCCAACAAACAACCAACAGCAACAATTCCCAGACAGAATTAATCCCAGATATTGCCAGTGCTTGATCACAGAGACACAGAATGGTTTGGGTTGAAGGGACCTGGAAGCTCATCCAGTTCCCACCCCTGCCATGGGCAGGGACACCTTCCACTAGACCAGGGTCCTGCCAACAAAGCACAGTCCAGAGGAACTTTTTGCTTTCTTTGCTGGCAGCTTTGCTTGAAGAATAGATCTGGATAGGATTGGAGAGGATGGGATGGGATGGGATGGGATGGAATAGGATAGGATAGGATAGGATAGGATAGGATAGGATAGGTATAGATAGGATAGGATAGGATAGGATAATGTACTTGCCAGCAGCTTGCTCTTGTTTTCCACAGCCTGACAAAGGCTCCAAGCTGCAGGAGCAGAGACACAAGGCTCTGTGGTGGCCATGGAGCCCCAGTGGGGACAGTCCCTGGAGCAGCCCTTTCACTTGCAGGCAGCTGTTGCAAGGGAGGCCAGGTCTCGTTTTCAGGGTCTGTTCCTGGCTTTGTGGACAGTTTCTAAGTGAATCAGACAAATCTCTCTGTCTCAGTTTCTCCATCTGTGAAATCCATTTAATGATTCTTACCTACCTCACACAGCTGCTGCGTGGAGCTTGGGTTCAAGTGCCTGAAAAATAATGTAATGAGAGGAAGTGCCATGCTGTCAGCCCTCTGAAATCCTGGAGAACCAGGATCTTCCCCCTCCCACCAGGCAGGCACCCTGGGCGTTGTTCCAGGTGTGGATAGGTCGGGGCTGTGCATTTTCCCCCAGACCAGCAGAGTTCATTAAAAGACATGAAACTACTCATAAAGAATAGGTCCCACATTTCAGTGTGCTCTGAAGCCTGAGTGCTCAGCAGCAGCCAGAGAAGCAAAGGGGATCATAGGAATTACTGAGACAGAACAGAGGATAAAACAAGACCCTCATTACCACTTTATAAATCCACAGAGCGCTCACATCTTGAGTTCTGCATGCAGTTCTTGTTTCCCCTCCCCTGCTCCATCTCAGAAGAGGAAGAAGCAATATTCCAGAAAGGTACAGAGAAGGGCAAAAACTGTGATCAAAGGTGTGGAGCAGCTTTATCAAGGAGAGAAAATAGACCAGGGTTTGTCACTTTTGAAAGGCGATGACGGAGAAAGGAGCATGATGAAACAAGGGTGAATGCCACACTGGAGAGGGGACAATCACTGAATACTTCTTATAACCTCAAAATTAGGAGACATCAGCTGAAACTTGAGAGCAAAGGAAAGTACTTTTTTTAATCACCCTTAACGAAGCTGGAGCTGTCCCATGTCACTGACATTATCAATGGATTCCAAAAGGATGTGACAATTTGGGAAGGGGAGCTCAGGAAGGGCTGTCAAACCCTGAAATGACCCTGGCACTGCTGCTCGCTGAGCTGGGGCTGCTTGTTTTGTTCTCATCTCTCACCCCTGAGCTGCTGCTGTTGGCCAAGGCCAGAGAGGAGCTGCTGAGCTGGAGGAACCTTGCCCTGACCTCCCCCAGCCATCAAGGTCTTCCCTCCATGTGGCTGAGCAGTTGAGATGTGGTCTTAGCTCCTGAACATTTTGTGATTGTTCTGTGATGAGGAACAATTGTGTGACATCTGAATGCTAAGGTTAGTCTGTTTTAAGTTTCTCAGGCAGGCAGAGGGGTGAGAGATGAGGAGGAGAGAGGAGGAGGAGGCTCAGCTCTCTCAAGCACGCTCACATTTCTCAGCCCTGTTCCATCCTCACTCACATAACATTCACATAACTCCTCGCCTCACGTAGGAGCACAACGGCAGAAATAGTGGGATTGGCCCTGAGAGCTGCCTAAAATGCAGGTTAGAGGAGAATATAATCATGCCTTAATCTGGATCCTGCTGGCTCCTCTGAGGAGGAGGAGCTGAATGGCAGAGAGGGGCTCAGGAAATGCTGAGTGTACGGAAAGGGAACAATGGCTAATCAGGATTTTCTGGGTGTCCATGTGCATCAGAAAGCCAGTTAGACTGTCAGAGCTTGTGGGAAGGTGAAGGTACGACAGAGCTGAGCCATTTCCTTCCTGCCCTCAGGAAATACCCTTCTGTTTATCCAGCTTGGAGGCTCTTCAAGTTTTTAGCAAATAATTTTGGCCTGCGGCCACCGCTCACATCTTCTGTGATAAATTTGTTTAGACTTGGATGATTTTTCCCTGATTACTTTCCCTGTGAGTGCTGAATCACCCAGAACTGCAGCCTGGAGAAGGGCACAAGCCTCCTGGGCCATGGGCTGGCAGAGGGACTCTGCATGGAAATGTGCAGCTACAGAAGCATCTGGGAGCAGTGACCTCCTAGATGGGGGGAGCTTGAGAGGTGCTCCAAAAATTCCTCGGCAGCCTAAGGATAGAAATCTCCCAGGAAGCCTTTTTCCTTCTGAAACCCCAAAATGCACTTGAATATCCTCAGGTATTTTACCAGTTGTTAGGTGATTAACCAGTCACACAAACAGAAAGTGTTCAGTCTTTGTCCAGCCTCATCAGCAGCTGAAAGATGCAGTGCCCACAGGACGGGGATGGGGAGAAGGCCCCAGGGTGGAATTGATGCTCATTTTTACTCATTTTTACTGGGATTACAGAGTTATGGTACCAAGGCTGCCAATACCATTTTTCAAATGGTCTGGCTGAACTCACTGCAGCCCAGACACAGTCAGCTGAGGAGGGGATTTAAATGTGACACTCCAGACAACAACTATTGAAAAAAGGAATTGAAGTAGGAAACCAGTGAGAAAAGAAATGTAAATTCCTCACGACTCCTCAAGCAGCATTCCCCACAGAAGAAGAGATTTCATCCAAAAGTTAAGTTAGGAGAAAATCCCTGTTGAGAAAAGCACTGGTTTGGATGTGAGCTTTCCCTCCATACTTTCTGCAGAGCTTTTAGTTCAATATAACATCCTGCATGGTTTGTAATTTATCTGACCAGGAAACTCCTGGAGGATTTTGAGCTCAGCATTAAAAAACATTCACATTCTGGGGTTTGCATGACTTCTGTTTCATGGCTGCCTGTTCCAGGGAGCAGCTCCTGGCTCAGGGTCACCTCTGTGCTCTGAGATGAGCATCACGTCCAGCCTTTGAGCACAGGGTCCCCAGGTGCACAGGGATCACTGCCAGGACAGGGATGAGGGATGATCCCTACCCAGGTGTCTGAGTCTGTTCCTTCTCCAGCCACTGTGCTGCTGGCATTTAGTGGGGTGTGTGCAAGTTGGAATCTTGTCCTGTCTCTCTGCTGCAGGGTGGAATAAAATGTGCTCACTAAATGGTACCCATGCTGATGCATCTTCCTTTCCTTTCCTTTCCTTTTCCTTTCCTTTCCTTCCTTTCCTTTCCTTTCCTTTCCTTTCCTTCTTTCCTTTCCTTCCTTTCCTTTTCCTTTCCTTTTCCTTTCCTTTCCTTTCCTTTCCTTTCCTTTCCTTTCCTTTCCTTTCCTTTCCTTTCCTTTCCTTTCCTTTCCCTTTCCTTTCCTTTTCCTTTCTTCCTTTCCTTTACCTTTCCTTTCCTTTCCTTTCCGTTTCCTTTCCTTTCCTTCCTTTCCTTTCCTTTCCTTTCCTTTCCTTTCCTTTCCTTGTCCTTTCCTTCTTCCTTTCCTTTCCTTTCCTTTCCTTTCCTTTCCTTTCCTTTCCTTTCTTCCTTTCCTTTCCTTTCCTTTTCCTTTCCTTCTTCCTTTCCTTTCCTTTTCCTTTTCCTTTCCTTTCCTTTCCTTTCCTTTTCCTTTCCTTTCCTTTCCTTTCCTTTCCTTCTTTCCTTTCCTTTCCTCCTTTCCTTTCCTTTCCTTTCCTTTACCTTTCCTTTCCTTTCCTTTCCTTTCCTTTCCTTTCCTTTCCTTTCCTTTCCTGTTCCTTTCCTTTCCTTTCTTTCCTTTCCTTTCCTTTCCTTTCCTTTCCTTTCCTTTTCCTTTACCTTTCCTTTTCCTTTTCCTTTCCTTTCCTTCTCCTTTCCTTTCCTTTCCTTTCCTTTCCCTTTCCTTTCCTTTCCTTTCCTTTCCTTTCCTTTCCTTTCCTTTCCTTTCCTTTTTCCTTTCCTTTCCTTTCCTTTCCTTTCCTTTCCTTTCCTTTCCTTTCCTTTCCTTTCCTTTCCTTCCTTTTCTTTCCCTTTCCTATCTTTCCGTATCCTTTCCTGTCCATCTCCCTTCCTATTCCTTCCTTTCCTTGTCTTTCCTTTCC